>OX578283.1:53799994-54193268 GCA_951217055.1 Gerris lacustris | reverse complement strand
GAAAGAAAGAGAGAGAGGGAGAGGGAGAGAAAGAGAGAGAGGGAGAGAGAAAAAGAGAGAGAGAGGGAGAGGGAGAAAGAGAGAGAGAGAGGGAGAGGGAGAAAGAGAGAGAGAGAGAGGGAGAGGGAGAGAGAGAAAGAGAGGGAGAAAGAAAGAGAGAGAGGGAGAGGGAGAGAAAGAGAGAGAGGGAGAGAGAAAAAGAGAGAGAGAGGAGAGGGAGAAAGAGAGAGTGAGAGGGAGAGGGAGAAAGAGAGAGTGATATAGTAATGTTATAGCATAACAATTTGAGTTTCATGGTCTTTTAGGCTTTCTTTCTTCCGTTCTAAGTAACCAATTGTTCAATTGTTTTGATTTTTTATATCAATAAAGTATTAATTTAACAAAAGTTATAAAGTGCAGACAAAATAAAGTTTTAACAACAAGATAAGTTAATAAAGACAAAATATGTTATAAAGTTCAAATAAATCTTGGGTTATCTGCGGGTTACTTTACAAGTTTCACAATTTGATAAGTACTTTTGAAGCTATTATTGTGTAAACAAATGAGCGCTAAAGGTTGAAACTTATATGGGACCAATAATGAGCTACTCGTAACTATGCCCTACCATACAAATTTTCATTAAAATCGGGTGTGTAGGTTTTAAGACATGTTGGTTAGCAAAAATAGAGCAACAGACCGATAGACAGACACGGAACCAAAATTGTTCCTAATGTCTGAAACGAATTTCTGCCTTGAAATTTTCGAAATCGGAGACATAAAATATTTTTGTTCTTCAGAACGATCACATAGTTTCCATTACCTTCGGTAAGCTCGGAAGGAAAAATGGGGGAAACAATTAAACAAATTAGACAATAATGGCTTGAAAAAGCATAAAATCAATAGAGTACGTGATAGTGGTTGCGAGCTATGTGTCACACCAATTGGCAGTCTATTTTTATAATTATTAATTTTAAATTGGCTACGTGTCTTGTAGCATAGTTCTAGGATATTATGACTTATATTAGTGTCAGCTACAAACTGTAGTTAAGTTTTTATCCGTATTTCTTTTTGCCGAGTCCGTCCAAGTTCACCTTCTACAGCGCACTATCCAGTAATTGGATAAATAGTTTCCTGAGAGCACGTATTCCTGTCTCTTACTTCACTGTTTCTTTTCTTCTCGACCTAATGTAATTTCCGTTTTTACTCTACTGTAAGTGAATTTAAAATGTTCGAATTACTTTTAAGGAAGAGATATGTGTCGAAAATATTTGAACTTATTTATTTTCTCTATCTCTTCTCTCTTTCTATATATATATATATATATATATATATATATATATATATATATATATATATATATATATATATATATATATATATATATATATATATATATATATATATATATATATATATATATATATATATATATATATATAATATATATATATATATATATATACAAAAATAAAAACACACGACCGCGAATATTTAACAAAAATATGAAAAACCCAGGGATCGGTCATAAAACAAAACAACACCTTACAACATTCTCAATATACCCGACGTTTCGGCTTTAATCAAAACCTTCTTCATGGGATCTACAACAAAAAACAATTCAAAAGTATTAACATCAAGATGCCTAACTCATACAAAAACAAAAATAAATAAACATAGCTGATGGCTTAAAAGTTGAAACTTACAAAGACTACAGTTTAAGGTAAACCTTTAAATAAACATTTACATGAAAACAGAATGACTAGAAAAGTGAACAAAATATATAAATTAGATAACAAAATAACAAGACTAGACTGGAAAACAATAATATAACCTACATATAAACATGAAGAAGGTAACATTCTAAATCTAAAAATGAAGAAGAGCACAGGTGGCACTATCTAGCGACAACCGTAGGTAACATACTGAAAACACTAAGACCAAACAGGTAGCGCTATCTAGCGACATACCAGAGGTAACATAGATCAACTAAAAACTTTTACCAAACTAACTAGA
Organism: Gerris lacustris; assembly: GCA_951217055.1. Classification (NCBI taxonomy): domain Eukaryota; kingdom Metazoa; phylum Arthropoda; class Insecta; order Hemiptera; family Gerridae; genus Gerris; species Gerris lacustris. The sequence goes on along the minus strand of OX578283.1, from coordinate 54,191,276 downwards.
ATTCAATTAAACACTTTCAAGACAACCAACAAAATTAAAAAAATTAAAAAATTACTATAAAAAAATATATAAAATATATATAAAAGACATAAAAAATCTACTTTACACAATCAAACCCGAATAGACACTATGGAGATTATCAATGTCACTCCTGAAATTTAATGAAAAGGGATCCTTTTTAATGCATAACATTTCCAACGTCCGTCGCTTCTGCTCATCCGACTCTTGCACTACCACTTTGACATCCTTAAAATTGAACTTATGATTTTGGCTAACGGCATGAAGAGCCAAAGCTGTAGAAGAAGTCTTCTGCGTCCGAATACTATAGTCGTGTTGGTAAACCCTTTCTTTTACCAACCTGGACGTCTCGCCATAATAAATTTTATCACAGTCCTGACAACATATCGCGAAACGTCGGGTATATTGAGAATGTTGTAAGGTGTTGTTTTGTTTTATGACCGATCCCTGGGTTTTTCATATTTTTGTTATATATATATATATATATATATATATATATATATATATATATATATATATATATATATATATATATCTTTAACTTAATCAGTTAAAGAATATCTGACTGTTTAGTATATGTTTAATGTGTGAGAGGATACATATTATGATATTCATATTTTACATGAACGTATAAAAGGTGTTTATTTTCAAAGGTAGATTAGACACAGTTAATTTTATAAATTGAACTAGAGAGCAGTGGATGCTCTTTATAAATGATTAGCTTTTATGATGCTATCGAAGGTAAATTGACGTTACTATTACATTATTTAACATATTAACTCAATATTATCAGAATGAGATTAGAATTGCATAATATAAAGGTACAAGTGGAAGAGCTTTTAGGTCAGAGGGATAAATTCTGTGTTTTTCACTCATCTAATCTATCGAGTGTTTGTACCCGCTTTAAAACCTCATTTTCACTATAAAAGCTTATGATAATGCCTCAATGAACATTATACATATTGTCTCTGACATTAACTTCAAATCGTTTTGAAAGTTACTCCTTCCCTTTATTCCATCGGAACAAATAAATGTGTTAATTTGAATTTTGAAATTTTCATCTGGGAAAGAATTCTGACTATGACCTGTTATTCTTTTTAAACGCTAGGAAAATTCAACAGAACAAATCGTTTATTATATTGATTGTATTTTGAATGTTATAACTTAAAATCAATAACTTTTTTTCGTTTATCTTAAATAAAAACCTCATTTGCATCAAATTCATAAAAGTGGAAAAAGAAACTCTAATTAACACCAATTGGTTGATTTGGTTTGAATAACTTAACTTCATAAGGACGGAGTTGGATCGTGTCATAACCACTAATCCACTCAATTTCACTCCAATTTAACTAATGGTCTCGTAATGCATTAAACCACTAAATGTAATTGACTGCCAACTGGTCAACTAACTGAATTGAAAGTTTCTCTTCTAATTTCTATTCTACTCGATTGGATTCTCACACTATTTCAAACAAGGACATTTACTTTAATTTAAACAAAGTTTTGAATCTTTATTGTAACATTTTTATAAAATATTTTGGTAAATTTGCACTTGAGCACCCACTTATTTATAATTGTCCGATTGACATCGGGTTTTTTTTAAACTGTTCCTTTTTACATTTTAACAACTATTTACCATGTACCGTGTCGATAAAATCAATAGTTTATTTTTAAAAAAATATATAAAATATCCACTCACGTACATACGGGAAATGTTGGGAAAATAGGGGTTTTTAAGAGTGGGGGATTCACTCAGGATAGCTAAAAACCTTGGAATTGGATGCCAATATTAAAAAAAACAGTATTCTTCGTAAATAAATGTTTTATAATGAAATAAATACATCGTTAAAACACTCAAAAAATCTTCGTCGGCCATTATAATATACAATGTTATTAGTAGATAAGATAACAGTGACTATCGATATATTAGGAGAATATATATCGATATCGAAACGTGTGTTCAAAGAGTCATCAGTTTTGTAGCGGTACATTTAAGACTCGTCACATCAAGAATTCTCCTTCTGCTTCTCTTTATGCTCTGTCACAGTCCATATGCTCAAATAAATGGATATCCCTTAGTCCTAATGTATTGTTAGATTAAGGGTAATAAACTTTCCTATTTAAATTCCTTTGTCTTAATGCCTATTAAGACAAAGGGATATTCAGCCTAATGTACATTGGGACTAAGGAACTGTGATGTTCCTTAGTCCCAAAACACATAGAACTGTATATCCCTTAGTCTAAAAGATTGTTTGATGATTAAGGGCAATAAACTCTCCTCTTTATATTCCTTTGTCTTAATGACTATTAAGACAAAGGGATATTCAGCCTAATGTACATTGGGACTAAGGAACATCACACATTTGTATACAAAAGTGTGATGTTCTTTAGTCCCAAAACACATAGAACTGGATATCCCGTAGTCTAAAAGATTGTTAGATGATTAAGGGCAATAAACTCTCCTCTTTATATTCCTTTGTCTTAATGACTATTAAGATAAAGGGATATTTAGTCTACTGTACATTGGGACTAAGGAACATTACATTTCTGTATACAAAAGTGTGCTCTTTAGTGATATGTAAATATCGATCTACAAGTAATAATCGATTAATCATATCAATTGTACAATGTCTGGGAATAGCGTATGTATGCGAGTGTTCTTGTGTGCTGGATTTAAAAAAACGCAATTAATTCGCCTTTTTAAAGAAGAATCCGAAGAATTGTTTTGTTTACATGATGAGTTATAACATCGCGCCATCACAATTATACAATATGCATTGTATTATTTATATTATTCTATAATTTTATGTTGCTATTATTTTGTTTTACGAGTTTATACCACCAGTTTTGATGTTTTAAGCTATCTTGAGTGAATCCCCAACCCTTAAAAACCCCATTTTCCCAACATTTCCCGTATGTACGTGAGTGGATATTTTATATATTTTTTTAAAAATAAACTATTGATTTTATCGACACGGTACATGGTAAATAGTTGTTAAAATATAAAAAGGAACAGTTTAAAAAAAAACCGAAGTCAATCGGACAATTATAAATAAGTGGGTGCTCAAGTGCAAATTTACCAATATTTTAATTGTAAAGTATATTTGTAATTTATATGTCATTTGAACGAGAAAGCAAACAATTATGTGATGGTATATAGAAGACCATATGTGTACTTTGTAGACAATTATAAATTTAATGACTAGGTTATAAATATTCAGACCATTTAATTTCCTCGAAAATAAATAAACAATATTTTAATATACATTTGTTTTACCTCAATATATACACACAACTGAGATTTTGATGGATTTACATTTTAAGCTTCAAAAATATCAAACTGCTTTAATCTTTAATCTGTAAACAAGATTTCAATACATACAAAATATATTAGTGTAATACATCATTAGAAAAATCAAAAGTCTGGAAAGAAATTTGTTAAAATAATACTTCTCTAAAATCGTTGTCTCTTATGATTAAAAAATCTCATATTCAACTCTTTTAAATATTAATTTAACCATTTAAGTAGTTTAAATAGGCGAAATCTAATTTTGGAGATATTGATCAAAATAAAAATTCATTTTTCCTCGCTGAAATCAAAACCGAGAAGTACACAATCACCCTTCAAACATTTATAAATATTTTTAATAATAAATCAGATATTGTGGGATTTCAAATCAGTACTAGTATGTACATGAGAAATCTTTGTTAGAGTTAGTTCACCGAAAATGTTTAATTATGAACTAATTTACTTTCTGTTTAATTTAATCCCAAATAAAAAATGAATAAAGTTATTACAAACGAAGAAATCTGCTTCATTAAATAAAACTTGTCACACATCTCTGAGTTTTGGAGGCCTAAGCCCTCCTCGCCCTGTTGAACCGCGGATAGTTATTATAATTATATTATTAAATTATTAGAAACTATACTATTATTTACTATAATAATATAAATTATGAATTAATATAATATATTGATATTTCATGACTAATTTTTATTTTATTTTGTTACAGGTGAGTGTTTTTATCTGTTTGATGATTTGAACGGTCACGTGAGTTTTTCAATTTATTTGATTCTTTAGGGGATTTAAAATTTTTATAGTTCGATATACAAGTTAAGGGAGGGACTGTTTTTCGAATAAATATATTTTAAACATAGAAAATTGATAAATAAACTTTATTAATTAAAAATTTATAAGGTATGGAACCAATACGAATGATAAATAGATATCTTTAAAATGCACTTTATTTATTTATATTTTTTTTTAAAAGTCAGAATAATAAGTCGTATCTGATTTTTTTTGTTTTTTTCCAATTTTGACCTTTTTTGTAAGTGTTCCTTCTTACATTCTTCAGAACGTAGGTAATTTTGGTTTTTAAATAAATTCAATCTTTTTTTTGTTTTATTTTTTTAAGTATATAAAATCTCCACTCACGAACATACTAGTAATGTTGTTAAAGAAGGGATATTCGGGTGGAGGAAACCAATTGGGATAGCTAAAAACCTATGATATAGATCCACAAACACTTAAACACACATAATTAACACGAAACATAACATCACAATGTTATATTTTTTAATAATTAACGCTATTTGAACACGTAAATAGAAAATAAAACATCGTAATCTTGAATAACGAAAGATAAAAATTAAGTTGGTAATATGAAAACAGAATCGATTTATCGGTAGGTGAGAGGGAACGGATTCAAGAAATCAGCACAATGCTTTTGGCGCTAAAGTGCGTAATATTTTGATATCCTAAAGATAGTTTAAATTCCTTTGCCTAAATAAGTATTTAGAAAAAAGGATATTTTAGTCCAATGTACTTTAGGACAATGGAATATTACCTTATAACGTATTATATTATCACCGTGTGGAATAAGAAGCATTACCTACTTTAGCGCCAAATTACCAGTGATGATTTCTTGAAAACGTTTCTTCTCAGCTATCGATGTATCGATTTTGTTTTTGTATTACCAACTTAATTTTTATCCTTTCATATTCAAGATTACGATATTTTATTTTCTATTTACGTGTTTAAATAGCGTTAATTATTAACAGAATATAACATTTGATGTGATTTTTCGTGTTTAAGTGTTTGAGCATCTATGCCGTAGGTTTTTAGCTATCCCAGTTAGTTCCCCCACCCGTATATCCCCTCTTTAACAACATTAACCGAATTGTCATAAGTCGAGATTATATTTATTAAAAAAACAAACAAAAAAACAACTATTGACTTTATCGTAAAACCATGTACGACATATTTACCATGAAGTTTTTTACCAGTTTTACAATCCACATTTGGTGCAAATAGGCTCAACTCATAACATGTTTTTATTTTAAGGATCAATAACACGAAAACTAAATAGAAACCTTTCACATTTCTTTCAATCAAAGTTACCTACGTAAAACCAAAGTTACCTACGTTCTTAGAATGTAATAAGGAACAGTTTAAAATATATAAACAACGATCAAAATCGGACTAAAATAAAATAAAGTGGGTCTTTTACGACATATTTACCATGAAAAGTTTTACAATCCACATTTGGTGCAAATAGGCTTAACACTTAACATGTTTTTATTTTAAGGATCAACAACACGAAAACTATATATATTGAAACCTTCCACATTTCTTTCTATCAAAGTCACCTACGTTCTTAGAATGTAAAAAGGAACAGTTTAAAAAATATAATAACGATCAAAATCGGACTAAAAAAAAAGAAAAAAAGAGGGTCTAATATGACATATTTAACTTGAAAAGTTTTACAAACCACATTTGGTGCAAATAGGCTTAACCCTTAACATGTTTTTATTTTATGGATCAATAACATGAAAACTATATAGAAACCTTCCACATTTCTTTCAATCTGTTAGATTGTTACTAAATAAAGCTGTTAAAGTAATATCGTTTTTTAAATAGAAAGAATATTCTTGGTTTCTTCGCAATTGTTGAATGTTGGTATATAGCGAATATTAGGTAATAAGAAGGAATTCCAGGGTGGGGAGACAGCAATAAAATGGCTTCGTTTGGTATTACCAAGTACGCAATATCCCAGGTCCAATTCCCAAGTCACTGTAACTTCTTATTTAGCCTACAACCTCAGATATTGAGAATTTCTTTAACCGCTGTTTCTTTTCCTAGTTTAGTTTAGTTTATCCGACTCAATATTAGAAACCGTTCAATGGTAAAAGGTTGTGAGAATTGTCTAAATGTTCTGCTACGGCAACTAACAATAAATACAATCTATAAGAATTTTTTTTCTCATTTTTTTTATATCAAATAGGTAAGTTTAACTTTCTAACATTATAACAAGAATTCAAAGTACAAAAATAAATACAATAATAGTACAATATCAATACTAGTTTTATGTTTATTCTTACCGAGATTCTACAAGTTCCAATCCAATTATGTTAACAATAGGTATGTTTATTATTATTTTAGGGGGCCGGTGTAGCCGAGGGGTTAGCGCACTCGACTCTGAAACCAAGGTCTAAACCCCAGCTGTGCGTTCGAATCCCAGCGGGGTAAGACATGTTTCACACTGATGATCTCATCGATTAGATGAGTAAAGTGGCCGGATAACCCCCGTCCTGTAATAACCCTGGCAGTTGATCGGGACTAAAACCCAAAAGAAAAAAAAAAAATAATAATAAAATAGGTATGTTTGTAAAATACCTGATTGCTTCATCCTGATATGACCTAATATTTCCTACTATCAAAACATAAATAACAGGTCAAGTGTCAGCACAGAGCGAGGGTCCGTAGGCAACACAGTATTGTTTAAGTAGTACCTATTGATGGTGCTTTTTAAAATGCTAAAAAACCTACTTTGAACTATCCTATATGGGTCTGATATTCTCAAAACACATAAACAAACTTCTGACGAAGTATTTTTTGCCAGTGAACCGGACTATAAACATATAAATACATAGAAAAGAGCAGAGTTGTAAAAAAAAGTATTTTGTCAATAAAAAAAAAAAAAATCTAAATTTCTAGAAAGTGGAATCTTTACTTTTGTTCGAAGAATGCTCAGGGATATTTTTCCAGATTTTTTGCACTTTACATAAGCGAGATAGTGGGGGGGGGGGGGGGGGGGCTCTTTTCTCACCCACTTCAAACTCGCCTACACTTGCCCTATCAAAGCTTATATAACCAAAACTGATATATTTTTGTAATCAGCTCGACGTACCCTTGCACATAATACCCCACACGCCTCCAAAAGAAAAAAACCATAGTTCTTTTTTTTTTTTTTTTTTTTTTTTTTTTTTTTTTTTTTTTTTTTTTAGTAGCTACAATTTTAAAATGTGAGGGTAGGTACTATAAACAATAGATAGGACAAAAAGTGTAGCCTTGAGTGCAGGCGACAGACAAGACACAGACACACGCAGGAAAATAAAAGGTTTTGCCTACGACCCCTAAAAACAATATCATTAATATGCTATGATGTAATTTCTACAAGTTGTAGCATTAAAATTGTATTCGAATAAACTAACTTTAGTTAAAGATTAGGTATTTAGGTTTTAGGTATTTAAGTAATTAGAGATTAGGATATTATGTATTTAGTTAGAGATTAGGATTTTAGTTAAAGACTAGGTATTTACGTTATTAAGTTATTAGGTATTTATATATTTAGAGATTAGGCGATTGTGTATTTAGTAAGATATTAGGTATTGTCGATTTTATTAAATCTAAAACAAGGCATTTTAGTTAAATTCAATTTAATATTGTCCTTACGGCTAAACCAGTTATTTCAATTGCACTTATGCTTAGGAAGAAGGAAAAAGATTACCAATTTCAATGTTGTTTTCATCCCTCTCCCGTTTGCCTGAGCGGCTTTACTACTTAAGTATTTAGAGATTAGGATATTTTGTATTTAGTTAGATTTTAGGTTTGTAGTTAAAGATTAGGTATTTAGGTTACTAAGTTATTAGGTATTTATGTATTTAGAGATTAGGCGATTGGGTATTTAGTAAGATATTAGGTATTGTCGATTTAATTCAATCGAAAACAAGGCAGCTAAGTTAAATTCAATTTAATTTTGTCATCACGGCTATAGCAGTTATTTCAATTGCACTTATGCTTAGGAAAAAGAAAAAAAGATTACCAATTTCAATGTTTTTTTCATCCCTCTCCCGCTTGCCTGAGCGGCTTTACTTTTATTCAATCCTTCACCTTGCTTTCTTTCTCTCCACCTTTACTTTCTTCTTTCACTTCTTTATTCAATGTTCAAACAACACGAACAAAAATTGGGTTGCAGGAAGCCCAAAACCCTTTTTTTTTCTCAGTTTCGAGCCCCTCCCTTCATCTCTCTCATAACCTTTAAATAATCAAATAAAAAAGCAATCTCTACTTTTCAATAACTTTTTTTTGTTCTTAGCTTATTTTTTTTTCACCGTTATTTTTTCTTATTTGATTTATTTTATCAATAAGGTTGAATAATGTAGTTTTTTAGGATACACACACACATTTATATATATATATATATATATATATATATATATATATATATATATATATATATATATATATATATATATATATATATATAATATTTAACGCAATTAATGTGTGTTATATGGTGCTTACACGTGGTAGCAAATTTGCAGTTGTGCATAAAATACGATTATTTTCTACTTCGCTTCTCAATATTTTCCTGGTATTATACAAATACTTTCCTACCTAAGGATATAGTATTTGTGTTTAGTTAAAAGGTCAAAAGAAAAACTTATGTGGTGCCGGTATAATATCGAATAACATATAATGCGTTCTTCATTATATTATATAAAAAATATGTGTTCAATGCGTAGGCAATTATAAACTACTCTTCGAACAATAAGCGAAAGCCTTTCAATGTGGCCATCCTGCCCGGAGGACCAGATGTCCGGAAATCTAATGCTGGTTGCTTAGCTACTTCTTTTCCACTTTAACTGCCAGATGGCGCTTGCAGCTTTGTTTCTGATTTTCCCTTCCCCCTATTTTGCCACTCCTTGCGGAAGTCAATCAAACGGTGCGCAATGAATAAGGCCATTATTTAAGAATATAATATAAGAACTATCTTTTATCCCGTTCAATTACACGTCCTCATTAACACAAGATTAGTATATTACTGTATATGAATGTGATTAGCCACTTCACTCATCTAATCGATGATATTATCAATGTGAAATGTGTCTCACCTCTCTGGTATTCGAACTCACGTTGAAAGAGGTGTAGTGCGATAATCAAACAACGTCTTCACACATCATTATTATGATTGAAACAATTGACCGCTTTTGGCTGATCTAATGCAGTCTTTATCATATTAACTAATGTTTACAGAATGACTTTGAAAGTACAAGTCAATTGAAGGTAACAGCCAAAGTTTATCTGAAGAAGACTACATTAGAGCAGCTGAAACCGATCAATTGTTTTAATTACAATCATTTTGTGTGGAGACGTTGTTTGGTTATTGAACTATACCTCTTTCATGATGTCTTTCATGGTTGATGTAAAAAAAACACAGTCAACAAACTCACAAGATATATATTGGTGTTTTGATTTTGGTTTTAGTGGAGTTGGGAGTACGCTAACTACATTTCCCCAGACCTTTTGGTAGTAAATTCTTTCATCTTGGCTTCATTTGTGTTAACATTAATTTTTTCCCATAGAAATTTTAATTAACAGTTTCAAATAACGTTTTATTTAAGAATATATACTAATTTCAAAAACTTTTTCGCCGAAAACAGCAATTAACTTACCTTTAACTCAGGATTATGTTGCAGAATTGCTAATAACTTTCTATCAAAACAGATATTTGTTGTTTTTAATATGCTCTATTTATCTTTTGAACCAAGTAGGATGCCTTCTTATTAGTGTAATATTTGTTTTTTAAGGAAACTTTATAGAGGGATATACTGTAATGGCTTTATTCTTTACAATTTAACACATTAAGGAAAAGGTTTAAGCATTTTCAAGACATAAGTAGACAAAATAGGTTACTAAACTTAATTTGAAATTAAAACTTATTTACAAAAGGGGGTAAGGGGAGAGATCAGTTTTAAAAGCGTTTAAAACTTTAGTGGGAAAAGAATGAGGTGGAATTATCTTTTAGTATGAAAGTTTAAACATAGTAATAACAAGGTTTTAGTGAAACTACCGTTTGTGAATATGTTTATAAGGTGAGTTTCTTAAGCCCACCTCATTAACTCCTAATCTTTTTTTAGTTTGGAAATTTTAACCAAGAATGTCCAAGAAACTCTAGTTGAATATTTTCAACGAAATTGCTTTTTATAAAGAATTCAAAAACTATTTTAGCATCGTGACAACGTTCCAACCTCGAAATTCTCGGTTAGAAGAGGATTATTATGAACCTGACCTTACCTGAATTCATTTCTTGAGAATTTACATATCTTCTAGGAAATTTAGGGGGGTTGTAGAGCTACATAAATTTCACACAAGTTGACTTCTGTAAAGTTTATTATTACATTTAAATCTACTTGAAATACAAGCAAAGAAAAATAATAACTAGTCAATCTCTGACTGCACAATGCTGCTTTTAAGTCAGGCAAAGGCCCTATTGTAGTGATATCCACAATCAGAAGAACATATTCGTATCGGTTACTCACTAAGAGAGTAATATTATGTGTCTTAGATGTGCAAATACATGACACATCTAAGCCACATATCAATGACTAAGAAGTGATACCTCGTAACTACCAAAATGGTGATTTTGAGATTTTCATTATATTGGCCGGCACTTTTATAGAAAAGGGCCCCCCACTTTTTTTTAATCTAATATACCTTCTGACAACCGAATACACACTTTTTTGTATGCATAAGTGTAATATTCCTTTGTCCCAAAGCATACTGGTCTGAATATCCCTTTGTCTTAATAGGTAGTTAGACTAAGGGATATAAACTCTTCTGTATAAAAAACAAAAAGGGGGGCCCTTTTCTATAAGAGTACCATATTGGCCTTAGGAGGCTTGTCTGCAAGTACATGCGAGAACTCGTAAGTGAAAAAAAAAAATTTCTCATGGAAAATGGGCAGTCGTGACATCTCGCGTCAGATTCGCAAACTATTTGTTATGTGATAGCTTGTAACTACTATTAGATAGGTGTAGTGACACCTCGTATGTGTTTCTGGTTTATGTGATTTGGTGAAGGTTAGTTGTGACACCTCATAACCATAACTGAGCTGCTAATTCGTATGTGAGACCTCGTATGTGTTCACTTTATTAAAGAAGTGGCATAGTGAGAACTCGTAACTGCATTATTTTATAAACTGTTATAATTTGACAGTTACCAATGATTCAGAAGGGTTACATGTTATTCAAATTTATAAAACACGTAAAAAACGGCACTTCTTTAGATTGTTACTCCTCTTATAAGAAAAAACAGAAGGGAGTAACAATCTAAAGAATGTGTACAGAATGTTCTTCTTTAGACTGTTACTCCCCTTATAAAAACAGAAGTGTGTGATATTCCTTTGTCCCAAAGTACATTGGACTAATCATCCCCCCTGTGTCTTAATTTTTATATAGTCAGTCATTTATATTCTTAAAATTCATAGGGGAGTAACAATCTAACAACCTAAAAAACTTAGTCAGTAAGATCAAATTTATTTTTTTAAATAGTTTTTGTTCCTCCTGTAAACCTGACATTTTTAAGATACGAGGTATCACTTATTAGCCATCGATATGCACAATTTGTGTGATTGATCTTATTGCAGTGTGCAAAGACGCATTTATATAATATATATATATATATATATATATATATATATATATATATATAAATATATATATATATATATATATATATATATATATATATATATATATATATATATATATATATATATATATATATATATATATATATATATAAAATCACAAGACTAATTTTTATTTACAGAATGAGAAAACCAGTAAATGATAATATGAACAAGGGTATTTTTCAAGTATATAAGTTTGTATACTGGGGTCTAATGGAAACTAAATGAGTTGGACTGCGAGTAGATTAAGTCTCAAATAACCGGACTTGAGTCTGAACGTAAAGTCCCCCCGTCCCATGCTCAAGTAAAGCTCTGTCTCCAAGTTAATAGTTTCACAGTCTTCTCCATCTAAAGACTTTAAGAGAATGAAGCTTAAAACCTGCTTGGTAAAGTTTAAGTCAGAAGCGTAAGCTTTTCCTACTTGAGAGCTCCTTATAGGATTAACTCAGGGCTTACCTCCCTCTTTTAATCTTACTTAAACTAAAAACATTTTGCTCCTCCGAGATTAAGCACAGGTTCTTCCACCCTTCTTCCGTCTTTTTTTACTTAAAATGCCATGGCAATTTCTCTTCTTTTTCTTCTGTCTTTCTTTAATTTTTAAGACTACGGGAATAAGCGTGTTTGAATTATTTATATCGATCCTCAATTGAATAAATCGTAAAATCCTATAAATATAATATAGTTTAATCTCTTAAATATCTATCTAGAAAGATGTCTAAGAATATAGACTATCTGCAGTTTTAGGAATTACAATTTAATTGAATATTGCAAAGGTAATTCTTTAGACTAAGTTGAAGGTATTTTTTAATAACAATCTGGATTATTTATCCATAAGCTAATATACAGTGAACCGGCGATAAAATGTCATAACGAAACTGGTGGATTCTATGGGTCAAATGCAACAAAAAATGATTACCAAGCAAATGCCCAATTAGCAATAGTTCTCGAGATATCGATTTATTTCTTTTTCCAGAGTGGTTCTAGAATATTTCCAAAAATTGCATAATATCATAAAAACTTAATGAGATAGAGAAATTCGGCTAAGGTGCAATTTTAAAGAGCATAATAAAACCCTTCAGAATCACTCATTGATTTTCAAATTATCAGCTGTTAAACATCTTTTAACTCCTGTTACATTTGATACTACGCTTTCTACTATAATATACCTTGATGCAAATCTTGTAGAGGATCGAATTAAACTAGTTCTAGCTCTCTACATCTAAATCCTTTAGGAATTGTGAGTTGATGGGGAACATTTGTTTTCATGGGGTTGTTGTACAGAGCTGTGATTGGTATCATTCAATGAAAAATTCTATTTTCTAATGGTTTGCTTCAATGTCTTTTACGGTAAGAAGTAGAGCATTGAAGAATTTTAAGGATAAACGACCAAAAATGTTTTTCTAATGTTTTTTATGAATATCTCGCAAATTAAGCAGTTCTGGATCAATGTTTAAGAAATTTTATTGCGAGTAATTTTATCTGTGGGTCTGTCGCTCAGTATTTGCGAACCAACAAACCTTAAAAACGTCTGGTCTAATTTAAGATGGTTTGTCGAAATTTGGATGGTAAGTCATAATTAGCCCATACAAGTTTCGACCTTCTGCCCCCGTTTCTCTTTCACATTCTCACAATCATACATTTTTTTGTATATACACATATTACACCTATATCTAAGTAATTTTTACACTTATCTGATTTTTATGAAATTCGGTCGGTTTGTTGAAAGTAGCCCGCTGATAACCCCAGACTAATTTCAACCGTCTGTGCTCTTTAAACTTTGCTAAATTGATTCTTCAATTCATGTAAAAAATCAAAACAATTTTGACAGATTTAAAAAAAAAAAATTCTATTTAATTTTTGGGTCGTGAAAGCATGAAATGATTTAAGTAGCACTACAGGACGCTAGGATGTTATGTACCACACTAATTGGTTGACTTAAAAAGAAAAAAAATATTACAATTGTTATTTTTTATATTATTATTATTATCACTTATTGTGAAGTAATATCAAGCTTTCGGTCGCATGTTACAAGTATGTAAAGTAAATGTAGTTGTGACTTATGGATAAAGGGGAAATAAAAAAATATTAAATTATTAAAGTAGTATAAGGGTTATAAATAATACAACAACATTTTTAACATATTTTCTTCTTTTTTAATAATTTAAATGTTTTTTATACGATACGAGTATTACATACTTAACAAAATAAAAACAACGTACAACTCTATCGTTTACATCTAGAGCGATTATTCTTTTATTGTGAAAAGGTTTTTTTACACTAAAGCAACATAACACGAGAGTTGTGTGAGGGTAGTCAATCGTACGTGATTTTTTATGCAGAATAACAAAGTAATACCATTGTGCAGTTTTTTTTACTCTCAGAGGGGTAAGAATATTAAACGATTTTTAACACGGATATTTTTTCTCTGACTTAAACAAGTCAGGTTTGTAACAAACTGCTTTTACCTTTAATCCTATTGAAGTATTTAAAAAAATTAAAATAATTCACACAATTACTTCTCTGCATTATAAAATATCTTGGGGAAAAATTATGCACAATATTTCATTTAAATGTATAAAAATATGAGAAAATATATATCATGACACATCAAGGTACCTAATACTAGGTGTGCTTAATACATAATATAATTATATACATGCATTCTACATTTATTTTAATGTACACCATTATATACTTATGATGTTAGATAAATTAGTAGAATGTGTTACTTGTGGTTTTCAATTATTTAGAAGTTGGGTCAGTTAAGGAAATACAAGACTTACTTTTGAAATATTTCGATCCCTCCTTGGATCTTTCTCTAGCTAATTATCTAGATCAGGGGTGGCCACGCATAAGGCTAATGAGAGCCGCATTAACCGGTTTTTCATGTATTTTAAAGAGCCGCTCCATAATTACTTAGTATTAAATATTAAATATACAAATTAAAATTTAATTTAATGAATATATTTGCATATTCTATACAAGTCTTAAGTGCTATGTAAAGTATCCACATAAAAGAAAATTTAATTAAGAGAGAGACAATGCAAATAATTATTTAGAAATTTTAATAATTAAAATAAAATTAACGTAAAGGGAAGAACAATGGTCAAGTCTTGGAAATCTTGCGTAACACTTGTTAAATACGTCCTCAGCACTTCTGTTAGATGATGAAAACGATATTTTGACTTTATGAACTTCATTGTGGTGTACAAAGATTCATAGCAATACGTTGTACCAAAAATTTAAATTAGACTGCAAACAGCTTTTTTTTAAGTCTGAATGTTTTTATTTTGTCCACGAGATACTAAAATTTAACTGTGGAAGTAGATTTGTACTTCATTTACAATGCCTAATACTCTTTCACCTCTAATAAGTCAAATTTTCTTAGCCAATTTTTTAGCAAGTATTATGTCAGAAATTGGAGATCAAAATATGAAAATGTAGATGATAAAACCATTGAAGCGGGCTTTAAAGTAGAGAAAACAACGTTTTCACCGATATCTTACGTTGTAACGTAACGATTTTAATAAAACTTCATACACATCGTCTAAAGTACAATTGAAGGCATGTTAAATTTTAACCCGATGCAAGTTGAAGTTTTTGTGTAGTGAAGTTATAGATTTTATAATAGTTGAAAAGGAGATGTCCTTAGCGGGTAGTTATTGGAATAGTAAGAATATAGGGGGGATCCCTCACCACTAGACTCTATTATACTCTTTAACTATCTACTCATTAGAATTATCTATTTTCCCAATTTTCAATATATATTTATTACTATAAGCTCGCTTAAATGATAAAGCCACGCAATGCCTAGTTAAATTGTTTATAATTTGTAATACTAAAATATTTTTTATTTTTTTATTATAATTAACTATACTTTTTTTCTTCTAAAATTAAGCATATTAAAAAACAGACCATTAATACTATTAACTAACTTTAACCTCAAAGGACATATCTACAACGCCATAATGAACAAGTTAAAACAGTTCTGTTAAATAATTGGTTCGTTAGTAGGACAAAGGAAAATTAATTATCACAATTTGCATTCACATGGCATTTCGAAACTGTAAAAGCGTAGAATTGTGTTGCTTGAAATACATTCGTGTAGTGCGTGTTAGAATGTCGTACGTGACTCTTCCATTAGAACGGAAAAAGGCCTATTTTTATTTTTATTTACTTTATTATTTATTTTCTTATATTTCGATGTAATACATTTATAATATGGTTTCTTTTCAAGTTTTGGGAAAAAGGGCAAAAACAAAGAACTTCAGATAGCAGGATACATGGGAATATACGTGTACTAGTTAGTTATTCTAAATAAAATGATATATTTAGCAAGTTCGTTAAATAATATATTATTTAATGTAAGCAAACCGTAGTACGCTAACGATTGTACTGTTTTTACTGTAAATATCAAATTGTATCTCTCAATTATTACTAAGGTATAATTTATACCTTAGTATAGTAATTTATACCTTAGTAAGGTATAATTTATACCTTAGTAAGGTATAATTTAACCTTAGAATAAATACCTTGCCTTATGTTGCAATAAGCATATTGAATTTTTTTGGAACGAAGTTCCTTATGGCACCTTGCAGCGTCTGGAGCCCGGGAGTGAATAAAAAAGAAATTACCGTCACAAATCCGACCAATTACGATAATTTAAGTAAAATATGACCAATTTAGTTGAAATTAGGTAAACATCTTTATTTTCCTATGCCCAGGATGAGTTCGTTGGACAACGTTATCAGTCCAAGCGTTCGCGCGAAGCGCTCGCGTAAACGTAAGCTTCAAATGTAAAATTGGAATTTTAGGACGGGAAATAATTCTAACTTCATCTATTCAATGAGACAAACAATTTATATTTATTTTTTTATCTTTATTTTTTTTTTTTAGTAAAACCAACACCGACACTGCTGTGAAGTGTTAAAGATCGCTACATTTATTTAAATGGCCCTAAACGTTTAAAATAGAGAAAACAACGTTATTACCGATATCTATGTTACGTTCTAACGTAAGGATTTTAATAAAACTTCATACAAATCGTCTAAAGTACAATTAAAACAGGCATGTAAAATTTCAACCTGATACAAGCAGAAGTTCTTGTGTAGTGAAGTGATATATTTTACAATATTTTAAATGGAGTCGGAGTCTGGCCGGGGAGCGTGGGTTAAGGAATAGTCCTGTTCCCTCACTACTCGGCTCTATATTACAATCATCCTCTTTAACTATCAACTCATCGTGATTAACTATTTTCTCAATATTCAACACATATTTATTGCAAGACGCTCGCTTCAATGATACATTATTTTGTTTTTATTTTGCCTTAACTCCACTAAGTACAAATAGTTAGCTACTTTTAAATATGTGTCTTTTCTAACTCGGTCGTGTATAAGTAGTTAGCATCGTATACTTAGCAGTGTGATTTTATAATTTACATTTAATGAAAAGCGTATGGAACTTTGTTCCTACCGGGTGTCCCGCACACACACACACACACACACACATATATATAGATATATATATATATATATATATATATATCTATATATATGTGTGTGTGTGTGTGTGTGTGTGCGGGACACCCGGTAGGAACAAAGTTCCATACGCTTTTCATTAAATGTAAATTATAAAATCACACTGCTAAGTATACGATGCTAACTACTTATACACGACCGAGTTAGAAAAGACACATATTTAAAAGTAGCTAACTATTTGTACTTAGTGGAGTTAAGGCAAAATAAAAACAAAATAATGTATCATTGAAGCGAGCGTCTTGCAATAAATATGTGTTGAATATTGAGAAAATAGTTAATCACGATGAGTTGATAGTTAAAGAGGATGATTGTAATATAGAGCCGAGTAGTGAGGGAACAGGACTATTCCTTAACCCACGCTCCCCGGCCAGACTCCGACTCCATTTAAAATATTGTAAAATATATCACTTCACTACACAAGAACTTCTGCTTGTATCAGGTTGAAATTTTACATGCCTGTTTTAATTGTACTTTAGACGATTTGTATGAAGTTTTATTAAAATCCTTACGTTAGAACGTAACATAGATATCGGTAATAACGTTGTTTTCTCTATTTTAAACGTTTAGGGCCATTTAAATAAATGTAGCGATCTTTAACACTTCACAGCAGTGTCGGTGTTGGTTTTACTAAAAAAAAAAAATAAAGATAAAAAAATAAATATAAATTGTTTGTCTCATTGAATAGATGAAGTTAGAATTATTTCCCGTCCTAAAATTCCAATTTTACATTTGAAGCTTACGTTTACGCGAGCGCTTCGCGCGAACGCTTGGACTGATAACGTTGTCCAACGAACTCATCCTGGGCATAGGAAAATAAAGATGTTTACCTAATTTCAACTAAATTGGTCATATTTTACTTAAATTATCGTAATTGGTCGGATTTGTGACGGTAATTTCTTTTTTATTCACTCCCGGGCTCCAGACGCTGCAAGGTGCCATAAGGAACTTCGTTCCAAAAAAATTCAATATGCTTATTGCAACATAAGGCAAGGTATTTATTCTAAGGTATAAATTATACCTTACTAAGGTATAAATTATACCTTACTAAGGTATAAATTACTATACTAAGGTATAAATTATACCTTAGTAATAATTGAGAGATACAATTTGATATTTACAGTAAAAACAGTACAATCGTTAGCGTACTACGGTTTGCTTACATTAAATAATATATTATTTAACGAACTTGCTAAATATATCATTTTATTTAGAATAACTAACTAGTACACGTATATTCCCATGTATCCTGCTATCTGAAGTTCTTTGTTTTTGCCCTTTTTCCCAAAACTTGAAAAGAAACCATATTATAAATGTATTACATCGAAATATAAGAAAATAAATAATAAAGTAAATAAAAATAAAAATAGGCCTTTTTCCGTTCTAATGGAAGAGTCACGTACGACATTCTAACACGCACTACACGAATGTATTTCAAGCAACACAATTCTACGCTTTTACAGTTTCGAAATGCCATGTGAATGCAAATTGTGATAATTAATTTTCCTTTGTCCTACTAACGAACCAATTATTTAACAGAACTGTTTTAACTTGTTCATTATGGCGTTGTAGATATGTCCTTTGAGGTTAAAGTTAGTTAATAGTATTAATGGTCTGTTTTTTAATATGCTTAATTTTAGAAGAAAAAAAGTATAGTTAATTATAATAAAAAAATAAAAAATATTTTAGTATTACAAATTATAAACAATTTAACTAGGCATTGCGTGGCTTTATCATTTAAGCGAGCTTATAGTAATAAATATATATTGAAAATTGGGAAAATAGATAATTCTAATGAGTAGATAGTTAAAGAGTATAATAGAGTCTAGTGGTGAGGGATCCCCCCTATATTCTTACTATTCCAATAACTACCCGCTAAGGACATCTCCTTTTCAACTATTATAAAATCTATAACTTCACTACACAAAAACTTCAACTTGCATCGGGTTAAAATTTAACATGCCTTCAATTGTACTTTAGACGATGTGTATGAAGTTTTATTAAAATCGTTACGTTACAACGTAAGA
Source organism: Gerris lacustris (assembly GCA_951217055.1). Lineage (NCBI taxonomy): Eukaryota > Metazoa > Arthropoda > Insecta > Hemiptera > Gerridae > Gerris > Gerris lacustris. Next base: position 54,171,941 of record OX578283.1, on the reverse strand, counting down.
TATCGGTGAAAACGTTGTTTTCTCTACTTTAAAGCCCGCTTCAATGGTTTTATCATCTACATTTTCATATTTTGATCTCCAATTTCTGACATAATACTTGCTAAAAAATTGGCTAAGAAAATTTGACTTATTAGAGGTGAAAGAGTATTAGGCATTGTAAATGAAGTACAAATCTACTTCCACAGTTAAATTTTAGTATCTCGTGGACAAAATAAAAACATTCAGACTTAAAAAAAAGCTGTTTGCAGTCTAATTTAAATTTTTGGTACAACGTATTGCTATGAATCTTTGTACACCACAATGAAGTTCATAAAGTCAAAATATCGTTTTCATCATCTAACAGAAGTGCTGAGGACGTATTTAACAAGTGTTACGCAAGATTTCCAAGACTTGACCATTGTTCTTCCCTTTACGTTAATTTTATTTTAATTATTAAAATTTCTAAATAATTATTTGCATTGTCTCTCTCTTAATTAAATTTTCTTTTATGTGGATACTTTACATAGCACTTAAGACTTGTATAGAATATGCAAATATATTCATTAAATTAAATTTTAATTTGTATATTTAATATTTAATACTAAGTAATTATGGAGCGGCTCTTTAAAATACATGAAAAACCGGTTAATGCGGCTCTCATTAGCCTTATGCGTGGCCACCCCTGATCTAGATAATTAGCTAGAGAAAGATCCAAGGAGGGATCGAAATATTTCAAAAGTAAGTCTTGTATTTCCTTAACTGACCCAACTTCTAAATAATTGAAAACCACAAGTAACACATTCTACTAATTTATCTAACATCATAAGTATATAATGGTGTACATTAAAATAAATGTAGAATGCATGTATATAATTATATTATGTATTAAGCACACCTAGTATTAGGTACCTTGATGTGTCATGATATATATTTTCTCATATTTTTATACATTTAAATGAAATATTGTGCATAATTTTTCCCCAAGATATTTTATAATGCAGAGAAGTAATTGTGTGAATTATTTTAATTTTTTTAAATACTTCAATAGGATTAAAGGTAAAAGCAGTTTGTTACAAACCTGACTTGTTTAAGTCAGAGAAAAAATATCCGTGTTAAAAATCGTTTAATATTCTTACCCCTCTGAGAGTAAAAAAAACTGCACAATGGTATTACTTTGTTATTCTGCATAAAAAATCACGTACGATTGACTACCCTCACACAACTCTCGTGTTATGTTGCTTTAGTGTAAAAAAACCTTTTCACAATAAAAGAATAATCACTCTAGATGTAAACGATAGAGTTGTACGTTGTTTTTATTTTGTTAAGTATGTAATACTCGTATCGTATAAAAAACACACACACACACACACACACATATATATAGATATATATATATATATATATATATATATATATATATATATATATATATATATATATATATATATATATATATATATATATATATATATATATATATATATATATATATATATATATATATATATATATACATACATACATACATATATATATATATATATATATATATATATATATATATATATATATATATATATATATATATATATATATATATATATATATGTGTGTGTGTGTGTGTGTGTGTGTGTGTGTGTATTAATTACAAACATTGCGCTCCCACATCTAACATTTCCACTTCAATGATGTGATTATGTTCAGTTGCTTGACAAAACAGATTTTTATCAGCATCTATCCGTTCTATCAACATTTATCAAATATATGGATAGTTTATTCTATCCATATTTTACTTATCATAGCGAATAAAAACACGAATTGAAATTTTAAATGAATTCAGATTTTATACTCAAGCTAAACACTAGCAGATTATTTTCTATTAATTTTTTTACTTTCTCATATAAAGAGAAAATATTGTGATGGCACGAAAATTCGATTTTGAGATTTTGGTATATTTACACGTTTAGAGGTCCCCTGAGTCCAAAAAAGTGGTTTTTAAAAAATGTCTGTCTGTCGTTTGTCTGTCATCTGTGCAGACGCCTGGAGCCTAAACTACTGGGCCGATTTTGACGAAATTTGGCATACTTGTTCAGAAAAATCATACACCGAGGCGAAATCGAGAAATGAATTTTAGCTCTAAATTTGGGGGCGCTACCCCCTAAAAACTCTGAAAAAACATGAAAAAAAAATATTTCTTGAAAACGGTTCCGACGATTTTGATTAAAAAATTCTAAAATGTAGTCCATATGAATACGAACCCAACGATATAAGTCTTTTTCCCAGGAAAAATCTAGTTCCTGAGAAATTAGCTTAAAACGCGGACGGAGAGAGCCCGGGTTCGATTCCCCGCCCAGGAGAAGTTATTTTTATGATACATTTTGATGAAATTTTCAATAATATATAAATGTACATTTTAAAACTAATAAATGGAAACACTGGGCTAAGTAATTACAAACTCGTATATATGAGAAAGTTTGTCTAAGTTGCCTCGGACTGATTTTTTTGATTTTATTACAAAACGGTAATAGTACAATATGGCAAACACATTTTTGTTTTATCGATCTTCTCCTCATAAACGTATATTTTCATGTTGGCACAATACGCCACATGTTATTGCGTGGAACAGTTACGCGGAATATTGAATTAATGTCAATCATAGTAGTTGCGATAATATTTTTTTTTTAAGGTTCTTTTTTTTTTTATCTGCAATGCTTATAACTTCAATAAAATGAAATCATTTCCAGGCTATTTGTTGTTTGATATATTTTAATATATAAGAACCTCAGGAAGCATTTTTATTTTATAAAATATTATGAAATCAAATCGATTTATATAAATATAAAGGCTAAGAGTAAGATAAAGGTTTAAAAAAGCTATTTGCATTGTTATCAGTGTTCGTTGAAGAGAGAAGATAATTTTTCATTTTATAATATATTGTTAAGTTGGTAGTAGAAACAAGTATTAGAGAGGGCTGTTTAATGCTGCAGTGTGTAGGAGGAAGGTTGGATATTGGTTGGGACATTAAAGACGATAAGGTATGAATGTTTAACGGTGCGGAGAGCTCTGGAGAGAAATAACACACTCAAGATAAGCAGTCAGGAATAGTTACCAGGGCAATGATTCATGATGCCCTTATTGTACTATGAGCAACTAATCCTTAGGTTTCAAACTATCTCACAATGTACTCTCAATGCACTCTGTGTGTACAAACTCTCAATATATTATATAGCATTCCTTTCAACTACACTTAGTATACACTCTAATACATCTTAAGCTTAAAACTATAGTTTCTACTGAATGATTTAACTGCAAAACAATGCTTCTTGACTTAAAACCAAACAACTATCAAACTATTCCTTCCTATAACTTTTGTATGGACAATTGTAGCATCTTGTCTCTAGAACTAGAAACTTTAACTAAATTCTCAGATATAATTAACATTATTATTGTAAAAGAGTCTTTCAATTTGTGTGCCACATAGTTTTCTAGTGTCCTATATTTGACAAATGACCTCATGAGATTTGGATCAGGATTGATTCTCAGAGGGGTCACATATTTTGTTTATAAGCAATTTAATTTTATATAAATATAATAATAATAATAATAATAATAATAATAATAATAATAATAATAATAATAATAATAATAGTAATAATAGTAATAATAATAATAATAATAATCTTTATTTCTTCACACAATAAATAAAACAGTAGAATATTAATAATAATGATATTGACAAAAAAGTTATGATGTTATGATAGAAAAAAAACTATATAGTGAAGCATACCCGAAGGAGCAAGCTCGAGCTCGGGAATGGCCGTCGAAGCAGATAACTGATCGTAATAAAAATAATTGTATATAAATAATATATATCTGAAAAGTCGGTTAAAATTATTATAGAACCATCTATGGGCTATTTTCGATAAACCATTCAAATAAGTACCTTTAAAATCGGTTTAGTACTTTTACAGAGAGTATTCTGCCAATTAGTGCAATTCTTGTTTCGTAAAAAATATCATAATGGTAGAATGAATGACAATCCATATTCAGCATATCAAATTTGTAATTCTGCAATCAAAACCAAAAAGGCGTTAAGTCCAAAAATGCAACTTTTCAGAAGAGCAGAAACAAATTTTGAACAATTCTCTAAAAAAGTTGTGAACACTTACAGATTATATCATGCAATCCTCATCCTATTCGAAGTATATTGTATAGGATCCACAAGCTCAGATCATAATTCCTTCAACACACAGCTACGTATTATCAAAAGTTTGGGACATAAAACCCTGAATTAATCCCTTTGGACCACATTCTTGACTGACTTAACTCCTTTGGACCAAAATTCGTAAAATTTAAGATGGTTTATAATCATTTGTATGTTGTTCATTAATAGTGTATTATCACCTTAATAAGCTATAATAACTGTTATTTCAATTATATTTTAAGTATATTTTAATAACCAACCACCCTAGCATGAACTTAAAACTATAGTATGAAGGCTCTTTGTACTAAAATCAGATATCTCATCAGAGAATGTACAAAGGTTGTATTTCTGGTGGTGCTTTCCCCCACCATGAATCTATCAGACTAAGCACTAGCATAGAGTCACATGGGGAGTCCTATCTTAGCTCTGTAGGTGTACACATCATACATCAATATCTCACAAATGCAATCAAATACCAATCTATATAATATATTTTCGACATATAACCAGTTTGCTTCATCCAATAACCAAATCCCCGTTACACTTACAACCATAGGGGGTCTTTTTTGTTACTACCCCCTCCCCCCACGCAATAGGTAATACATCTCATCAGGTATAGATATATTTCGTTGCAGTCCACCTATACAGGTAAACCGGAGTGAGTGTACTATTAAATTATGACAAAACTCTACGGTTATGGTAAAACATACGTTCCGGTTTACCTGTCGTACATAGAGTATGACCATTTTAATCGAAACTTATTTACAATTTTTTTTTTCACAAGTTGTTATAAATTATATTATAACATATTATTTTAAAATTTGAACCTTTTGTGTAAATATGAAATAAAAATTTTAACTTTTATCTGCAAAAAGAGCGAATATTATTATTTGAGTTATACTTACGATTGAACTAAGGATTGTTGGGAAAACCATATCTATTTTACGACAGTTGCTATTTCTCTCTATTCATTACTGTGATTGTACTCCGGGATTTCTCTGCAGAATTTCCTGAATTATTCTCTTCCAGATATAAATCTAATGTTTTCTTGTGATTGTAGCTATTTATTATGTTGTAACTACTGGCTGTGGAACTTCGGAAAACCTAGTTTGTATTTCTAATTTATAAGTTTTTGCGAGTTAATTTATATAGCAACAGAGAGATATTAAGCTTAAATTTAAAACTATAAGTATGCGTGGCTAATTATAATTAATTTTGCTAATCTCGTGTGACCAAGATTACTTTCAAATTAAGTGTCAAATTTGCTACAAAGTTCTGAATGATTATTAATTACTAAATCAGAGGCCAAAGATAAAGTGCTAATCTCATTGATAAAGTGATAATAAAATATTCAGCTTATTTCCGCCCAGCGCTGAAAAAAGTGTAATTTAATTTTCCTTCATTTTTATGGTTTATTTTAATTTTTTTTTTTATATACAGGGTGGGCCAAAAAAACCGAATTTTTTTGAACACTTATAGCTCAGCTTCTGTAGTAGATAGAGATGGGGGGTTTTCGGGGTCTGAAAACTAAATTCTTCTACTTTAAATTTCATATCTATGACTTTAAAAACTATTGGGTGAAAGCCATGAAATAATGGTTTAAATAGGGTCTTAATAAAATTCGTTGTCCGGGTAGTAATCTTGTCTGGTATTATACTTTTGATAGAATAAATTACCAAATGGTGAAGGGGGAGGGGGGTCCTTTGTAGGTAAGTGCGAGGAGTCCCTCAGTGTTATAACTATAACAAACATTAAAGATGTGTTTAGTACAATGTTGCTTAACAGTGGCGTATCAAGCGGCTAGGTCTGGGGGGGGGGCATATTCTAAGTCAGCTTAGATTGGAGGGGGGAGGGGAGATTCGTAGTGGTAACAAGAAAAGGGAACTACTTATTCAAAAAAGTAGCTGCCCCCCCCCCCCCCCCCCTCCCCCTAAAAAAACAAATGTACAACTAATAAACAAAAACAATCTCCGCGCCCAAGTAACAACAACTGTTTTAGAACGTATTCGTTAGAAAATGTTATGCTGACGATTACTACAGTACGATATCTTACTGTAAGTCATGGGCGTTGTTTGCAGTTAATTGTTAATTATGGGGGGGGGGGGGATTTATGGCGGGGGGTCCGGGGTTTTTAAAATTTTGAAAATCTCAACACAGCGCTTTTGTGCATTTCTGAGGTGAATGTAAAAAATATTTATTAAAAAAAAAAATAAATAAAAAAATACAGCAGTATATACCCCATATGTCTATCTACTACAGAAGCTGAGCTACGAGGGTTCAATAAAGTGCGTTTTTTTTGGCCCACCCTGTATATCATATATACACTTATATATTATATTGTAATACACCATATACACAATTTAGCATATAGAATGTATACACTTACACACACACTTACACACATATACATTACACAATTTGTGAGAGACACCTAGGGATGAGCCACGCAAGCGTGACACATAGTTATAGTTGTAAGTTGTAACCTATTGCAGTGTGCAAACACGGTATTAAATTGCTGTATATATATATATATATATATATATATATATATATATATATATATATATATATATATATATATATATATATATATTATAGGCACACACCATCTCATTGAAATCACCTTCTTGAGGTGCGAAAAAACTATAAAGTGAGAGGGGGAAGAAACAACTTTTCTTTCGTCAAAGATAAAAAAAAAAGGGTGACAACTGACGAAAAACAAACTTTGAATAAAAAGTTTTTTTGAGGGCTAAGAAATAAAACTTTTTCTTTTGGTGTATCGCGTCGACTTAAAGGATTTCCAGAGTAAAAAGTGAAAATGTCCCTCGAGGGTCTTTTCCGTGAACTTGAGAAGAGGCAAAACTGTAATCAGTCTTTTTGTTTCTATTTGTTCCACCTGTTTCAAGATAAATTTTCACCTCTGCACAGTTTTCAGCCCATCTGAGTCGGTTTTAACTCTACAAAAACGCAAAGGACTTGAGAAAAAGAGAAGTAGGTGACTTTTTTTGTACTTACACTTTTTTTGGAAGTGAAAAATACTATCGGTATAAGATCTTTATGAGCAGTAAGTAAATATGTCTGAAGAAAAAAGGGAAACAGCAAGAAAAACTTGGTACAATTATTTTCCTTAAAATTCATGTGAATTGTTTTTTTATGAAATCTCTCCATTGTTGAATGAAAAGCCTTTGTTCACTTGAAAAGTGTTTTTACCCTCTCCCTTTGTTTTTCTCTAAGGGATTTGTGCAAGCGGTTTTAAAATTGTTTAGAGAAGAAAATTTTCGGATAAGGAAGGATTTTATCCAACAGTTTTTCGCAGAGCATTTTCATAACCGAAAACTCCCATACCTTTTTACCACTGAAAACAATCGTTTCCTTTTTCATACTTTTCAGGGGGGTTTTCAGAAGTTTCTTATCGTTCCCCTTCCCCTTATTTTACTTCGGTTATGGAAAAAGCTTTAAGTCTGTTTCTCAGTAAACATTTTGATATGGGGAGAAGCTGAAAAACTTGAGAGGTATTCAACACAACTCCTTCTTTTCACAAATCTGACTTGATAAAATTATAAACGTATTTGCGCTTTTTCGTTTGAATGAAAAATCTTCTCACGTAAATCCTATTATGAAACATTTTCAAGCCAACGATTCGGTAAACAAAAGATGAACATTTTAATACTGTTATCCTCTTTTAGCAAGTATTTATGATTTTTTTTTCTTTTTAAGTTGTGAAGGATTGCGATAACACCTATCCGGCTAAATATAATTTAATTAATAAATTATAATAGTTTATATCAAACAACAGACACATTTTGGTTGATGTAAAACATTTGTAGCCATATACTATACAATACAGTAATCGAGTAAAGATCTTGATAACCCGCATAACACTTGTAAATTGCGGGCTTAGTAAATCGTTTAAAATTAAGGGTTTTACTGGTCTGACACAGTGCTTTTTAAAAACCCAGGAAATATAAAATATAGAGCGATAATTACTAGAAATCAATACATTTCTATGTAAAATGTGCAACCAGTAATATAATATTCTTTTTCCGTGGTAGGCTGTGAAATAGTAACTTTAGAGCCTAAAAAACATAGCTAAAATCCATTTTTTCAATACGTGGACTTAAAAAATCTTTTCATTACTCCTAGCTGTAAAGAAAAAATCTTTCACGTCCTAGGTACTAAAAGATTTTTTCTTTACGGCGGGTAGTTGTCAAAACTTCCGTTAGTAGTGCTGCAGTCTTTGTAGAAATGCTTCTAGTACGATAAAAATCCGCTAGATGTCAATGCGTTTTATTTATCTTTTCTTATAGTGTAACCTCATTTTAAGGTTTCTTTTTTTAAGTCTTAAGTATGTACTAATATTTGTTATTATTATATATTGATTAGTGATTAATATTTAATGTTTTTTCATTGTCTGCTACCTCGGAAAAAATAGCATATGCTACGCGACTTTGAAGTGTTTTTTCTTTACCTTGGCAATATTTACTGTCTCGCTTCGCTCGACAGTAAATGTAATTGCCGCGGTAAAGAAAAAACTCACTTCACAGCCTTGTAACATAATATACTATTTATCTTCATTTATCTGAAAATAACTAAATTTATTTTTACTTTTTATTTTTTTGCCTTTAATAAATCGGTCCGAGTCGACTCAGTCAAACTTTCTCATATACGAGTTCACTATTACTTAGCCCAGTGATTTTAATTTAGTTTTTGAATTTCCTTAGGTACATTTAATTATTATTGTACATTATGTCGAAATGTATCATAAACAATTCATCATAAAAATAACTTCTCTTCCATGGAGAATCGAACCTGGCCTATCTCCGTCCACGTTTAATGCTATTTTCTCAGAAATTCGATTTTTCTCGGGAAAACGGTTTATATCGTTAAATTCGTATAAATGCACCACATTTGAGAATTTTTAAAATCAAAATCTTCGGAACCGTTTTCGAGATTTTTTTTTTTTTTTTTTTTAGAGTTTTTGGAGGGCAACACCCCCAAAGTTGGAGCTAAAATTCTACTATAGATTTCGACTCGGGTTGTAAATTTTCTGAATATGCATAGCAAATTGAAGTTTAGATAATTTATTATACCTATTTGAAGACCAAAAAATCAAAATTAACCTTTATTGTTATTGGAATAAATGTGATTGCCATAGCTAAACAATAACAAATCACTTTGAGTTGAATCATCGCTGTCGGGACATAAAAAACACTACTCGATTGTATAAATTATGTTTAGTTTAGAAAATAAATAAGTTCAATAAATAAATTTTCAATTTGTATTGAAGTGGAAACCAATAATGAAAAGAATCATTATTGTTAATATTAGATTGTTTTAAAGCAAGGATTACAAGATTTGAATGTTACTTTCTTCATTCAAAATAACATATCACAACTTGCCCCCGTGTGGGGAACGTTTCTAATTAAATTGTTACAACTTGCCCCCGTGTTAGACACGTTTCTACTTAAATTTGTTACAACTTGCCCCCGTGTTAGACACGTTTCTACTTAAATTGTTACAACTTGCCCCCGTGTTAGACACGTTTCTACTTAAATTGTTACAACTTGCCCCCGTGTTAGACACGTTTCTACTTAAATTGTTACAACTTGCCCCCGTGTTAGACACGTTTCTACTTAAATTGTTACAACTTGCCCCCGTGTTAGACACGTTTCTACTTAAATTGTTACAACTTGCCCCCGTGTTAGACACGTTTCTACTTAAATTTTACGACTTGCCCTTGAGTGAGACACGTTTCTAATTAAATTGTTACAACTTGCCCCCTTGTTAGACACGTTTCTACTTAAATTGTTACAACTTGCCCCCGTGTTTGACACGTTCCTACTTAAATTTTACGACTTGCCCTTAAGTGAGACACGTTTATACTTAAATTGTTACAACTTGCCCCCGTGTTAGACACATTTCTACTTAAATTGTTACAACTTGCCACTGTGAAGGTCATGTTCTTACTTAAATTGTTACAACTTGCTCCTTTGTGAGACACGTTTCTACTTAAATTGTTATAACTTGCCCCTGTGAAGGTCATGTTCTTACTTAAATTGTTACAACTTGCCTCTGTGTGTGGAACGTTTCTATTTGAATTGTTACAGTTTGCCCCCACACTGGACAAGTTGTAACAAGTTAAGAAGAAAAAAATACGTGTGTGTCACGGGACACCCGGTAGGAACGAAGTTCCTTACATTTTTCATTATAAATATAAATTATAAAATCACACTGCTAAGTACGTATACATTGCTAACTACTTATGCATGGCGGAGTTAGAAAAGAGACAAAATTAAAAGTAACGAACTGTTTGTACCTGGCAGAGTTATGGCAAAATTAAAAGAAAATAACTATTTGTATAATTAAAGCAAGCATCATACTATAAATATATATTAAATTTAAGAAAAAAGTTGATCTTGATGAGTTTATAGTGAAAGAGTATGTTTGTTAAAGGAGTTTGGATTTAAATAGGACTGTTTTCTACCTGCCCGGCCAATTAATTTAAAATATTATTAAATAAATCTCTTCCCTATTCTAAAGCTTCTGCTTGAATCAGGGTGAAATTTTACAAGATTATATTTTATTTATTTACAAAACATAGTGACATTTTTGACATATATAACAAAAATAATCAAAACAAGTCAAGTAACAGGCTTCCTTAATTACACTTTTTCCCGTCTTTTAAAGCTTACGTTTACGCGAGCGTTGCGCGTTAACGCGTGGGGGATAACATTTTCCGACGAACTCAGCCTGGGCATTGGTAAAATGAACATGTTTACCAAATTTCATCTAACTTGGTGAGCTTTTACTCAAGTTATTGTCATCTGTAGATTTTGTGACGGTGATTTTGGTCGTTTTTTTCGGATTCACTCCCGGGCTCCAGAACGTGCCATAAGGAACTTCGTTTCAAAAACTTATACCCAATCTTTTTTATTAAATATTTCATATGGTGTTAAAAACAAATATTAAATATTTTTTTAAGGACTTGATTAACGATTTATATATTTTTATCCAATGTAATGTTAGTCATATGGGCATAAAAAAAATATGATTAAATAATTGTTTAAACTAGCCTTAGTCACGTTGAAAACGATTTTTCCCTTTTTTTTAAGTCCATGCTAAGGTAATTTTAGGTTTGTGCTAAGAAGCAATAACCATTAGGCTATCATTATATTTAAAAAATATAAAATGAAATGACATTTTTTTTAATACTCTTGGTTATAACGTAGCTTCTACTTAGAAGAAATAAAATATAACGACTGAAATGTAATTAAATAAAAATTGATTATAATTAATCATTAGTTTAATAAGCAATTTTATCAAACAATAAAAATGGCTCAGTTATTTATTTTAAATTGCTTTAGGAAGTGCAGGAAACCCTTCTCCAATTAAAGTATTGGCATTTCTTATTTTTAACTGTAAAGATTACACCGTTTCCTCCTTCAAATAATCCTTTGAAATTCTCGAATAAAACTTTACTTTTTAATTAAAAATAAAATAATTTAAAAAAATTATTTTAATAAAATAATCGATTAGGGTTTAAAAAAAGGTCAAAATATTTAATACCTGAGCATTCATAAAAGTATAAAAATAAACATTTTCAGAACTCAAGTAGTGATAATTTATTTACATTTTTTTTCTATGTAGGGGAAATCAATTTTTATAAAGGTGTTTGGACTTTGAAATTAATTGAAAATGTTCTAAGGAAAAATAATGAGGTAATAAATATTGCAAAAATTAAAATGAATTCTTAACCAACTAATTTTTAAAGTATTTTTTTTTTCACTTGTTCTTTGCACTTTTGTGCTTTGTTTTAAAAAAATAAATATTTTATTTGCGTTTAATTCCTTTTTTTTTTATCTTTCCGTATAAAATGTATTTCAATCCGTATGATGGACGTAATATTTGTAAATTAAAATTATAAAATTTAATAATTTTCGAATAGTTCGTATTTTTAATGGAAAAATAAAGAGATGTGGTAAAATATATTTTTAATGTAGTCTTTAACGTAAAATAAACAAAACAATACATTTCAAGGTTACATTTTATAAAGGCCTCCTGTTTATGTGCCGGGGAGGGTTCCCCGGCTGGTATTGTTTTGAAGGATACGTACCAATAAGAAGGAAGGATGTACCACTGTTTTTAGAAGGATGTGGATCATCCAAATATGTATTTAATTCCCATATGGATTAAAGGATGTCTTATATATGTAACTATTAAGTTACATTTTGAGGTGTCGCCTGATTATGTGCCGGGGAGGGTTATCATGCATTGTTTCGAAGGATACGTACCTATAAGAAAGAAGGATGTACCACTATTTTTAGAAGGATGTGGATCGTCCTAATATGAATTTAATTCCGACATGGATTAAAGGATTTCTTATAGTGGGACATAGGTAGAATTTGGACTAAACAAACTTTCATTTAACTCAGGCGAAACTACTAATAGGTATGATATACGTTCTCGACACCAATGTAAAAGAGAAAATAATGTTTTGGTGATTATTTTAGCTATTATGTGTTGTAAACTTTAATTATATTAATTAAAAGTTCTTGAATATGAGTTTGTTTATCACTGATCAAACTCAGATATATATAAAATCTAATTAGCTCGTATGGTTATTTACATATATTAAACCGGCATGGTAAGTTTTGTTCAAATGCAAACAGTTTGTTCTCCCATTATCGTGCTAACAAGAATATATATTTATGAACACTACTATATACATTATAATAAACACTAATATATCACTGGGAACACTGTATTGTGGGACGAGTCCGAAAAGATTTACAAACACAGATATGCTACGAAAATATTGTGAGACGGATGTATTTAGCTGATGGAATTCTGAACTAATAAAAACATTTGGTTTTGAGCGATCTTAGTTTATCTACAAGCAAGTTGAAAACACTGAACTTTTCTCGCCTTTTTATTTATTGGGTGTACCTCATAAACGATTGAGTTATTGTTTAAGTAAGCGACGGTACAATATATATTCATAGAAAAAAAACACGTTGACTGTCTAAAGTTTAGACTAAGCGATAAAAAGACGGACAAATCATATCGTACGACCGAAATCGTCCTATGTGAAAGGAGCTTATAAGTAGTTGAAAGGTACGCTTTATATATTGAGAGTTTGTTCACACAATGCATTGAGTGACAGTGTGAGATCCAATCCTATGAGGCCAGTCGTCAAATAGGAAGAAGAAAACTATGTGCCTCACAAAGTGGAAGACTCTTTTACAATAATATTGTTAATTATATCTGAGAATTTCGTTAAAGTTTCTAGTTCTAGAGACAAGATGCTACTATTGTCCATACAAAAGTTATAGGAAGGAATAGTTTGATAGTTGTTTGGTTTTAAGTCAAGAAGTATTGTTGCGCAGTCAAATCATTCAGTACAAACTATAGTTTTAAGCTTAAGATGTATTAGAGTGTATACTAAGTGTAGTTGAAAGGAACGCTATATAATATATTGAGAGTTTGTACACAGAGTGCATTGAGAGTACATTGTGAGATAGTTTGAAACCTAAGGATTAGTTGCTCATAGTACAATAAGGGCACCATGAATCATTGCTCTGGTAACTATTCCTGACTGCTTATCTTGAGTGTGTTATTTCTCTCCAGAGCTCTCCGCACCGTTAAACATTCATACCTTATCGTCTTTAATGTCCCAACCAATATCCAACCTTCCTCCTACACACTGCAGCATTAAACAGCCCTCTCTAATACTTGTTTCTACTACCAACTTAACAATATAGTATAAAATGAAAAATTATCTTCTCTCTTCAACGAACACTAAAACAATTCGAATAGCTTTAACCCTTTATCTTTCTCTTAGCCTTTTTATTTTTATAAATCAATTTTTTATAATACTTTATCAAAATAAAATGAATACTGAGATTCTCATATATTGCAATAAATCAAATAGAAAATACGCTATATTACAACAAATCCTTTATTATTTCTGGTTCCGAGTTTACCGAAAATAACGAAAGGATTGTTACCATTCTAAAGAAATAAATTATTTAGATGTGTGTTTTTAAAATTCCTGAACAGAAAAATAATTCCAGGCATCAGGGTGCATTTTTGGACTCGTGTTTGTCAGTCGGTCTGACTGTCAAACATCTCTTTATCTTGAAAACAACTGGTCAGATTATTATACTTGGTTGGTAGGCCATAATTTGCCCATTGTTGGCCCCATAATATGTTCACTCTCTGCGTCCGTTGCTTCCTTCTTCTTGTGCATAAACTTATTGCTTCCGAGCGTACCGAAGGTAGCGGAAGCAATATGATCGTTTTGAAGAACGAAAATATTTTATGTATCCAATTTCAAAATTCCAACACAGAAATCCGTTTTAGACATAAGAGATCAATTTTGATTCCGTGTCTGTCTGTATGTCTCTAGGCCTGTCGTTTAATTTTTGCGAACCAACATATCTTAAAACTACTCGTCTAATTTTAATGAAATTGGGATGGCAGGTCATAATTTTCCCATTTTTGGTCACATGTAAGTTTCAACCTTCTCTATTTGTTTTTCTTCTACATGCGCACAAACATACATTTATTTACACCTATTTCTTCAGTAACGATGTTCTGATTTTTTTATGGAATTTGGTTGCTTTATCAATAGTAGCCAGCAGATAGCCCCAGACTAATTTCAACTGTCTGCGATCTTTTAATTTTGCTAAATTGATTCTTTAATTCATGTAAAATATCAAAGCAATTTTGACCGATTTAAAAAAAAACCGGGGGGAATTAAACAAATCTGACAATAATAGGTTGTAAAAGCATAAAATCATTAAAGTATACGAAATAGGACGCGAGGAAGTCATGATTCAAATTAATTAGACGACTATTTTTCCATGTTTTCATAAATATTGTATAGATTATTTTTTATACTCAGTCAAACATAATAATTATTGTCTACTAGAAATGTTTAACATTTAAAATTCGTTCAGCAATTGGTAGACTATTTTTATTATTTATTACTATGTATCTATATATCTTTAAATGTACTTATCCGATTTTGAAGGAATTAGGATGCTACGTTGAAAGTATCCCACAGATTGTATGGGAGGGCCCCATTGTGTTTTTTGAGTTTTATGCAATATAAAAGTAAGTTACATAATAAATTGAGAAAAAAGTACCTTCATTCATTTTCCCTTTTTTTGTTAGCTAAGCAAAAGATATTTTGTTGAAATAGAAGAGAGCTTAAAAGAATAATAAAAATCGCCACTTAAATACTCTTTGTGTAAAATGTATTTCTATTTTCTTTTTATTGGTTTATAAGAAAACGGGTTTCATTGTTTATGACACATTGTAATCTTTACAAGTAAAAAATAAATTTTCTTTACTTTGAAAGAAGGGAAGTTTAGGCTTTTCCACTGTTAAGAACGGAAGCCTAATGGAACTCAGCCCTCACTATAGGTCTTTAAACACTGACTAAGCCTCTTTAACGTCCTCCGTCTCCTTTACCAAGAGATTTTTTTCCTGCCTTTAAAGAGTAAAAAGTAAAAAAAAAGAGAAGGAAGAATAAAAAAGAGTAAAACTAATGGCTCTTTAAGCCTTGATTTTATTAATATTTCACTTTGAAGCTTTCTCACCCAACTTTACTTTTTTAAAGTCTCTTTACCCCCTCTCTTTTCTTCTTCCATGCTTTAAAATTTTCAAGCCACCTAACTACTGCTCAGTGTTACCCCGTTGCGGGAATTAATTGTTAACGGGAGGGTAATTTTTACCGCAGGGCCCCTACTAATTAGTTTCTCACTGAGCTAGATTCCCCCCTTCCTTTTTGTGCCTGTACTTTGAAGGCCCTTCATAGCACAGCTTTAGTGAAAGCGAGGCAAAAAAAAACTTTATTATAATGTGTAAACTTTCCTTTTGGGAATAAGTTTTTTTGGAGGAAAAAACGAGGTTCTTTAATCTTTTTTTATAAATATATATTTAGCCCCCTTTTTACGGTAAAAACTTTTTTTTTATTTTATTTAATTAAGGATCTGATTTAACAATAGAAAATGTATAAGTAAACCCCAAACGGGTTTTTTTTTATGTTCATTTCTTTAGAGGGTGGAACCCCTATTTTTAAAAACTAAATAAAGATCATTCGGCAGTTTTTTTTGTTGTTTATTTATTTATTACCTTTTTATTGGGTATTCCTGACTTTAATCGTCATTAACACTTTTTTTTGTTCTTCTTTTCTTTTATTTGGCATCAATAGACAATAAAATGGAAGTCACAATAAAATGGGATTTGTTCCATCTGTCATATAGTTCTATAACGCCTATACAATATCAATAGTGACTTAAAATACGTCTCTTTGAATTTGATATATTCTCTAAAATTATTGGCACTTTCTGTTCGATATTGCTGGTCTTTTACCAACTAAAAATCATGTTGTGGAATGAAATGAAATATTTTAATAGAGGTGTTCCAATTGAACATCTTCTCTATTTATTACCCAATATCTTTGACTATCCAAGTCTATTTTGTCGTATTTTGATAAGGGAACCACTGCTTATTCATAACTGCCCACTATCAGTTTATGGTCTATCGTTAACTAAATGTTTTTGTTATGGAATCTACTTCCTTCACTTTACTTTTATGTCCCTATAGACTCTAACAATCAATTCAGGGTAATGGAATCACTTTAAGCATCTGCATAAGACTTTAGTTTATAGAAAATCCCTTACCTTTCTTGCATATCCTGTCAGAATCATCATTATTTTTCAAATGCCGGGGCCAGAATACGTTCCTGGGCATAATGTATACACATATTTTTTAATAGAAGTCAGTGTGCAAAATTTGTTTAATGTTAAATTGTTAATTATTATTTAATCTGTTTCAGGAGCGAGGTGTTGGAGGAAGCGTAGCTACCCTTGCATGTGCAGGCGCTGTGATCTTAGGCCTTCGTCTTCATATTATGGGTCTGACTCCTCCTGTTTTCGCCACTTCAGATAATCCTGCAGCTAGGTCTCCTTCGCTGGTGACACGAGGTCTGACCTTCGCCTTCCTTCCGGCGTTAAACGCTTGGCTACTCGCCTGCCCAAGATGGCTTAGCTTCGACTGGTCCATGGACTCCGTACCTCGTATCGAAACTTTGTCGGACGTACGAAACGCCGCGAGTGTCGCTTTATATTTAGGTCTCGCTATATGCGTTAAAAAGTGGTCGAAATCCGGTGAACAAAATGTGGCTCATACGCGAGCATGTAAAACCGCGAACAATAATAATTTAGTGAGGTGCCGTTGTCCTATCCGTCTTTCGAAATCGCAAGCGGCCTTGTTTTCCCTTTCCCTGTTAGTGCTCCCTTTCCTTCCGGCGTCTAATATGTTCTTTTACGTCGGGTTTGTGATCGCGGAGCGAGTCCTGTACCTCCCATCGGTAGGCTACTGCCTTCTCGTAGGCCTGGGCTATTCCTCGCTCTATAGAGTACTCGGAGTTAAGTTTACCAAAACACTTATGGGTGTACTTCTCTTGACGTACGCTTCAAAGACTTACCTCAGAAATTACGACTGGGTCGACGACGAAGCCCTGTACAGATCTGGCATCAACGTCAACCCTCCAAAAGGTAAATTTTTCCATTACCTATTTTAGTCTTTATAACCTGAAAAACTTTATGAACCTAAACGGTTCATCACTACGTTTAATGCACAAATGGTGTTCCTGTTTAACATATTCTTTTACTTGCTTAAGAAGTTTAATTACCATCTTAATCATAGTCCAGGAGAACGTGCAAAAAAGTGTCTGACTAACATCAAGCTAGAATTTTGTGTATAAGTTAATCTTTGGGTGCCTTTTAAGAATATGTGGTCGGCTAAGTTCATCTGCGGGACATAGCTTGGCAATAGGCATTTGAAAAAAACAAAAACCGGAGGAGATCCTAATCCCTTTATATGTTAAATTCATTCTTTAGCGTAGGTTTTTGCGTATAGAGTCTAATTATTTTTTTGTGGATTAAAACATTATTAAAATGTGTGTTACGATTAGTAAGTTCTACTAACTCTCAGCAGGTACTACTAATTTAGTAAAAATTATTTTAAGTAATAAATGGAATGTAAAAAAATGTGTGGAATGTAAGAACTTATTAGATTAAAAAAAAATTGTTTGAAATTGTTATTTAGAACATCCGAAAACATAAAATAAGAAGTTAGAATAATTATTTACAATCTCAAAAGTGTTTTTTTTTATTTTGTGGGTATATAAACACTATCAAGAAACATTTAAATTATTTTACTAAACGATATTATGTAGAACCCACAGGTTTAACTAAATCCGCCTTTTAATTTCTACACAACCCTACCTTCATAATTTGCAAAAATCCCTCATTAGTAGTTGATTTCGATATATAGTTAAACAGCATTTTTTAATGTTCTCTTTTCGGGAAAAGCAGAGGTATTTTTCTTCTGGACCCCCCCCCCCCCCTACTATTAACTAACATATACATTATACATTAAGATATTTAAGTTTTTTTTTTTTTTTTTTTTTTAAAGAATGAGAGTCCCCCATAGCAGGTGCTAGAGTGGGGACTCCCTCTCTTTCCTACTCCGTGCAAAGGTTAAACATTAATTTAAATACTATACTATATAGAAGACCTTTCTAAAGTATTAAGGTTCGTTTTCCTCCATTTTCCTAGCCGAGCGACTCTAGCGATGATCGCTAAAGTTGCTAGCGACGATCTTGAATTGAAGCTCATCATTAAGCATTTATTTTTAGTTATCAACTGATTTGCTGCAATAATGGAGGGGAAAAAACGCCTTTACATTTATATTCCAGCGGTAGGTTCAGCTTCTAGATAACGTAATTTTGTTAAATATACATCGCGTTTCCAAAATGGCCGCCATTGTACTCCCAAAAGAATCAAGATGCTAATAGATATTATGCACTCCTTGTTCCTACAAAGTGCAACTATTTATAAAAAATTTTATGACCGAAGAAACCCTTTTAGTAGCTTTCTGGCAAGTACTTTACGGGAGTTTTGTACATTGCTCCTATTAAGCAAAAACCATTCTTGACAGACATCAATATTATTTTAACGCATATCTACGGGGTTCGATTCCTGGCTGGACCGGTATTTTTATCTTTTCTCTAGTAATAACTATTATCTAAAACATGTTCAAGTAAAAGTCATTTCATTTAGAAGTCATTAAGTAAAAGTTAAAAATGTTGCTGGAATCTACAAACGTTGAGTGAAGTAGCACTTAAAGGTTTTAACCTATAAAAATAAATGTTGTTTTCTATTTTACGTTCTTTAGACCTAGATTTTTTACCTATTGTTTTTTGTTGTTGTTTTTTTTTCTTTTTTTCCAGAGGCATTACGAATTATTCTCGTCATAAAAATAAAGTAAGAAAAAGGGAAAGTATTAAAAAAGAAAGGCAATAACTATAAAAGAGTGTAAAGTTACGACGCGAAACAGCGGCATACTGTAAAACCATTAGAAACTCCTTTTTTTTAAAAAAAAATAAACAACTTTTGTGTCCAGTTAAAACTTTTTTTTTTTCTTCTTCTTTTTATTTTTAACTTTCTAGACAAAAAAAGAAGACAAATAAACACCCATGATTTTCTTTTTAACTTGGCAAAAGGACAAATTCTTATCAAAAGAAATGTTAGGTTTTATGTTTTTTAAAGGGTTTTTTTTTTTTTTAGAAACGTGAAATAGTTAACAAAATTGTTATTAAAAGTTAAAGGTTGAATTTAAATTGGGATTTAGAAAAAACAAAAAATAAACTTTTAACGAAATCTATTTATTTCTCAGCATGTTAATAAGCGAATTATGTTCAATGGTTTTAAGATTCATTGTATTTTCTAATTTTACAAAATTTTAATTAGAGAAACTATGCGATTTTTAATTATTTTTAGTTATAGTTGGCAATGCTTTTTCGCATTTGTAGATTTTTACTGTATTACAATTTAATCCTCATTTAAACAATATTATGGTTTAACCCTAGAACGCTAACCATATTTTTTAACCTCTTAAGACTAACCTTGAGTCATATTGACTCCCAAATCTATTTTACCCAGTTTTATTAAAATATAAAGGCCTAATATGTACAATATTTTTTTAACACGTTTTAGTGCTAGTTAAAGGGACACTTGGGTGCTTTGTTTCCCATAAAAAACAATTTTTTCCTTTTAATTCCGTTTTTTTCAATCTGGACTACTATTACATATCCGGTATTGTTATCTACCGGAGTGGCTTTATTTATTTTTTTTTTTTATGTAACTTTTTTCTTTCTTTTCCTTTGGTTTTTCTATTTCGTAAATTATTTCAATTAATTTATCATTTTCCTCATCATGGCTGATGGGATCAAAAAAGGCATTTTCTATTTTCAAATAAGGGTCCAAATCACAACCGTCACCATTATTGTCGAATACGCTCTTTTTCATAATAGGTATCTGAATCGGTCATTTCCTTCATCAAGTGATAAATGTCGTTTAGATCATTGTATTTTTTCTCCATTATTTGACTATATTTATATTCTATTAACTTTATATAATTTAGACATATAACGACAAAAAAAAAAAATATAACAATTTATACTTATAAATGAATAAATTACAATTATATTACCTTTAATTTAAAAAAGTTATTGAATTAAAAGTTATATAATACTTAAATTATAAGATTTAAAATGCCAAAATAAACAATAACACGACATACTATTCTCAAAAATAGTATTCTGCGTCAAAATGACCTACAAAATATTTACGTGTAAGACTAAACTGGAGTCAAAATGACTCCGTGACTGCAGAAAAACAAACGATATGTCCTCTTTTGAATCTGAATGTGAAACTGATAGAAGTGTAGAAGGGTCATTCAAGGGTGGGAGATAGCATAGCTAAGATGTGGGAGTTCTGTGTTTTACAGACACCGGGCATTCGTAGTTGAAAAAAAAATGGGAGTCATTTTGACTCCAGGTTAGCTTTCTAGGGTTAATTAATTTCTCCAGTTTAAATAAACTAATCTGATAAACTTGATCTGAAAATCGTCATTAATTCAAATCTCATTTTTAGGTAATTAGTAAAATTCATTAATCATTATTTATCTGCGTTGCTACTATTGAATTAATTACTTACTTATGGTGAACAAAATTTTCAAAAATTCCAAGAGTGAAATCCGTTTCAGACATCAGGGAACATTTTTGGTTCCGTGTCTGTCTGTCTGTCTGTCACTCATTTTTTGCGAACCAACATATCTTAAAAACTACACGTCCGATTTCAATGCAATTTGGATGGTAGGTCATAATTAGCCCATTGTTGGTTCCATATAAGTTTCAACCTTCAGCGCCTAATTTTCTTCTCTTCCACATGCTCACAAACATACATTTATTTTCACATAATATAGCTTCTAAAGTATATTTAACTAATTTGTATGAAACTTTTATAGTTTATCAAAAATAACCCGCTGATAGCCCCAGATTAATTTCAACCGTCGCGTCGGCGCTCTTCAACTTTTGCTTTATTGATTCTATAATTCAATTAAAACATCGAAACAATTTTGACAGATTAAAAAAACTGGGAAACAATGAAACTAATTAGACACTAATGGCTTCTAAAAGCATAAAATCAATAAAGTAACTGATAGGATGTAAGGAAGCTATGTACCTCACTAATTGGCAGTGTATTTTTCTAAAGCCATCTTAAGTCATAATAAATATTATTTACTAAAGGAAACATTAAAGATTATAAATTTATGCGCGAATGAAAATTCATACATTCCAAATCAGTTAAATTTAAATGTTAACTATGATTAACCTTCTAAAGTTTAAGGTACTTCTTTAGATTGTTACTCCCCTATTCTTTTTACTTTCTCATATAAAGAGAAAGTATTGTGATGGCGCGAAAATTCGATTTTGATGGATTTACACGTCTTGAGGTCCCCTGAGTCCAAAAAAGTGGTTTTTAAAAAATGTCTGTCCGTCGGTCGTCTGTGCAGACGCCTGGAGCCTAAACTACTGGGCCGATTTTGACGAAATTTGCCATACATGTTCAGAAAAATCATACCCCGAGGCGAAATCGAGAAATGAATTTTAGCTCCAAATTTAGGGGCGCTACCCCCTAAAAACTCTGAAAAAACGTGAAAAAAAATATTTCTCGAAAACGGTTCAGTTTCTCGAAAACGGTTCAGACGATTTTAATTAAAAAATTCTAAAATATAGTCCATTTAAATACGAATCCAACGATATAAGCGGTTTTCCCGGGAAAAATCTAGCTCCTGAGAAAAAAGCTTAAAACGCGGACCGAGAGAGCCCGGGTTCGATTCCCCGCCTGGGAGAAGTTATTTTTTGATAAAGTTTAATGAAATGCTCAATAATAATTAAATTTACATACGAAAACTAATAAATGGAAAACACTGAGCTAAATAATTATGAACTCGTATATGAGAAAGTTTGTCTGAGTTGTCTCGGACCGATTTTTTAGAATATTAAAATGACTTTGACTAAACAACTATTAGGGCAAAGGGATGTTTAGTCCAATGTATTTTGGGACAAAGAATATCACACTTCTGTTTTTATAAAGGGAATAACAGTCTAAAGAAGAACATTCCGTACACCTCCTTTAGATTGTTACGATCCTCTTATTTTATTATAAGGGGAGTAGCAATCTAAAGAAGTGCCAAATTTAATTTGTTAATAGCAATTTTTTTGTATAATAAATAAGGTGAAATTTATGTTACGAATCAGAAATCAATTTATCAACATTAGTTACCAATAATGATTAAAATTGATATTAACACAGCCCGAGGGTATAATTACCGACTAACCGGGTCGAATTAGATGGAGGAGGTGGTTTGCCACTTATTGCCAGGTATCGAGATTGTGTTGCGGAGGGGGTTTCAGGTTGTGGTTTGGCGTGCGCGTCTTACAAACCCCTCTCCCCTTAATACCTGATTAGATGTGAAAGCCAAGGCAAAGCACCGGGGGCTTCATAATGAAGCAAGATATTGCATCTAAAGTTTTGGACTTAATTCCCTCTACAAACCTTAGTGTGAACTAGACTGTAAAGGCTCTGTTGGTTAAGCTACCTGTAAACTCATCCTCTAAGTCTGCAATGACTTCATGATAAAACGTGTGTAATTGCCTCACAAGAGAATAGTTTGCATTCAAATGTAGAAAACATTTTCGTATTTTGATAAGGGAATATTAACCCCTTCTCTCAGTTTCCTCTTCATTTACTTCAACGTATTATTCCAATTTTAAAATGCATTTAAATTATGAATAGAGAACGGTATGAATTTTCCAAGCGTGTGAAGTTTTTAAATTAGACCACGTAGTGTTCCCTCGTGTTTCCATTATGCATTTATTGTCTACTCTCTATTATTCTATCCCTATCTACGAACAGATAATAATAAATACATATTTATACGTGTTTTTGCAATACTGAAACCATAATGTAATATAAAAAGAATTGTATCGACACCGGAGTTTATTTAAGATATTTTTTTTTTCTCTTTATTGATTATCACAACTACATAATTTGTTAATGTTTTAAGTGATACTGATAACAATGTTTTTTGGACGGTGAATTACATTCTAAAGGTAATAATCCATTGATTACTCCTTTTGGCGTGAATCATTCAGAATATGAACAAATATAACAATAAAAACAAGTGAGTGAGAAAAGAAGCACTAATTAAAAAAAAGAAAATAAATGTTTGTTGTAAGGAATGATAAGTATGATTTAATTGATAATTAATTGTTAATATGGAATTCCATATTTAATAGATCTCGGGGCCACTGTCTCCTCAGGCGACGAGGAGGATTACCAGGGATGGGAAGAAAGAAGTTCTACTAAAGGATTGGGGTGATTTAATAAGGACTCGTGGAATTTATGGTATCTGGATATAGATAGGTCACGGACAAAATGAATATTGAGGTCATTATGGAGGGTGAGGTTGGATACGTAAAAAGGAGCATCGGTGATTTTACGAAGGATCTTTGATTGAAGAGTTTGTAGTCGGCGGGAGTTTAAAGGCTTGGTGCTACCCCAAACCTCCAAACCGTAGGTCCAAGCCGGTTTTAAGACTGTGTTGTAGATAAGAAGTTTATTACTTAGTGTAATCTTGGACCTACGATCTGAAAGACGAAGCAGCAACTTTAGCGTCTTGAGATGTCAGTACGTTTAGTCTTAGTGTGGTGTTTGCCAGGTGAGTCGTCGATCAAGGTGAAGGCCAAGGTAACGGACAGTGCTAGATTGAGGAATAAGGACTTGGTTAAGAATGACTGGAGGACAGGTACTATGTCGAAGAGTAAAAGTGACATGTGCACTTTTCTGTTCGTTAATCCGGATCCTCCATTTTTTTAACCAAGGTTCGAGAAGGAGAAGGTGACTTTGGGTGTTATTGGATGCAATTTGAGGGTCTTGGTGGACTGATAGTATTGCCTTATCGTCTGCGAAGGTGGCAAGGACTGAGGAAGGGTGTTGAGGGATATCATATGTGTAGATGGAATATAGGAGGGGTCCAAGAATACTACCCTGAGGTACTCCTGCTCTTACAGGGCAGATGGGGGAGGAAGTGGTTTCTAAGCTTGCACAGAACGATCTATCGGTTAGAAAGGACTTGAGGATAAGGTAGTAGGTAAATGGAAGGATGCCCTTGAGTTTCCAAAGAAGCCCAGCATGCCAAACTCGGTCAAAGGCTTGCGCCTCGTCCAAGAAGACAGCTGAGCAAAACTTTTTCTTCTCAAGGGTGGAGGCAATGACATCGACAATGCGATGACACTGTTGGATGGTGGATATTTAAGATATTTTTCTAGTGAATTGGTGTGTTATATAAATAACACAATAATATATATAGAGAGATAATATTTTTAAGCACGGAGTGATTTTTTAGGTTAACCAAGCAGGTACATGTTTCTCATTTTTAATTGCATTGCCCTCATTTGGTCTTTGGAAAAAAAGAGTTGTCTTATTTTCAGTCTGATATTGAGCAGGGTTTCCCTGCTAGAATAATTAAATATTGATTAGTACTTAGCCAGAATAATTAACATAAAATAAAATGAAATAAATGTTATCATGGGAGTTGAAAAATTACGAAAAAAAAATTATAATATACTGTTTCGTCCATTCGAATGTTTACTCATGTGCGTTGTATACTGTATACATATATATTGAAAGTATTGTGACAGCTCGATAAATCGTGCTATTGATGGATGTACACGTTTTAAGGAACACTGAGTCAAAAAACGTGAATATTATGTTATGTGTATGTAGTCTGTTTTGACACGTTCAAAAACATCATCCTCATGCTGAAATCAAGAAATTTGATTTGAATTTTGTTCTAAATTTGAGGGAAAAATTGAGAACATTCTAGAAACAGCAACTTCTGTCAACAATAGCGCCCACTAATGTACTCAGCACTACTAGATTTTGAATACTTCGTAGACCTAATAATGCTAGAAAAATATTAATCTTAATTTGCTTCCGTGCTTACCCTGAAGTAACGAAAACCATGTTTATCGATTTTGTATGTCTCTAAATTCAAAAATTCCACGACAGAAATCCGTTTCAGAAATTAGGAAACATTTATAGTTCCCGCGTCTGTCTCTCGCTCAATTTTTATTAACAATATTTCTTGAAAACTACACATTCGATTTTAATTAAATTTGGGGTGGTTAGTCATAATTTGCACATTGTTGGTCCCAAATAAATTTCAACTTTCTGCGCCTATTTGTTTCTCTTCCACATGGACACAAACATAAATTTATTTACACTTTTATTTCAAATGTAATCATCTGATTTTATGAAATTCGGATGGTTTGAATTGGTTTCAATATAATGAATTGGGCATAGACAACATAATGGATGTCGAACCTGTACCGACATAACATTGTCTGAGTAACTCTTTCTCCTTCTGCCACGCGATCTCTTCCCGTCTAATTTTATTTCAAATGCCTATTTCAGTTACCTATAGGCACCTATTTTTATTAAGTGGACAACCACCTTAGTTTTTTTGGTTTTTTTCTTTTGGGTTTTAGTCCCGATCAACTGCCAGGGTTATTACAGGACGGGGGTTATCCGGCCACTTTACTCATCTAATCATACCACCTTAGTTGTGAGACTTTTTTGTGAGGTCTACTTCAAGGGATACTCCTATACTTGATTCTTATCCTTTCTCCACTGGTCTATCCCGTTGGTTTGATACTCTCCTCAGGTATTTTATACCTCACCTACTTTCAGAGTCTTCTTTCAATTTAGGTCTTCCAAATTAAAGTTGATTCACTGCTTAAAGTGTAGATGAAGAAATTAGTTTATATACTGTTAGACCATGTTGCAGATCTCGCTATTCCCTTGTTTTTATTGCAAAACCTAAGGTGGCACTTATGACAGCGTTATAATGACCTCTTAAATACTATTATTTGCATTCTGAAAGTGTGCCGATTTGCTATTGTTTTCTTAACAATAATGCATTATGTTAATAGTATTTTTAGAGCAGTCACAAATCGTCCGGGAAAGTGGTAATGTTTTACTAAAAATCGGTTGTCGATGGAGTTTTTGAAAAGAGCACTCTCAGCGAATGGCTCTTACACCTACACTATACTCAACATGGCGCTCTCCATTCAAGATGAAGTGCTTATTGGACGCCACTCGAAAAAATCTCAAGTATGCTTTCAGTGACTAAGAAAAGGGAGGGGGGATATAAGTCGTCGATTAACTTGTTGAACCGCTTTCATTTCTTATACCTTTCAGAGAACTTACCGACATAGAAACTCGAGGAAGAAACAAGATTTTTATTTTTTTCATTAGAAACGACTTTATTCAAAAGATAAGGTTATATATTTTTTTAACGAGAGTTATCTTGGATTTTGAAATCTCCCTAAAAGTTTGAAGAGTTTAAATTAGATTTTTTGAGAAGGAATTTTTTTGGAAAAAGTTTTACCACGTAATAATTTTATCCTCAGAAAAAAAAACTGTTACAATAACGAAACAAAAACTCGTTTTCTAATACAAGTAACCTTTCTCTTTAACTTTTATACTGATGACTCGAAAACAGGGTTATTACATCTCACACAGGTAAGACATTGTTTAGAACATTCTTTTGGCTTTATGCAAATTTTCATCCTCTTTTTAACATTATAATTTGCTTTGTAAAAGAAAAAATAATAACATTAGATTAATGTAACTCATAACTCCAGTTAACATTTTTCCAATAAAAGTTATTATTGGCCTTAACAGCTTGAACATTTGCGCTTTTGCTTAATATAAATGACAAAAAAGATCGGGTAAATGACAGTATTAAGAGGACTTGCATAAGGTACCAAAACAAGCGACATTCACACACATACTTACCACATTAGAATCTTAATTGATAGCAAAATAACTTTACAAACTCTTAATAACCCAACCCTCATACCCAGGTAGGTTATTATCTACCTATTATAGAGAAGATTAGGATTTCTTTAGCGAGTTTAAACGGGGTCCTAAATATTTTATTCTCTTGGTTTAAGGCACACGTCGGTACCGAAGGGAATGAAAATGCAGATACGCTTTCTAAGACTGCTTCGAGGCTAGATATAACAGAGTCTCACTACTCCAAATTCCCTTTATCGTATCTTAAATATCATGCAAGGTCGATCAGCAGCAAAAAAGGCATGAATACTACTAGAGAATTCATTCCGTCTGTAGAATTTAGAATGAGTTTAAAACATATGGATATATGAGTCAGTAACACAAATTCAAACTTGGAAACTCTCCTCTTTAAGTGGCCTAATATTAAGGTTTTTTTTTTAACAGTGTTCTAAGCTACTTAAGCTTAATCTATGTTTTAAATTTAAAAAGCCCTCCTTAAGAGAAAGCTGAGACATGAGGGTGAGAAAAAATGCGGGTCAATTGGTTCAAGTAAAGATACGTTGCATTTTTGCTGGAACTTAGCATTGCTCTGCGCACTGCCATGGTGAGCTCCGATTTAAACCCATTAAGCTTACTTTTAACAACCCTTTAATTCCTGGAGGTAACTGATAATCGTTATTATTGAGTACTAAATATGTTTATCTGTCTGTTGCAGCCTATGGGAATCTCGGTTCGATACTAAATTCCCAAGGAAGGCTGGAGGAAGCCGAATTGGCTTACAGAGCAGCTCTCCGCTACAGGCCTAACATGGCCGAAGTACACTACAACCTGTAAGTCAAACATTAGTTTCATTAATTTGCTTTTATCTTTAAGCTTAGATTTATGTTTTGTTTTTAAACTTGTATTACAGGAGTAAGGAAGCATTTGAGTTATAGATAAATAATTAATTACAAAGAAATTACCACTGAGACGCAGTTATTGATAAAATACTCCCCCCACCACAAATTAGGATGTAGAAGAACTGGTCTCTGCAACTCTATATACCGTTGGGGGTGAGCAGGCAGTGAGGCTGTTACACTGTTGAATTGTCATTATAGTTGAGTTTACCTTCTAAACACTCACCAATTAAATTTGTTAAAACAATTTACTAACAAGTAAATTAGAAGATTTACATTAGTAGATTATAATTTTACATGTAAATGAATTTTGTGTTAAGACTTAAATTAAGAATTAGGTAGGTACTAGTTTTGTAAAATTATTTAACCATTGGAAGACATGCATTATGGATCTTTATTTCCTGTCTACGGTTCTACAATAGTTGATACTAAAACATGATAATACGGTATGTAATTGTACCTACATTGAGAGTTAGGTATTACTGGTATTGTGAAACTATTTAACCACTGGAGGACATACATTATGAATCTTTATTTCATGTCAAAGATTCTACAATAGTTGTTGTTAAAAGAGGATAGTTATAAATTTGAGGTTATTATTATTATTATTATTATTATTATTTTTTTTTTTTTTTGGTTGCTTCTTTGTTATCTCAATCTTGGGACAATACAGTTCTCTGTTGCCCTAACTGTAATTACTTTTTTAGTGAGTTATACGAAGGGAAAGAGAGATATGGAAGAAAAGGGAGGAAATATTAAACAAACCGTGTAAATATTTGATATAGGAAAGATGACGGGGAAAAAAAAGAGAAAATAAATAAATAAATAAATATATAGTTAGAGGATGGTGAACAAAAAAAAATCGAGTTTTTCGGTGAGTTTGAAAGGGGCGGTGTAATGTAAAGAAAGACGGATCGCAGTGAGAAATGAAGGGGAGATGAGTGGGGGCTGGTTAGAGTACATAGTAAAGCTACGAAATTAGATTATGCGGAGCATATCTGCCTTGTACGGGTATTAGTGAAGAGCTGGTGTGCGGCGATAAGCGCTTTCCACCCAGCCGCGGTTTATACTCACTGCAGCAACAGCGGCGAATAACAACCGGGGTGGCTAACACAACTACAGGATCCCGTCAGCCTTTCAGGGTGAACAGAAAACCTCGTCCGACAAGCCCATGTTTAACTGGGCGTAAATTTCCTCTCTCTTGAAAATTTTCTCTTGCTCTTTTGAACAGTCGGGACAGAGAGACGAGGCTGATGAATGCATTTTGAAAAGACCAGGCACAAGAGTCCGTGACAAAGCGTGTGGATCAATTTGTCCCTTGTAATTCTGCGTTCGGGCTACCGGCTTTTGTCGACTCTCTCACTGCTAAAATCCCTTTCAAATGAATTCAACAATTAGTTCTAGTCGACTTTAAGTTAGATTAAAGTTGCATCACTCTTGCTTTAATAATTATTTGGAACAATAGCCGTCCAATTGATTAGATGATTAGAAAGGAAAGAGGAGTAATCGCGAATTACAATAAATTGAAGATTCCCCTACAATTACAGCTTTGTAGAGATTGTAAAAGGAAAATGAAAAAAACCGAAGTATTTCTATTGACCTCTCTTGCTTTTTCAGCGTTTTAATTCAACTTAGTTTTTACTTGTAACAAAATATTTTTTTTTTTTTTAATAAAATTAAAACATTAACGAACTAAAGCATTTTGCAAAATAGCATTATATATAATTAAAAAATGCTATTATGGTAAAATTTGCTGGATTGCTGTGTGTTTTTCTACTTATATATTGTGAAGGTAGATAAGAAAAGAAAATAAACACTTTTACTTGATCAATAACTTTGATATATTGTCAAACCATAAATACATATGACCATACAGACCGGTTTCGACTTATTCAGTCATCGTCAGTGTAATTTGAATTAGGTGGAAAATGAATATTTCAAAATAGGTTTAATTTACATAATACTTATGGTGGTTATTATCTAAGATAATAATCACTTATTTCTTTATAATAGCGTAAAACCCATACACACATGCAACAAAGGAAAACAATTAGATTTATTAGAACAACTAGAAATTACCAGAGCCCTCTAAAATAATAATATAGAATGCTTCAACGATAAAATAAACCTCAATACATCACCCCTAGTCAAACCAATAACAAACCTACATGTATAACAACTTTATGTCCTTAATTTTCAGAAACTTTCTACCATTTTAGATCTCCAATGTTATTATATTTATTGAAATGTATTATTTTGTGATATATTTTTATAGTTAAACATGTAAAATTTGTTAGAAAGTTATCAACCCAGGTACAATGAGGGTGAAATTCCATCGAAATAATCCCAAACTCCTCTGATCCTAGACGCGGAGATAATTCCTCTTTTTCCGACACCCAACTGCCGACCTCCCCTCCCACACCATTGGGATACATGGTGTGGGAGGGGAGGTCGGTACCCTCTTCCTTTAACCTTTATATCCTATTTCTAACATTGTAAAATTATCATTACACTGACGATGACTGAATAAGTCGAAACCGATCTGTAAGTTAGTATGTATTTATGGTTTGACAATATATCAAAGTTATTGATCAAGTAAAAGTGTTGATTTTCTTTTCTTATCTACCTTTACTATGAGTAAATACCATAAAATCTCAATCAATACTACTAACTTTACTTATATATTGGGTGAAAATTGCGTATTAAAACCACTTATGATTACAATATATTTATATAATATGTACATTTTTTTTAATGTAAATATAATATAAGTATTATGTAAATTAAACCTATTTTGAAATATACATTTTCCACCTAATTAAAGTTACAAATATGAATAATTACCTACTCTGTTTGATTAAATATCGGGACAAGATTACAATATTATTAATATACATTTGTTGAAGAAAGAAAAATCACATACTTTTTTGCCACAACACCGCTTATATAAATTCAATTTGATCTTGAAGGAAATTTACACATTTTCGATCACTGTCAGTTAAGGAAAGACATGTTATGGCATAGAATCATTATCATTAAATAGTTTTTCAATATAGCAAAGTTATGTTTCATTAGATAATGGTTTCATAAAGATATTTTTGCTGACTAATAATCCATTTAATTAATTGAAAGTAATAGCTATAAATCAATGTAAGTTAGAATTGTTTGAGACGACTGAATTCTGTAATTTGAATGGAATGGAATTTGTCAGGATTCTTTGACCTTTGAATATAAATACCTTCGTGGCTTCCAATCAAATTTAATTCTGTCATTTCAATTCTAAATCTGTTCTTATTGTAAAAGTTTACTAACTGTTTGGTTTTGTAAGTTCGCTGGTGATTCCAGTGAAATTATAATACTGACAAGTCAAATTAAATAATCAGAGACCACAGAAATAACGTGAAATATTCATAAATTGTTGGTCAACATCGACAGGTGTGTTACAAATAATCTTAAAGACTCTACTAAATCTATCTTCTGGAGGAGATCACGTCATAGATTATGTCAATTCCTTGGTTTAGAATCCATTACAAGGCCCATTCTCAAGGGAGTTCCACATGATGACAGTCTGTCTGCAAGTGACATAAGGAACTCACATGATGAGAGTCTGTCTGCAAATAAAATAAGGAACTCACATGATAAGAGTCTGTCTGCAAATGACATAAGGAACTCATGGGATGAGGGTCTGTCTGCAAATGACATAAGGAACTCACATGATGAGTGTCTGTCTGCAAATGACATAAGGAACTTACATGATGAGAGTCTGTTTGCATATTACATAAGGGATTCCCTTGAGAATGATCTCTGTAGTAGGTTCGAAATGTCTGGAACCACGAAATCTCTGACGTGGTTTCCTCCCCAAGATCTAGATTTATTAGAATCTGACCACGGAAACATAGGCCACAGACCATTAAGACTCTACTTAGAAACTTTGTCTGAGAAGGTCACGATTTCTAACTTTGACGGCAATCCTTCTTTAACCAACCCTTGGTTTAGAAGTTTAGCTTACTACACCCCCTACTAAGGAATTATGGCCTTCTTAAAGTTCCTCAGCTTTGAAGAGTGGCTTCTTCACTAACTTCTAAGAGTTTTAAAGATGTGCTACACTAAATGGTTCCAATGAAGTATATTAATAGATTTATTAATACATTTTTACTATCTGGAAATCTGTCCGATACCCAACTTGTACTTATATGTCTCTTATACGATTACCTAATTAAGTCAGTGGTTTAGTTAGTTCAGTGTTTTCTACTTGTTAGTTGATTCGAGTTTTTAGGGTTACATTTCATAATTATTGAGTGTTTTATAAAATGAATGGTTTAAAGGCAGAGTGGTATAAGTCAACTTCCAAAACCTACACATTTTTATATATATGTATGTACTATTACACTTATATATCATATAAATATAATTACAATTACATATATACATTAATATATTATATATATATGGATGAATGTATACATTTATAATCATATATATACAATACACATGTATAATCATATATACATATATATCTAGATATACAAGTTAAAAATATTTACTTATACCACTCCGCCTTTAAACCATTCAAATATTACTATAAAAATCACAGGGAAGTACTTACATTCAAGTAAAAGTAGGGAAACTTTTATCGCCTTATAAGGTATTAGCATGAATTGTTTCAAAATTTTAGTTGGGAATGATTATTTTTTTGGGATATATTATAATTCATAAACCCAAAATGGAATGCAACATTTAAAAAAATATATATCATATTTGTAACCTACTCTTCAGTCGCTTTCATTTGATACCCCACTCAAATTTTTTTTTAAAAATTCTTGACTTCACTTCAGAGTATAATTTTTCCTGATCCTGTATGCCTTTTTTTATAAATTGGCGTAGTAGTTTAGGCTCCACGAGTCAAAGTCTGCACGGTCGAGCAACTGACATGTTTTTAAAAAAAATACTTTACTGAAATCTGAGAAACTTAAATCGGGTAAATCCATCAAAGTCGAATTTTTGTACCATCACAATACTTTCTCACTATATATTCAACGTAAATGAGAAAGTAAAAATACTGATTAAAATATTATAATGTTAAATACAATAAAATTAATAGCAGTATAAACTAATCAGTTAAACATTTGGATTAATTCGTAATGATTTGGTACTTTGATTTTTATATTCTTCCGTCTTAATAGTCATTGAAAATGACATCACTATCTGTCAATCACTTTTGACACAAGAGGCGTTTGTTTTCTCTCATTTTTATCTCTTGTGTTTTTTTTTTTTTTTTTTTTTTTTTTTTTTTTTTTTTTTTTTTTTTCTTCTTTTTTTATTCTACTGTAATCGAGGATATAACATAGAAGTTTAAAACTTTTTCAATGCGTTAGACACGTCAGTTTTCACTCAAATGCTGTCTGTTCCGACAAAAGAACGTTTATTGACATTGATTCGAGAGTTCAATCAATCGTTTAAAGCGGTTTTTTGATTTAATGGTTTCATTCACACGATGTGTGAATTTATTGTTATTTAATAAGAGAAAGTATTGTGATGGTGATAAAGGCCTTTATTTTAAGGGCTTTGTTTATTTGTTTGTTTCAACCACAGGAATATACGAATTGAGATGCAGAGCAGGGCAGGGCAGTACTAAGCCACACGTGACTTGCACGAAGCTAGTGAATCTAGCGTCTCAATTCGCTCGATCGTTTTGTGGTTAAAATAACTGTACTGCCCTACCCTGTGTCACCTGCGTCTCAATGTTCCCCTGGTTTGAATCAGAGGGAAAACTTTACCCGATTTCAAATCTGTTGTTAGTTAAAATCAAAGTCACCATAAGTTCGAGACTAATTTTTGAACTAATTTTTTAATTTTGTTACTTTGAGAAATTCATATTTAAAATTTAATAAAAACAGAGATTGAAAGAAACTCGCGTTGGGTTCTTACTGATATGTTGATTTGTATCCAGATTCAGAGGATATGGTAGGTTGTTTTGTTGGAGAGGGTTAGTTCTCGACGTTAAAATGGTAGGCTTTTGCAGCAGGAGAGCGGCAAGCCTCGGTATAACTAATCCCTGGGATCTTCCGTCCCAAATCCCGTTAACTGTCAGCGGGAGGCAAAGGGCTTTGGGGTGGCCGTGGAACCGGAAAACTGAGGGGATGTGTAGGGGTTGTCTCCGGCCGAGATTAGCCCAGGGAAAATCCCTTTTCGCGTCGGGATACTAAACCCCCCGACCTAAGTTGAGCGGTTTTGTCGGTACTGTTAAAGGACGGACACGATTGTGAACTTGAAATCACGTTGGGAAACACGACTTACTCCGGGTACTGCATTATTCTATGACAAAGTATCGGAAACTTGTGCAATTCCAGTAAAGTTACTAGTTCTGGCCTTCAATTCAGAGTAAACAATCATTGCTTCTCGTCTAGTAAAATTTCCCCTTTCCAAGCTCCGGGGGGAATATTTCCGGGAGAGAGATTCCAAT
Organism: Gerris lacustris; assembly: GCA_951217055.1. Taxonomy (NCBI): domain Eukaryota; kingdom Metazoa; phylum Arthropoda; class Insecta; order Hemiptera; family Gerridae; genus Gerris; species Gerris lacustris. The sequence continues at coordinate 54,137,111 of OX578283.1, read as the reverse complement.
TCATTCTAGCGTGAAACTAACCTTAAAGGTATGAAAACCTCGTTTCCCACCATCCCAACCTACCTCACCAGTCCTATTCCAAAACTGGGAAATGGGAAAACCAGGTTAGACTGGATACCCTAGCCAGACTTTTCCTCTTTCACGCGTTTCCACATCTCTTTCCTAGACTGCTAATGCAGAATACTCCATATCGACTAATTTATTTCACTTCCGACGAGTTCGAGAAAACGTGCATGATAACGTTCAAATCCCCTACTGTAATTCAATTCGGTTTAACAAGATTTATAGGTTTATTATTGTAGGTCCAGAATGAGAAGATTTACAACTGTAGTAAGCTTGTTTTTTGCGAGTAACAATGCGTTTGTGAATGCATCAGTTTTAAACTGCAAGCAATTAAACTTAACTAATGTAGAGGCTTCCGTGTTAAAGCTATCCTTACAGAGTTTTGAGTTTTCTATTTAAATCATAACTCACGTCGTTATAAGAGAAATAATAAGTACAACTATAAATCAGTACAACATAAATAAGTTCAACCTCCTCATGGGCAAGATTCATTATTTAAATCTATATTAGGACCTAATAACATCAGTATTCCCATGTCAATTAACTATTTTAGTCTACTAGATTTTACCGGTTTTTACCCTATGTTATGTTATCCTATAATTCTTATCAATTTATCTTAACATCAGGTCGATACAGATTAAAAGGGTCAACCAATTTAAGCATCTGTACGATGTTTTCATTAATGTGAATTATTATTAACCTCTTTGAAAGTTACAAACTAACCGACTCCATGTCGTGACAGCCCTTGCAGGGCTTAGGTCTAGGCCTTCTAAAGGGATTTTACAACTGTATAATGTAGATAAGAAGGGTTAAGTGGAAGTAAATCTGGTAAACCACATAATAGTATGCCAGTGTTAGGACATTAACGTTAGGTGAATTTAAAATCCACTTAATTAAACTAAACTGTCACAGAGTTATCCAGTTGATTTTAAATTTACTTAAACTTTACAAGTTGGTACTTCATTAGATTGTTACTCCCCTATGTTTTTTTTTAGAATATAAATGACTGACTAAATAACTATTAAGACAAAGGGATGTTTGGTCCAATGTACTTTGGGACAAAGGAATATCACTCTTCTGTTTTTATAAGGGGAGTAACAATCTAAAGAAGAATATTTCTTACTCCTTCTTTAGATTGTTACTCCCCTCTGTTGTTTTTATTAGGGGAGTAACAATCTAAAGAAGTGCAAAACTTTGACATCACTATTCTTCTTGTTTATTCCTCTATTTACCTTGCTAAAGTACTTTTACAAGTAAATTAAGTAATTTTTAAAGAACTTGCTAGATGGAGTAATTGGATATTCTCCGTAGTTGAAGGTATTATACAGTATTATTTTACAAATATTACTAAGTCCTACTCTTCACCATATTTAGTTTAATCTTCTTACATCATTATTTTAACTACCAACAACAATCATTTTAGTTAGTTTTCTGCTTCCCGGAGTTTAGAAGTGTAAAACATTTATAGTATATTATGTTACAAGGCTGTGAAGTGAGTTTTTTCTTTACCGCGGCAATTAAAGGTAAAGAAAAAACACTTCAAAGTCGCGTAGCATATGCTATTTTTTCCGAGGTAGCAGACAATGAAAAAACATTAAATATTAATCACTAATCAATATATAATAATAACAAATATTAGTACATACTTAAGTTAAGACTTAAAAAAAGAAACCTTAAAATGAGGTTACACTATAAGAAAAGATAAATAAAACGCATTGACATCTAGCGGATTTTTATCGTACTAGAAGCATTTCTACAAAGACTGCAGCACTACTAACGGAAGTTTTGACAACTACCCGCCGTAAAGAAAAAATCTTTTAGTGCCTAGGACGTAAAAGATTTTTTCTTTACAGCTAGGAGTAATGAAAAGATTTTTTAAGTCCACGTAATGAAAAAATGGATTTTAGCTATTTTTTTTTAGGCTCTAAAGTTACTATTTCACAGCCTACCACGGAAAAAATATATTTATTTTTATTCATTATATTTAAGATATTTATATATACATACATACTGTATAGTAGGAAGTTATTAAGAGATCATTATTTTATGTTCTATTTAAAAAGACATACGACATAATTGTTCTCAATAATGAAAGAAGACCGCATAAGATAGAGAGAGAATGAGAAAAGAAATCCAAACTTATTTATAAAAATATGGGGCAATCAATATTCTATACTAAATATAAATTTGATAACACAACATACTTCCAAATATATAACAATAAACAATAACAAGGGTTTTATTTTTCTGACGCAAAGATTTTCTTCAAACCAAATCTCTCATCACGTACTTTCTATAGAATTGTCGCACGTGCGATTCTCTATAAAAAAATAAAAAATCTGCCAAATATAGCACGGGTATATATGATATATATAGGTCAGTCATAAAGAGTTTCTTATGTCCAAATTTCTAAGGTTGTTTAGACTAGTTGTGTGCAGTAGGATATATATTTTACTATTTTTTATTCCATCCTCCTATTTCTTAACACACAATCACATATAATAAATATATAAGTTTATATTTATAAAAATGCCACCGAAAAAGGAGAGTGGAATATAGGATAGCAATGAAAGAAAAGTGCAGAATTGTAGGTAGGTTAGTAGGTTTTTTGTGCGAAGGCAAGAAGGAGTATACAAAAGGATTTTCAGGAAAACGTATCCTGTGGAGGTCTTGAGGGTATCTATAGCTGAAGATATGTGTTGGAGAGAGTCAGGTCCTGGAGAGTCAGGTCCCGGGGAGTGTACGACGTGATCAGGTTTAACTAGTCATCTCTAGTTTGGTGAGCAACCCACGGGCAACATATTGTCACTCTTATTGTAACTCCTGCGAACCTCTCCCAACTCTGGTAGCTTCTTGCTTGTAAAGCTCCCAGTCGAGACAGACGAGGGGGTGTCCTCGGCCGTGACGTGAAAACACAAGCACCTAGATACGTCAAACCACCCCTTCCGCCCTTTCTTTTAATGAAACTTTGACCCACAGTCGACTTTACACTCGACCATAGACAAAAAATACTGACAAAAAAGAGGGTTCAAAATAAAAAAGACATATTCGCAAATATTTGACAGGGACCTAATATTTTTAGGGGCTAAGGTTCATTTTTAAATTGTATTTTATCCATCTTTTGTCTCTTTTTGCTGTTATTTTCTTTTCCCATTCTCTTATTGCTGACGGGATATCTTCTGAACACGATTTGTTTTTCTTCTGTTACTTTTTTTTTCTTTTTGTTCGTTAAATCAATAATTCGTTTTTCAATAAATATTTTGATTGAAAAAGAAGAAATATCTTGTGAATCGATTTCATTTAAATTTGGTGTATAGATATGTTGGATGTTATGATTACCGCATACATAGAATAGTAGGTAGGTTCTTCTACTATGCATTATGTAGTAATACATAGAATAGTAGGTAGGTTCTTCTACTTTGCATTATGTAGTAATACATAGAATAGTAGGTAGGTTCTATTACTATGTATTATGTTGAAATACGTAGAATAGTAGGTAGGTTCTATTACTATGTATTACGTAGTAATAGGGCTACTAATAGGGGCTAAGGGTTGCCCGTTAAAATAAATGTCCTCTTTATAACCAATAATTATTTTAAATTATAATGCAAAAGGGTTTGTATCAATGAAGTACAACTATAGGAATTGATGATTATATTTAGAATTAATATACCTATCATATGTTTAATAAGCGATATATGATCAATACTGAACCAAATAGAACCGGATGCGTCTAGGGTCGGGGGCCATTTGTGAACCTGACAAGCCTTTCGTAGAAAGGCATTTAAGGCATTTACCTTTCATAGAAGGTATTTACCTGTATTTACCTTGCTTGTCAGGTGGGTGTTGAAAGGCAATTCGTTGAATTGAGACAGTATCTCGTTTTGCTTATAAACTCAGATACAAATTACAACTATTTTTATCACGATGGTTTCTCAACCTGCCTGTTTTACGCGCTTCAGAATAATCTATAGGCTGTCATAAAAGGAAGCGAGAAAATTTGATTTTAAACCAGTTTTCTCGCGTTGAAGCTAACCTGAATGAAACCTTCCTGTCTTCTTTCCTCTTGTATATATTTTTTATTTCATTTTTCGAACCATCCATTTACATAGGCTTGTAAAGATACAAATTACAACTTTTTTTTGGGTCCGTAGGAAAAACCAAGGACCCTTATAATATTTTCCTGCGTGTGTCTGTCCGTCCGTCCGGTCGCGTGCTCTCACGGCTACACCTTTCGTCCGATCACTTTGAAATTTGGCATATATGTGTCTTGTACCTACCCACATATTTTAATAAAAATATAGCGACATAAAAAAAATATTTTTCAAAAAAATTAGGGTAAAAAAACTTAAGGGTTACATTTTTTTAATTTTTTTCGACACCGTGAGGGGTATCATATGAAAGAGTACGTCGAGCTGATTACAAAAATATATAATTCTTTGGTTATAACTTTGATAGAGTGAGCGTAGGCGAGTTTGAAGCGGGTGTGAAACGTGTCCCCCCCCCCCCCCTCTATCTCGCTTATGTGAAGTGCAAAAAATCTGAAAAAATTCCTGAACATTCTTCGACCAAAAGTAAAGATACCACTTTTTGCAAATTTCGGAAAAAATATCATTTTATTTTTTATTGACAAAATACGTTTTTTTATAATTATGGTCTTTTCGATGTATTTATATGGTTGTAGTCCGGCTAAGTGGCAAAAAAATACTTTATCAGAAGTTTGTTTATGAGTTTTGAGAATATTGGGTCTGATATTGAGAATATCAGACCCATAGGATAGTTCAAAGTAAGCTTTTGAGCATTTTAAAAAACACCATCAATAGGGTACTACTTAAACTTTACAGTGTGGCCCACGGACCCTCGCTGTGTGCTGACTAGCACACACTTGACCTGTTTATTATAATGGTGGGTTCATAGGCTGCGTTTTTTACGCGCTTCAGAATAATCTATAGACTGTCATAACATGACGCAAGATAACTTTCTCGCGTTGAAGTTAACTTGAATGAAACCTTCCCGTCTTCTTTCCTCTTGTATATATTTTTGATTTCATTTTTCGAGCCATCCATTTACATAGTAAATAATGATTAAATACAAACTTTTTCATTTTCAAACCATCCGTTTAGAAAGTTACTATTGTATTGTGTCTCCATGACTTCATGAATGTATTTTTGTCTATATTGACCAAACGCCATTAAAAAAAGAATGCTATGTGTGCACCTGTATGTGTGTATCAAATTTATTTTTTTGCCCGTTATAAGCAAAGTTCTTTATAGTGAGATCCGTTATTGTGAGGTATGGTTCCATACTGTTTATGTATGTATACAATTGTTATTCCTGATAGTATAGACCTTGGGGTTGCTCCAAAACCCATCTGATTCCTGTATTTACCTTAATGGTGTATTTTTAAAAGTAAAGTACGTCATTTTTAAAGAACTTCCTAGATGGAGTAACTCGACATTCTCCGTAGTTGGAGGTATTATAGTATTATTACTAAGTTCTACTCTTCACCATATTTGATTTAATCTTCTTACATAATTATTTTAACTCCGATATAAGCGAAGTTCTTTATACTGAGGTCCGTAATTGTGAGGTTCATAGTTAATTATATAAGAATTACATGTAATTGTTATGACATTTACATAAATATATACAAGTAACTTATAAATGAATGTATGTTAAAATAAGTAATAAACTTATCCGTACAACATTTATTATCTTATAATAATAAAAAAGAAAGTTAGAAACAATGTTTAGCATGTTTTTTATCATTGTTAATCAAATTATTAGCTTTTAAAAGTTTTTGTTGGTTTTTATTCTCACAGAATATAACAAAGCGGCAATTAATCTTGTCTACTGTTCGTGACAATTCCTTCTTTATGTTCCCTTTCTTTCGTTTTTATTTTTTAATTAATCTTTTTTTTTTTTACTTGTTTTTTTGTGAATTGAAAGGATGGGGTTCTAATTCATTTAGTCGTTTCTAGGGGTTCACGAAACTTCCCCATAATTTTTATGTGTTTTTTTTTAAGACAACCTTGCAGTTATTCTGTTTTTGTGTTACTAACTCACTGTTATCAGTGAGACGAGACTTTCTGATGATAATCTCTTTGTTATTTCATTTGGAAAAACTAAAATGAATGCAAACAACATAATGGTGGAGTAAAAAGAGTTATTATGTTACAAAAAAAGCATACAATTACTTTTTTTCTACTTATGACATGTTTTTTTTTTTTAATAATCTTTAATAACTTTATTTTTAATAATCTTGTTGAAAAATAAGATAATTTGATTAATTTACTTACTATCTTAAAAGCTGTATAACAGCTTGAACATTTATTTTTTTATTAGGTAGTGATACCCCGCATAAGTGCATTGATGCTCTTAAGTGTGAATCGTGAAGAGGTAAAACGAAGGTGATTTTCTTTTAAAAAATCACCTTTTCTTTTTCCCCCGTTGGATCCCTTCACGATCCAACACTTAAGTGCTTTTAAGCATTCAACAAGCAAATTATTATTGCTTCCGAGCTTACCGATGGTAACGCAAGCTATGTGATCGTTTCGAAGAACAAAACTTTTTCTTGTGTCTCCGTTTTACACATCAGGGAACATTTTTGGGTCTCGTGTCTGTCTGTCGGTCAGTCAGTCTGTCTGTCTGTTGGACTGTATGTCGTTCATAAATTTTCGAACCGACACATCTTAAAAACTAATCTGCCGTTTTAAATTAAATTTAAAAGGTAGATCAAAATCAAGCTGATTGTTGGTTCCATATAACTTTCAAACGGTCTGCTCCTATTGGTTTATCTTCTGTCATTTGTTATTAAGATGATTGACACTTTTTTGTAAATAATAAATATAATTGATTCTTTGGGTATCCTTCATCTTCAAAATACGCAAAAACATATATTTACCCATTTAGATGTATATTGTACAATATTTCAATTCATATACACATATTTACAGATACATACATGTACATTTAATATACATACATGTATATTTTACAATTTTTCAATGCATAGATGTATATAGCACAATATTTCAACATATAGCTGTATATTTTACAATATTACGCATTGACGTTCATCAACATTATTTTTGTTCAATATCAATTACTGCACAATAATACTGAGAGTGTGTGGGTTGGTTAATATGTATTTGTGTATGCACAATGCACAAGGCAAGTTCTCGCTCCTGAAGGATATATTTATTAAATTGATATTGTCAGTACACGCCTAGAAATTCAAATAATTAAAATTGTTTATGACCTCTATTTATTTATTAAATCTCAGTGTACGTCCGTAAATGATTTTAAAACTTTTGAACCACTTATCCGATAATGATCATAATCACACAATATTTTCGTTGGTAATTTACTGACTATCTTAAAAGCCGTATAACAGCTTATACACTTGTTTCTTATTAAGCAGTGATACCTCATAAGTGTATTGATCCTCTTAATTCTTTTAAAAAAACACCTTTTCTTTTTATCCCTTCACGACCCAACACTTAAGAGCTTTTAAATATTCAACAAGCAAATTATTTTTGCTTCCGAGTTTACCGTCAATACTCTCATAGAAATTCAAAGATTAAAATTGATAATAACCACTACATCTTTATTTATAAAATTTTAGTGTACGTCTGTAAATGTTTTTAAAATTTTTGAATCACTCATCCGATAAATATCATTCACACCAATATTTTCGTTAGGTTCAGACTAAGGTTTCGAGGTGGTAAGGTGTTCGAAATAAAGTTGTGTACACAGGGGTTTGGTGTACAAAAGCCAAGGTAATATAAATATGATTAAATATTTGCAAGGGAAATATTTTTTGAAATTAAATTGAAATTAAATATTGCAAGGGAGATTGAAAAAATGGGAATTTAAATATGCGTTCACATGCACAACAAAGTTGAGAGCACCGCAGTCTACATTTAGCAGAAAAATTACGACGCAGACAGGCACGTCAACGTTTAACTAATGGAAACAGAGGCATTTATCCATTAGAACTAATGCAAACAGAGACATTCATCCATTAGTAATGCAAACGGAGGCATTCATCCATTAGAACTAATGCAAACAGAGGCGTTCATCCATTTGAACTAATGCAAACAGTGGAATTCATCCATTAGAACAATGCAAACAGAGGCGTTCATCCATTAGAACTAATGCAAACAGAGGCATTCATCCATTAGAACTAATGCAAACAGAGTCATTCATCCATTAGAACTAATGCAAACAGAGACATTCATCCATTAGACCTAATGCAAACAGAGGCGTTCATCCATTTGAACTAATGCAAACAGTGGAATTCAGCCATTAGAACTAATGCAAACAGAGGCATTTATCCATTAGAACTAATGCAAACAGAGGCATTCATCCATTAGAACTAATGCAAACAGAGGCATTCATCCATTAGAACTAATGCAAACAGAGACATTAATCCATTAGAAAAACGAAAACGAATGCAATTCGACGGCCATTAATAGCAGCATCAGAATTGGCAACTCATGCCATTCAAAAATAATTGTTGGAGATATGAATAAAGTAAGTCAATTTTTACATGCAATAAAATTTCAAAATGAAACTCCTGGAATGTGTTGCTCTGTCAGCATTACATCCACCACCTGCACCATTAAATTAATTATTATTAGGTGATACTGCCAATTCAAAATTGATTGTACAAAAAATATGAACATTCAATACTTGCTTCCAAAATCATTGTGTGCAACGACAAAGTAGTCCTATTGATACCACATTATTTATTTATTAAAACATCAAATTTATCTTCACTGTAAACTTATCCGTTTCGAAGTACAGGCTAGTTAATTATATATTTATTTTGTATTTTTTCCTCTTGGAATGAATTGTTAACCCTTTTTTTTGCTGGGTCATGCCTAAAGGTCAAACTTGTTAAGCCTTTTTTAAAAAATAAAACATCATCACATTTTCTGAGTGAACATGTTTAATAGAAAGTGTACTACTAAATAAACATATATAAACTGTCCAAAACATATTTTTATATTCTATAAAATGTCTATTATATAAATATGTGTTTGTGAACGAGAAAATGCGCAACGACAGAAAACGGGAAATTGTTAGCCTTATGCTGGAAAAAAGGATATTTTCACTAAAGGTTTATCATTTGATTCAGAAGTAGTTTGTAAGATTTTATTTTAATAGGATGCGGGAAAAAGGTTTATTTTATTAAGGAAATATAATTGTGTTTGTTAAAAAGGATGTTTGGGGCCAGACCTTGTTTTCTATAGGGAAATCCTGTTTACTTGCATCTAAAAATATCTTTTAATAATGAAATGTGTTGTTTGCATTTTTATTTATAAAAAAACTTCGTTAATTAATACCAAGTTAGTTTTTGGCTTGTTACTGATTTTACATGAAGCTAAATTTTATTTTCATTTGGTTTTTTTTTCATATTTTTTTTTTATAGGCATAACGTGGCATTTTTTTTTAAAATCTACGACGCAGTAACGTCATTAATTTTTCTCCTACTTGCAATAAACTCATGGAATGAATTGATTTGTAAAAATTTGGATTTAAATGCTTTTGCAAACTGTTTTTTTTGGTAATTTTTTTTGTTGGATACTAAAGAGTGATAGATACTAGAGTGATTTTGTATGCAAGCAAACTTTGTTTTCTTGTTTATAATATTATGGTTGCTCAATATAGATTTATTTTTCGTTTAGATCTCCATTTAGATAAGCTGTTTTTACGTCCATTTGGCCAACAAATAGATTGTATTCTGCTGCCATTGCTTTAAGTAATCTAATAGAATTAAATCTTAGTACTGGGGAATTTATCTCGTCGAAATCTATTCTGTATTTTCGGACATATCCTTTAGCCACAGCAGAATTTGTAAAGCAAACGCTGCTTTCATGCAACTCTACCCGTTCTGGAAGTCCTAAGAAAGTCCTTTGTCGTTATCGACAAAGTTCAGAATCTTTCATACTAATGTAAAGTTAGTACTGCTGAAGGGCTGTGAGACATGGGAAATGTCCGTGTTGATTGAGAACAAGCTTCAGCCCTTTGTTAATTGCAGTCTACGGCAAATTCTGGAGGTCTTTTGGCCCAAAACTCTTTCCAACGAGGAGCTCTGGAGAAAGACGGCTGAGCAACCTATTACCAAATAGATTCAGGCCAGACAGTAGTACTGGGTTGGACACACGCCCAGGGAGCCACAAAGGAGCGACTGAAAAAGTATCCTTAGAGTGGAAGTCACAGAAATAGCCTTAGAGTGGAAACCGCAAAAATGTGTCTCGAAAATTGCTGGAAAAATCCAAGCTGGTAATAGGGCATATTTTGCTACACAGTCCTTATTAAAATCCCGTCTGCTGACAAGAGAAACCAAAATAAGATTTTAAAGGACCTTTGTAGGCCTGTAGTGGCATATAGTGCTGTTTTGGACTGTGGCAACTGCCGATGTAAGATCACTTTTAGTTTTTGAGCGCAAAGTTGTACGACGAATCTGTGGACCAATATGGACAAATAGTGAAAAAGAAAGAAAGGGTAGATAATTCATTAAGATAAATTTAGATAAGGTATGAATATTAAAATAAAAGTAAACGATTAAAAGTAGTAGATTGAAGTAGTTGTGGACTTCTAATTTAGATATTAGAGGAAGACATACGTTAACTTACATCAGTAGTAATTGCTACTTCTTCATTAAGTATATATTTAAGAAATAATCGCGGGTAAAAAGGAAATGAATGGACTCAATGATTAAGCAGATGACGAGCAATTAAGAGGGATATCTCTAGTGGTTATACGAATGAATAGAAGTTTGCTTTTGATGGATGTTTAGAAGAATTCAAAGGAATAAGAAGTACAGAGAATGTAATTGACAGAGCTGGGTTTGACAGAGTGGGGGTTAAGACAGGATGATGGATGACCTCGAAGTAACAAGATGCCTTGTCAACATCTCAGTACCAACATGCTTCCACAGTTTGTAGAATAATCTACAGTGTTGTTTTAGAAGCTAAATATTTCTCTAAACCTTGGTAATCAAATATTGAGTCGGGGAATTTTTCTTGATCTAAAGGAGTTAAGAGAGTTCTAAATCTCGTAATTATTTTTTTCCTTCAGTTGACAGATAAACTTGTTGTTATGAAACTCAAAATAGTACTCAAAACAGCAGATTCCTGCACTTACTACTTTACCGCACTCGTTTTACTTTAAAGCGCTCCAGTGTTCCAACTTGCGAACTTAAAGAACTTAAATCTAAACAAAGATTAAATAATCCAGACTATAATAATATTAACAATGACAACTAATGATTATTTTTTAACTAACTACATGATTTAAACACTATATATAAAATATAAAAATGTTTAAAAGTAAAAATTTTAAAATGTAAAAAAGTAAAGATAGACAATCTAAAAAAAAGAATCAAATGTGATGAGTAAGTGTTATAATGAAAAATAATATCAGCGCTTGGTCAGGTTTGCCGAATCAGTTAAAAAAAAGGAACACTGGCTATAAACAGAACAGCTGGTTTAGTTGATATTGTAAAACCTTTTTACATGTTGATGAACACTCTATTATTTTATATTTCATTTACAGATTAAAGGATACAGATTAGGAAAAATTTAATGTGCTACTCGACCTTAAAGTGTCTTTGCTTCACTCGAGTACTCAAGAAACCTTTCCGCAAATATTTCTCTCGAGTGCACCAAAGTGCCACTTTGAGCACTAGTTGCACATATAACTAATCTACTCATGACGCCTATAAAGTATATGTTACAGGACGGTCTTTTCACATGATGAATTGGAGCAGGATTTTGGCAAAGTTTTGCAAAGGAGGAAATGGTCCGGAAGGTGGGAGGTTTTCTCTATAATACCGAATAAGTAAAGCCCCGGGGTGGTTATGCACGTTGTAGAAATATGGAGTATTTACTAGTACCTTTCTGTTTGATCCTTCGATCGAAGAATAGAAGGATCCATCTATAGTCAGAAGGTTTCCACCCTGTTAACATATGAATACGGGCCGCGACTCTGCCTCACGATTTCCTCTTGTTCATTAACCGTTGACCAGGAATATGCCGAGAGGGATAATCTGAATTTCCGAAACTTTGGCCCGAGGAATTCTCCCATACCGACGTGGAAGGCTATGAATTCCGTGGTGTATTACCGTAGACATTTTTATGTAAGGTTAGTTCAAGTGTTAAACGTAACTACTCCCCTTGACTTAGCAAGCTAAAGGATGAAGCAGTCTTCATTTAGACCAGACAATAACTCATCTAGTTTGTTGCTTCGACTCCTAAATCATACTTCGCAGCTTCCCCCTCTAGTTCCTTCTTCTCCGCTCTAGATTGTAACTCACCCCGACTCCTGTCATCTTTTAATGCACTAAATATCTCCCATCTCTTTACCATTGAATTTATTACGCGAGGAATGGCCACTAGAACAAGAAAGTATATAATATCCTAAAATAAAGATAATTACTTGAATAGAAATTTTAAACACCGTCATAAATCACACTATAAACTTTACCAAACATGTTCTCATTGTCATTTAAAAATCTCCTTCCTTTACTCTTCATCATCTCTTATCACCCTTTTTTTATGACTAATAAATCGTTTAGGTAATATTTCATGACTAACCCACTATTTTTCCTACGATATTTCATCAAAGTAGAGCAGCGTGCAACAGTTTTATAGTTTTTATTCCATCTATCCAAAACAGATTTTCTCCTTAACGTTTCTATAATACAAGTAAGTAAATATTTTAATAAGCTTTAAGATTAATGGAAACATAAAGTGATGCCATGTTACACGATATAGTGTCACGTCTTTAATATTTATAGTTTTGTAAAGAATAAATTGATTATATATTTTTTAAAAATTTATTTTAACTCTTTTACCGACCATAGAATTTCATACATAAATTATGCAGTATATATTTGAAGTTAAAACCTGTTAGTCATATTTGAAAACCTAAAAAAAAAAACATTGACATCTATTATTCTTCAAACGAAATGAAAAAATACTTACATATTTAGACTATTAAACATGATAACTTAATTTATGTCTTTGCGGTTTCTTTAAGAAAAAAAAAAAAAACACAATAAAAATAAATGAAAACAAAACCAGAACATGCAAAATAGAAGAAAATAAATATTAAATAATGTATCTAGTTGGTCTGCGAAGAGCTATTATGTAATTATATTTAGACCAAGTGAAAAAGAAACTAAACTGTTACTTGGAATAGTTTTGCTTTGATTTAAAAATTGCTTTCGTGATTGCATTTTTTTTTAACTCTCTACTTATAATTTATTTTCTTGAAACGTTTTCCAAGGAAATTGGCTATTATAAGTTTTTTACTTTTTCTCTTTCAGTAGATGAATAATAATTTTCAGTTAGTACGAATCTATAAGTTTTCCCTTCACAAAGTAATATTGAAACCGGTAAATGTTATTTTGTTGAATAACGGTAAATAACATTTAAAGAACAGAATTAATTAGTTTATAGAAAAAAAAAGCACAATAACTTCAGACCAGTGTTTCCACATTGAGGGGAAATTCCCTTTTTTTGAGGGGAAAACAAGCATCTTGAGGGGGAAAAAAGGGGAAGAATAAAAAAGGGAAAAATGAGGGGAAAATAGTCATTCATTGGAAAAAACCTTTTATTTATTTCATATATAAAAAAATAAAAATTGTACAATTTTTTATCAAAAAAAAAAAAAAAAAAAAAAAAAATACATTTCAAATAAATAAATACATTTTTTAAATAAATTTTGAATAAATAAATAAATTTTTTAATTTATTTTATTAGTTTAACATCATGTGTACTAGCTATACAAAATTTAAAAAAAGTTACACATGACCCGCTGTTATTTACTTGTTAGGTTTAGTGTAAGTGAATTAACCTGGGTATTTGTATATATTTGTATTTAAATATACTTATAAACCTATAAAGTACAACAGTAAAACAGCAATCATCATTATATATAAATATGTAGCTTATATTTCTACGTATATAGAAATAAATAAATTTATTTTTGTAAATAAATTTATGTTTGTAAGCAAGAATAAATATAATAAATGTTTGTAAGCAAGACAATATAATAATCCTCTTGAAATATAGTGAACTATAAATATTTATGCTTTTACAAAAATCTATTTGAGGAAAAATAGAGGAGAATTTTAGTAAGGTAATTATTATTCAAAGATTATTTCTTGAATGTAGTGTAATGAAACTGGTATAATAGTTATATTTTTCTTTCCTTGCTTGGTAAAAAGTAGTAAGTAGAGGGGTCGAGTAGTTGGTAACACTGGGAAACCAGGGATAGGTCAGGTTGAAATGTTGCCTAAATTGGAGAGGACCCCTGCTATATTTGAAAATGTAAATTTCCTACCCTCCCCTCCCTCTTCCTCTACCCTTGCGGGTTCCTAAGCCTTCCTCGACTGAGAGGAACGACAGTGGAGAGGGAAGGGTTAACAAACACCACAATTAACACGAAGCCGATTACACTTGGAAGGACAGAGTGCACACTTAAAATGAGTGCTTAATTTGAGAATGAAGTTGGTTGAAATGAGAGTGCAGCAGAATTCGTGTTAGTCGAAAAGAGTGAGAAAATTATTGATAAAGTTGAACTAGTTGTAATGGGAATCGTATACAGGACTAAATCATATATGAATATGTTAAATATATGAGAGCCTAACAAACATATGACTCAGAAGAGAGTGAATAATTCGAAATGTTTTCCCATACAAAGTTAAGTTCTAATATGAAAAGAGGACCGAGCTACATCGATAATTAGATACACAAAATGATCAAATTATCAATAATGTACTTTCCTAACTCCCTGTCACACGTATAAATCTTTTCGACTTTCTTCGGCCCTACGAAGCGTGGTAGGGGAAGGCACTACAGCTGGAGACTGGATGACAGACCTCCTATACCTTTCTAACTCCCTGTTTTACTTTTCTGAGTTTTTAAGCTAAAAGTAACATAACGTTTTTGACTTATGTTCCATAGCCTAAACATGAAAATGTCAAAACTAACTAACTCCGTGGCTTAACAGCCTGTTAAGGGCCTAGACTTAGACCTGCCAAAGGGCTTATACAACTATTCATATAATGGGTGGGATGGGGCTAGTTTGTCGCTCCATCAACTGCATAAACCTTATAATTGGTATTAGCAACTAATTAGTTGCCACTTCACATAAGTAGCTATCCAAATATACGTCGGGGAGAGGAGGCCCAGTCCAGGAATTGAACCCAGATTTTGCGATTATCCATCTAATTGGTGACTTAACTTTATCACCTGAATTTGTTATCAATATGAATATAAACTGAGTGTAGATCATATAATGATATCGAGCTAAATCTAACGGAATTAGAATTGCTGAGATAGCCGTACGGTATAGTGCTGACATAGAGCTCTAACATATATGATAATGGTGAAAAAATGAACATAATATATACTGTTGATATAGAACTCTGATATATTTGTAGTGTAAAGACGAAGTTTAGCCAAATGATAATATAGAGTTTTTCTATATGATAGAGTGCTAAAAAAAAAAGTTGAATTATATGAACATAGGGCTGGGATAAAACTTAGTGGAATTCTGACGAAATAGAATTCGTTTATATGACTATAGTGATTGCGTGAGTAATAGATTTAAACATGCAAAAACCGTCCTATGAAAAATGTCTTGTATTGATACGAAATAAACCTGCGGTGGTAAAGTACTGAACAAATTAACCATAAAAGTAGAGTGCCAATGGGAAAACCTTCTTTCAAATACAAATAGAGACTGTTTTGATAAAAAGACTTATGTAGAAATGAGTTGATAATCCATTCAAATGGAATAGTTAGATAAATAATATATTTGTGTAAAATAAAATGATCATACCGTAAAGCTATCAGATAAATTAAAATAGAATCACGATTTTTTATTTAGCTGAAGAGTTTCTACTTTGATTTTAGGAGCAAAAGCAAGAAATCTGAAGACATAGTTAACGGTATAATAAACAACTTTACCAGAATACTGAGGATACTCTAGAATTCACGAGATAAGAGATAATTGCAGAAAATTACTTGGAAGTAAATACGCCTCACTCATTTCAATCTCTAATTAAATTATTTCTTAGAAAATAGTATTGGATTTATTAAAATAAAATAGAAATAGGTAAATTGAAAATAGAATGCAAATGAGTAAAAGTGAATATAAATACGTAAATGGAAATGAGAATGAAGTAAGTAAAAGAGGGAAGAAATAAGTAAATAGAATAGAAATGAATAAGGGAGTATAGAAGTATAGGTAAAAGGGAAAGACAATAGAAATGAGTAGTAAAAGAAAAAAGAGGAACGAAACAAATTAGTCCTAAAAAAAGAAGAAATCGTGTTCAAAGAGAGAAGGATGTCAATTAAAAACTAAGTTAAAAATATAAATGAATAGAATAACACAGCTGAAATAGAAAGGAGTTTATTTTAAAAAAGTCGTCGCTTTAAAAAGAGTGCTCAAAATTATTAGGAAAAAGTTATTTGAAAAGAGTTTTTGATTGAAAATCAAAGGAAATTGGTGCTTGTTAAAATGAAAGGACTCATACACGAGTTGGAATACATGCATAGAATATACTGAACAAAACAAATTAACCATTCCAAACAAGAGGAGGGAAAGGCAACTACAAGCTCCAGCACATTGTAAAAACATTTACAAGCAGTACATACTAGAGAGTTCTAATCCTAAAACTTTCACTCAACCTAACATAAAAATTCCTGCTAACATAAATCAATAATTTATTTAAATCTATTCCATTCGAGTAAAACCTTCAATAAAAATAAAATGGGTTTATTAAAAATGTAACGGGGATTTTGGTCTTCTGATATGGGATAAGGCCCACAAATATCCATGGACATGGCTTGAAAACTGTATAATGATCTTTGAAATTTCCCTAGTTCGGCTGTTTGTTGTCCTTTTGTCTTTCTTTGATTACAGCTGTTACAACTCCTACAAAAGTCTTCAATGTCTTTGTACATTCCTGGCCAGTAATAAGTGGTTTGAATTAATTTTAAAGTTTTTAGTCTTGATTGGTGAGCTGCTAAAGCAGGGTTTTCGTGAAATAGCGTCATTATTTTGTATCGTAAGATTTGTGGTGCGATTGAAGATTCAGGTTATCTGATCCGGTTGTATATTGTTGGGAATTTCGGAGGTTTTGGCATTCTACATCGTTGTCTTGGAAAAAATTAATTGTTGGTAAATCTAAGTTGAGTTGTACTTGAGACGTTTGATCTGTATTTGGTTTACTAGCCGATATGTTGCAAATTATTCGTGACAGAGCATTTACATGCTCGATTTTTGAGCCGGGGTAGTATTTAATTGTAGCATTTAGTGTTATTTCTTGGAGAATTAATGCCCAATTACATAATCTAGAATTATTGGAATTTCGAATGGACGACAAATATGAAAGTGGTTGGTGATCTGTACGGATTTCTATTGGGTAACCCTGTACCCAATAACGAAAATGTTTTAAACTGTCTATTGCTGCCAGCGCCTCACGCTCGGTGGCACTGTAACGTGATTCTCTAGGTGTTAACTGACTGTTGTGGTTTGCGATTGGACGTTCTTAGTCAGTATTTTGGCTTAATATTGCACCTAGTGCAATTTGTGAACAGTCTGTGGTCAAAATGAAAGGATGGTTTTAATTTGGGAATGCTAAAACCGGTGTATTTATTAATTTTTCTTTTAAGGTTTCAAATGCCTTTTGACATTCTTCCGATAGGAAGAATACCACACACTGGACTGGCCTTAGGCTTCCGCGTTACAAAAATGAATAAATGATAGGCATTAGAGATTTCTATAATAGTGTAGTAAACCCTGTCAAGGTTTTTTTTTTTAAATTTCATTTGTCTTTGTCGGACTAACTTTAAAATGAAACATTTTCTGAACAGTAGAGCCGAACATTTCAGCTCTTCATTATTATTTATTTAAGGACTGCTACCTTAAATAAACATAAACATACGTGGGATGTTTATTGTTGAAGTCACAGAGGGCAGCGATATTTGACAGGAAAAGTCAAAGTTCAATTGGATGTTAATATTTTCCTCCTTGGTAATAATAAACACAACAAAGGTTGTTTAATCAATGAATTCAATAGTTTAAGGTCAATTTAAACTTTTGTTTTAATAGAAATTATTGCTTTATCAAACATTATGCAGTATTTTTTAAAAAATTAGCAAATTATGATAATTTACTTTTCACATTTTTAATAAAATATCATAACAGATTTGGTCATAAAAAAGCTTAGATCACGTTTTGAAAAAACGTGAAATAAAATAAAATTTTGAAAATATTAATGGCATTCATTGTCATTTAAAATACATATTCTGTAAAAGTTCAAGATTTCAATATTATCCGAAATTTGATTAAAAATGTATTACAGAATTTCTACCTCACAACAATTTATGTAAAAGCATGTAAAATAATAATACAAACATGTGGTCTTTAAATTAATAATGTGGTACTCTAATAATTTAAAAACAAGCTCCTAAAGATATGGTCTACCCATATATGTGGCAAATACCTTTCTCACATCTTATGCTTATGATGGGACAAATAGATTTATTAACTCAAATAGATTTATTTTTATGCAATATAAAATTTGCGAAGGTTGGAATTACTTTAGGACAATATATGGGCTACTCTCGACAAACCATGCAAATGTCTTTAAATCGGATGAGTCTTTAAAAGATTTAAGTTTTTGCACTGAAAGATAAAGCAATGTGCGCAGAGAGTTTGCGAATTATATGGCACCAACAGTGAAGTAATTATTACATAACTTCAAAATTTAAGTAATGGTGGTTTGCAATATTGTTGAACGCCAAACAGCCTTGAGATCCCTGAATTATTAAACGCCTAAGAATGATTAGATTTTGAGACAAAATCAGTTCATCATAATGAGCACAATGATTTTATTACTATCAGTAAGCTAGGCAGAAAAAATCATGAAATTCGGATGAAATACAAACTGAACTTCAATTATGAATAAATAGAAAGTTATTCAACTGTTGCTGCCTACTGATGACATATAGGGTCGTAATGAATGGAGCAAAAAATTGTGCTGCTAATGATTTATCAACGTTTAAACAAAGTGATATGGAATTAGTGAAAGAGAGATAGAGAGTGTGTGTTTATATCGGTGCTTTATTAGATTGAAAAGTTTGCCCTATTCTACAAGAGAGGTTTTCATAATGTGATTTATAACGGGACTTTCAATATTTTTTATTGCCGAAATTTCCATATTTTTTAATTTATAGCTCCGTCCTGTCCTTGGGTTATTATCGTTGTAGATTTTGCATACCTTTCTTATTGTAATGAATTGTTGAATGGTGTAAAATGTTTGTTGTGTCAAAATAGACTGAAGTGAGGACAGAGAGTTACAATCTAGAGCGAAGAAGACGAAACTAGAGGGGGAAGCTGCGAAGCAAGATTTAGGAGTCGAAGCGGGAAACTAAATGAGTTATTGTCTGGTCTGAAGGAGAACCGCTTTATCCTTCAGCTTGGTTAGTCAAGGGGAGTAGCTACGTTCAACACTTGAACTAACCCAACATAAAACTTTCTACGGCATTCAGCATGGAATTCATAGCCGTCCACGTCCGTACGAGAGAATTCCTCGGGCCAGAGTTTCGGAAATTCAGATTATCCCTCCCGGCTTATTCCGGGTCGAGGGTTAATGAATAAGAGGGAAGCGTGTGGCAAAGTCTCGGCCCGTATTCATATGTTAACTCGGTGGGATTTCTACCCTCCCTGACGCAGTCTATAGAAGGATCAGAAGGTACTAGTAAATACTCCCTATTTCTACAACGTGCATAACCGCCCCGGGGCTTTACTTATTTGGTATTCATCGAGAAAACCTTCCTCCTTCCGGACCATTTCCTCCTTTGCAAAACTCCGCCGAAATCCTGCTCCAATTCATCTTTTGAAAAGACCGTCCTGTAATATATTCTCTATAGGCGTCATAATTAGATAAATAATTACGAGGTTTAGAACTCCACTAACTCCTTTAGATAAAGATAAACCAACCGTCTCGGCATCGAATTATGAAGGTTTAGAGAAATATTTGGATCTAAAACCACTCTGTGGATTATTGTACGAACTGTAGAAACATGTTGGTACTGAGACGTTGACAAGGCATCTTGTTACTTCGAGGCCATACATCATCCTGTCTGCATCGACCCTCCGCTCTGTCAATTACTTTCTCTGAATTTCTTATTCCTTTGAATTCTTCTAACCATCTATCAAAAGCAAACATGTATTCATTCGTATAACCACCAGAGCAATCCTCCTTAAACGCCATTCATCCGCTTAATCATTGTGTCCTTATATTCCCTTTTAACTAACGATTTTCTCTTAAATAAACTATACTAATCAAATAGCAATTTCTTGTAAAGTTATTTTTTTAAATTTCTATGTAATTTGGTACACAATTTAGAAAAAAAATGAAAAAAATAATTTCGAAAACGGTTCCGACGATTTTGATTATAATATGAATGCAACGTAGTCTTTTTAAATATATTTCTAACTATTAAAGTAATTTTTAAGGTGTTTAATTTTAACAACATTCATCATTTAAATAAATATTAAAGTAATTTTAATTACAGGAGACCCTGAATGCTTGAAACAACTAATAAATGAAAAACACTTGATGAATTATGAACTCGTATATGAGAAATTTTAGTAAGATTTGAAGCCGACATTTTTTTGAATTTTTATTTTTATTTTAAATTATTCTATTTGTACGTATTATACAGTTTTCTTTCTGCGTTATATTTAATTGCTCAAACATTGATAAGAAAAATTCTAGACGATCAAAAACCCAGTTTTACTGAAATGAAGCTCTTTGTGGAGAAAATCTGTTTTATTTATTGCTTCAACTAAAAAAAATAATACAAGTGAAATTTGACTTTTTTGACTTTCATTCCCTTTCATTAAATGTCTAGTTTTTCCTCTGCTAAAATCTGGAGATTTCCAAGAATTTGGAATAACCTGAGTTCAACCATGAACTCAGATTAACCAAAAAATTATTAGGTTTTTTTTTTTAATTTTAATTCCCTAGTTGTTTTAATTTACTGGCAATGTTCTTATTTAGAAGTTTCCTTCTTTCACTCCATTTTTTTTTTTTTTTTTTTTTTTTTTGTTTTTTTCTTAGCGTATTTATAAAACGTTGTTTTATCCAAACTTACTTTGAAATAAACAATTATGAAAATGTATGTATGTCACTTATTTAACAATGATAGAAAATTTTAATTGGGAGGATTACAATACTTTTATGAGTATCACATAAATGCCTTAGTATAGCAATGGGTAAAAATAAGAAAATGTGAAAGAGAAGTAATTTATACATTTCGAGTAAATTCTAAAACTAAATTTTGAAGACATTATGGAAGTACGGACGGAGTTTGACATGTCTCAATCAATGACATCATCGGTGTGTGTTATTAAAGAAAGGTAGATCCTGGAGCCACAAGTATAGAAATGGGAAAATGCTAAAACCGCACAAAGCTATGCATAGCGGGTCGGGGTTCTAGCCGATCGTAATCTGCTGAAAAAGTGGACCCGCAATGCACAGTTTTGTTTGGTTCTAACATTTGACTCTTTCTACAATTGATAATCCAAGATCTATACTTGGACCAAATTAAATAATTCAAATTCTTGTATTACATATTAGAAAAGGAAATGTGTATTATATTTTCCAAAAGTCAGTAAATCTAAAATTTTGTATCTTTTACTTTTATATCACATGTTATCACGAAATAAGAACGTTATCATAAATGAATTAATATCCTTACAGTATGTATTACCAGTGAACAAAGGAATAATATTGTATTGCCTAATTCTTTCCGTTAATCGACAGATTCACAAATTGCGTAAAATTTGTTCATTTGACATTTTTTCGTAAATACGTTTAAGAATGGTCACTAGTGTAAATGATACAGCTTATTCCTAGTGTGATGAAGGTCACAGACGACTTCATTCGGAAAAATGGTTGGAGGTAACGTCATTGAAGGAAAAAGATTGCTTTTCCACACCATTACCTGGTTTCCATCGTATTTCAGCTTCCTCAGCTTCTTCCTTCAGTTCCATCCTTATCTAACCTTTTATCTTTTTTTTTTAACTTGTTGGAAATAAGACTAATTGTTTTATTTCCTTTGGACTAAAGAGGGTCTTAAGCTTTAGGGAAGGATCCGCCTGATTAAGATCCAAGACTTCCACAACCAATCTTATCCTTTTTCTTCGTCCTTTTTTCCCTGCTCTTATACCCAGAGCTCCTTTCACTTTTCATATCTGATTTCATCAATCTCTCTTGCCTTCTTCCTCCCATCCACCCCTTCTCTAGCAAGAACCTTCCATCTTCTCTGATCCAACTCGATACCGATTGCCCTTTAAGAAATAAAAAAGAACAAAAAAGTTAAAGAAAGAAAGCTCTCATCTTCAATTTGCCTTATTCTCAATCTCGGAAACCAATTTCGGCTCCTTTTTTTCGCCATCTTCATTCCAGGTATTGGTATTATTAGTCTTTTTTAGTCAATTCAATTTCCCTACAAGTTTTGCAATAAAATTTATATTTAATTTTCCCCTTTCAATTCGTCTTCTTTTCTTCCCTATTTCCTTTTGTAGGGGGAGTGTTATTATGTTTTATAGGATTTCCCTGCTTTTCAACGCTGTTAGGCCCTTTTCAATTATTGAATACATTAAAGAAATGCTTAAAGTATAAGAGAGCATTTACAATTAAATTGTTCCTGGCTCGATAGCCTAGAGTAATTTTAAGATTATAAGCGGATTGTTGACGGTAACACTGACTTTTACATTATTATATTATATTATTATTATTATTATTGTTATTATTTTTTATCTTTTATTTAACAAACCAATATTTCATGTCTTAGCAATTCTTTGAACGATTCAATGAATTTCTAAGTAAAATTATGTATAAAATGAATAATAATGAAATTTTAAAATAAATAGATGTAAAGGAGAAGTGTTATATCGTTTTTTTTTTATACTTATAAAATAATTGAAGTCATTATTAATGAATTTTAATAAATACAAAAAAAAAAAAAAAAAAAAAAAAAAAAAAAAAAAACAAACAATAAAATACTTAATTTTATCTACAGAAAAGCTTTTTGCACGAAAGCTTCAACTTTTATTTAAAATAAGCCCTTTTTTAACAATAAAAAATCGGTCCGAGACAACTCAGACAAACTTTTTTGTATAGAAGTTCATAATTACTTTTAGTGTTTTCCATTTATTAGTTATTTTCGAGTTTTTGTTGGTACATTAATTATTATTGAACATTTAATCAAAATTTATCGTAAAAATAACCTCATCGGTGGGGAATCGAACACAACCTCTATCAGTCCGCGTTTACTATATTACATCTACGCTATTTTCTCAGGAACTATATTCTTCCCGGGAAAACGTAAGATTCGTATTTAAATAGACTACATTTTAGAATTTTTTAATCATAATCGTCGGAACCGTTTTTGATCATTTTTTTACGTTGTTTGGAGGGACCGCTCTAGATTTTTAACTAAAATTAATTTCTCGATTTCGTCTTGGGGTATGATTTTTCTGAACATGTATGCCAAATTTCGTTAAATTGGCCCAGCAGTTTTGGCTCCACGTGTCTTTACAGACGACAGACAGACAGCAAACAGATGACAGACGACTTCTTAAAAACCACTTCCTTGGACTCAGGGAACCTCAAAACGTGTAAATTCATCTAAATCTCAAAATCGAATTTTCGTCCCATCACAATACTTTTTCTTTATATGAAAAAGTAAAAAATCATTCAATATTTGAGAATTATAATAGTTAGTTTATAATAGTTAGTTTTTGATTTGTTATTATACATATTAGTAGAAAAAGCAATAAAGTATAATAATTGCTAGACGCTGAATATTAATTGTGAATCTATGTGTGACTAGTAAGGTTAATGATAAAAAAAAAATTTATAATATATATTAGGGGAAAAAATACATATACATAGTTTCATAAACGTTTAAATTGTTTATGCGTCTGCTGTCGCTTACATTTTCTAATTGATTCTCTTGTCCATTTCATTATTCGTCATTTTAGTAAAACTTAAAAGCAACACTGTCAAAAATGAATTAAATTACAATTTTATTAGTATTTTTCATCATTTATGTGCATTTTTAAAATGGAGATTTAATTAGATTTTTTTTTTTTTTTTTTTTTTTTTTTACTATTCGAAATCATTATTAAAAAATAATTATATAGTAATCTAACTCCATTTAAAAAAACACCAGAAAGTTATTTTGATAAAATATACTTTTTTCCAAAGTACAAACTAATGGAATTTGCATTTTAATTTTTTTTGTCTTTTTTTTAAAATAAAACTACACTGTTTTACCTTTTCATACAGGGAATTACCATAGGAATTTTCGTGGCCATTATTTTCTACAGTTATTGCCAAAGTCGTTAAAGGAAGATTTTCTTTACAATGTTACAAAAAAGTGAGATAACGGATTCTTTTCGCAGCTACGGCGAAAAAAAAAAAAAAAAAAAAAAAAAAAAATCCCAAAAAGAAAATATAAAAATAATATCATTATTCACATCACGTCTTTTCTTTCTTACACAGCTACAAGCCTCCGTTAAATAAATTTGTATATATTTAAATTTTAGCGGTTTTCTACCCCCTCCACTTCTCTCTTCTAACCTCTTCCCGCTTACTTCTAGCCTTGAAGAGAAAATAGAGGGAAAAGTAGTATCCGTTTCTAAGTAAAGAATGCTTTTTTGAGGGAAAAAATCGAGTACCCCAAAAATAAGGATAGTATCTTTTCCCCAAATTTTCTTTCGATATATATATATATATATATATATATATATATATATATATATATATATATATATATATATATATATATATATATATATATATATATAATTTATTCATTGACTACCGTTTTTCTTGTGCCCTTTTCAAAAGGGTCCTTGGAAGGAACGGTCTATTGGAATAATCCTTGTTGGCGCATGCGCAGTTCCAAAGTCTCCTTATACTACAACATCAGATAGTGAAAGCCTTTGCGTTATCATGGTAATACATTCCGTTATATTTTACTTCCCTTATGAAACTGTTTCGGTCTTATTCTTCATAAATATTACATGCTTTTTCATATTTTGAGGGTTTCCCTCAAGGAATATACTAACTCCTTTGCTTTATACTTAGTTTTATAATAATAATAATAAAAAAAAAAAAAACACAGAAGATGCTTAAAGCATATTTTTATTTGTATATATTTTAAGAGGGTTGAGTTTTATATAGAGGAGCAGTGTTATTGACATTATTTTTATGTTGTTTCACCATAAAGGTACTTCTGTTTCTCTTTTATTAAAACTATATATATATTCTTTTTATCTCTCTTCACCTGCAGTAAGAACCTGTAAAACATTTTATTACATTATATTTTGGTTGTTCTAAAAGTCAAGTGAGTGAATAATTTATTTTTTATTTTTAGATGATTCTTTTTTTTTTATTTAAGCTTTGGTGAAAGAAAAATCTTTTAGATATATTTTATGTTTGTAGACTTTTTGTCTGCATTTTTAGTATAAAAAAGAAGTGTTTTAGTTGGAATTTAAATAAAATATATTGTTAAAAACATTGAAGTGTTTGTTCAAAACATTCCTGTGACATAATAATAACATTTTGGTGTTAAAAATATAACAATAAAATATTATTTAATAACTATTACAAGGATTAAAAAAATAATTTCAAAAATATATTTTACAGTTGAAAATCACGATCAAACAAAAAGCGCTTACAGCACTTGGTGAATATCATTACCATATTTTGTAGTTTATATTTACAAATGAAGATCAAGGTACCGTTGTTGGGGCCACAAAGAGGACAGGAAGGGGACACAGCTATAAAACTGACACACTATTCACAATAACACTGTATAAACCTATATAAAACCTCTGATGTATACCTGACACACCTATAAAACTGACTTACTATACACACAGTATAAATACAGTTACTACCTATATAAACATACTGACACTAGGTTTTTTTAAACGGGAATGTGTCATACTTTTAAACCAGTTTATTTTTGGCTGGAAACTGGACCCGCAATACACAGTTTGTGTGCGTTTTGGCATCCACTTATTTCTAAGTACATGGCCCCAACAATGATACCTCGACCCAGTAGTCTGTACTCGCAGATCTACAATTAGTACATTGTAAACTCTCAATGCGAGTAAAATAATTCTAACTTCCTTCAGAATTAAATTAAATTTATTGTTATTCTTATAATTTGATGTTTTATGGATAGCCATTTACCCCATTAGATTACATTTATTTCGATTATTTGTTGATTTCATTATTTATTTTTTATTTATTTAACCCACTATAATATGTGACAACTTACGGTTCTGGAGGAGCTCTTGGGGCACATGTATGCACTTGGGAGCTAGCAATACGCTCATGCAGTGCCGGCGTAACAAACAGCATAAAATGAAGGGTAATTCGATTCCGTTGAAAAAACCCAGGTTAATGTATAAGCGAGAATTTCATTAGCGAAAGGGTGAGTTATGCGGGTATAGCTGACTCCGAATTTACAATTTAACCGTTTTTTGGGTGGGTGAGATATGCGGGTCTAGCTAACTTCGCATTAATAATTTAAACATATTTTGTAAACATAATTAGACATCAGGACACTCTTTTTCTAAATACAAGTCAAGGTCGTGGAACCTTAAGGTTATTTCATTTAAAATACAAATAGGCATCTCGTGGCTCTTTCTGTGTAAATGAAACTTTCCCCACTCTTTTTACCCTAAAAAATCAATCTATACTCTATATCTTGTCAAATATTCTTTGATATCAGATGGTTTTTCGAGTTGTTTACAACCATATTATCCTGTGACTCATTCTGTTAATATATGTATAACTTTTATAACTTCTTTTTACATATAATCAGACATCTCGCCGCTCTTTTTTCTTTGAATACAAGTGAAGATCGTGGGATTGATTAAATTTTAAAATGCATTTATAATTTAAAAATGTATTGAAATATAAATAGACACCAGGGCACTCTTTTTTATAAATACAATTCAAGGTAGTGGAAACTTAGGGTTATTTCATTTAAAATCCAAAGAGTCATCTCGTGGCTCTTTCTATATAAACAAAACTTTCCCCACTCTTTCTCTTGTGTGATTCGTACTTACACTAAAAAATCAATCTATATCTTGTCAAATATTCTTTGTCATCAGACAGTCTTTTTTTTCTTTGAATACTAGTGAAGATCGTGGGACCTATTAAATAATAATACAAAATGTAATATACTTACATTTATATTTTAAAATGCATTTATAATTTACACATATTTTGTAAACATAATTAGACATCAGGCCACTTTTTTCTAAATACAATTCAAGGTCGTGGAACCTTAAGGTTATTTAATTTAAAATACAAATAGGCATCTCGTGGCTTTTTCTATATAAATAAAACTTTCCCACTCTTTCTCTTGTGTGATTTGTACTTACCCTAAAAAAAAAGAAACTATACTCTATATCTTGTCAAATATTCTTTGACATCAGATGGCTCTTCTAGTTGTTTACAACTATATTATCCTGTGACTTATTCTGTTTATAACTAGGTGGGGCCAATTAAATTTACTTAAATTTAAAACGCATTTATAATTTAGACATATTTGGTAAACATAAGTTGATATCAGGACACCTTTTTTAAATACAAGTCAAGTGTATAAGCGTACTAGTCAAACGTGGGACCTAAGATTTTTTTCATTTAAAAGACAAATAGGCATCAGGCCACTTCTGAGCAAATAAAACTTTACACTACTGCAGCAGTCTTGGTTTCTTTAAAAATAACAATACATCTCGCAGCTCTTTGCCAAAATTACTTAGACAGAAATTTTAGCAATCTAGCAAACTGCTTTAACTTTAAAACCATTCATCAGGTTTTAACAAATTATTTAAATTTTATATCATAATCAACCCATCATTGGACCCATTCTAATTTCACCTCCCTGATCCATTTGGGTTCTTTTATTTTCTTTTTATTAATCCCGTATAATATCCTTCACACCACTCACCAAAGAAATTTGGATGGTTTGTTTACGCCCACAGATGGGCCCAAATATTAAATCTTCTATTTCAAAATAAAAGTTTTTATTAAAAAAAAAAAAAGAAAAAAGAAAATAGACTAAATTAATTAGATAAATATAAGTAAAACTAGAATATAGTTCAAATACAAACAACCATGTTTATTTGAAGATAATTATGAGGAAACAAAACAGAATAAAGACCAAGATAAAACTTTGCTTTCAAAATTATTTTGAATGTATAATTTGAACTATCATTAGAGACTTTGGCCTGCAGTTATACGAGTTCAAATAATTGAGTAAGAAATAGACTGTCTTATAACACCTCATTGTGAAATTGGGACAGATCATGAAAGTATCAATAATATTTTTATATAGGTACTGGCATTTTTTGCAAACGGGACTCATGGTCATCCCGTTTCAATTTATTACTTAGCAAGCCTGAAGAGGCTTCTTATAGTTGAAGAAGTAAAAGATTAGACTTAATATTCTTCAAAATGCAGCCTTCACTAAAGAAAACACCACTTAAGAACCTAAATAAAAAAATGTAATATTAATTGTACCCAAAATGCATGTGTTTATTTTTAATCAGCTAGCAATGACCTAATGTTACATCACTAACAGTAGTACCACAATTCTAATAATTTTTTGACTTTCAGTGAAAATCAAATGTTGCAATTTGTAGAAATTTATTTCTAAAATGGAAGCATCTGTAAAAAAACACATAAAAATAATGAAATAAAGAAAGAAAAGGGTGAAGGGAGTGAAGAGGTGTAAATTAAAAAAGTTGTGTAATTCAAAAATTACAAAATAAATAACACATAATAGTAATAAAGCCTAACATTTTACTCAATATAATCAGTTTAGTAAAACTAAAAATTAAGTCCTGAAAATTATATAATACAATTTTTTTTTGTGTGTGAAAAATATAATTAGACCTTAAAGCAAATAATTTTAAAAAACAAAATGTGGGATTAGTAGAGAAGTCATTTGCAATGTACGAGAGGTATCCCATTGATTTGCTTAGTGTTGAAGAGGTTGGTGGATAACATTTTGAAATGTATGCTCACGTATTTATAGTATTTTTACTGAATAAATGAATTCGGTTGGCTCTTTATTATGTAGTAAAATTTATTCTCTTTAATTGCTCTCTTCTTTTGAATGTTATTAAAAAAAAAAAAAAATCTATGAATGTTGTAAAAACAAATAAACATAAGGTGTATGAGACTTGGTGTGTCACTGATAAATTAATAATAAACTAATAAATATGTTATGATCGATAGGTCTTCAAGGGAATCTGTTGAAACTTTTTTAAAAGAATTTGATGAAATGTCATTTAGAATGGTGATGAATTAGAATTGCAAAACCTGAATGTTGATTTATCATAAAGAGGCAGAGGGAACAATCCTATTTGAAAAGTGGTTAATTATTCTCTACCCCGATACTAAATTTTCCAGTGAGCTTAACCCAAATTAAAGTGAAATTGCTGTATTAAATATATATAAATCACTTATCTACTACTTATTATAGCCTTTACCCATCTGAAATCATTTTAAATTAAAAGAAAAGTAAAATTATTCAAAATATCAAATATGTAAGAGCCAAATCTTCTGATGTGACTGCATTAGAAAGAGACATTGTTTTATACAAGATTTCTTTTTGTTGTCTAGGAAGTGTAATATGCTTATTTATGAAAGTATTGTCGTTAGACATTTAAAGTAAAGTATTAAGTTACGCTGGAGCCTATTTTTCTCTGTCTGTTTCCCGCAGTGAATAATAATTATAATTTGATTTAAATTAAAATTTAATCTTTCTGTAGTATGAATACTACCAAAAACTTAAAAAGCAATAAGGTTAACAACAAAAAAAAAAAAATAAATAATATATATATATATATATATATATATATATATATATATATATATATATATATATATATATATATATATATATATATATATTTTTTTTTTTTTTTTTTTTTTTTTTAAATGAAATATAACTTATTATTAGCTGATAGTAAACTGCCACTTAAGAGAGCTAGGAGCGGAGCAGAGTATAATTAGCCAATTTTTTGATATCCAGGATAAACAGTATAGTTTCCTCTAGGCCTTTCTTACTTTGAGGATAGTATGATGCATACAAGGGTGAATAACCGGAGTATTTGGCTAATTATCATCTTATATCTTGTATTAATTCTCCGGTCCTTATTGTTTCTCCCATTCTTTTTTTTAAAAAAAAGAATATCATTATTTATACATTCCTGTCTGAATAACTTCAAGTCAGGGGGATGCTCAGTCCAGTGTACTTTGGGACAAAGGAATATCACACTTCTGTTTTTTATATGGTAAATAGCAGTCTGAAGAAGAACATTCCGTACACCTCATGTTTTTTCGTAAGAGGAGTAGCAATCTAAAGAAATGCCAATACTCTTACTAGAAAATTTGATTTTATCACCCACCTGCTGACAGTTAAAAGACATAATAAACTTACATAATTGAACTTCTAATGTTTTAGACTATCAATATTATGGGTGGCAAACAGTTTTGAACAATCATGATATCAATAGTGGCATCTACCTTTTAAAAATGGCTTGATGCCTATATGATCTGGCTTCAGTTGTTCAAAATATTAAAACTAATGCTAAATATAGCAAGCAGAAACCTTGGATGTTTCATATCTTTCCATATATAAGAAAAGAGAAAAACCGAAATCTCTGTAAACACTACCTTGATACTAGAATGTGACGATAATAAACATAAAAAACGAATAAATTAAAATGTCTTATCAGGGAATATAAGAATAAGTGTTATATTGAAAAATTTAAAAATGCCTCTGACAATCCAAGAAAATTCTGTTAAAAATAAACTCATTACATGGTGAAACCAAAAACAAATTGAATAGTTAAGAACTGTTAGTCCAATAAATTTGATAATCAATACCTATCAAGGTTCTATAATAATCTTCGCTCTAAGGGAGAAAAACTAAAATAGATAATCTTACTAGATTGGTGAGTTAATATCGGAATTGATGTGTGTGAGAATTTTGATATTAATTGCAATCCTAATGTTTTCCTAATTTCAGAGAAATTAGAATTGGATAAGTATCAAGATTTAATGTTCCATTGGTATTAACATTTTTTTTTTTTTTTTTTTTTTTTGCTCTTATTGCTATTCTTATATATTAATTATTCAATTGTAATTGTATATTTCTCTTATTTTTTTAAGCCTCCTACATATAGCTATGGATATAAATATTTATAACTATAAAGTTGTGCCCAGTTTCGGTTTCCACAGTAGAATTACAAGTAGTTTTGAAAGAGCTTTTGCAAACACATATTTTCTTTCCATTTGCCACTTGCTGTTTGATTCTTCTTAGTTTTGGATTTGTCATTACCCTTGCAATGGGGACCTTTTGAATAAGTGAACTGAGATAAATTGTCTGACATTAGGATCCTCAGGAAAGCTAATACAGCACATAACCTAAAACATAAATTGTGAGAAATTAAATACATACTAATTATGCCATAATAGAACAATAATAATTTTAGCTTTAAAAAAGAAAGTGATTTTATTTATTTACAAGCTGGATACCCTTGCTACGCTACGGAATGTGTTATTTTTAATTTGATAAGTTTATAAACCTACCATCAAGAAACTTTTAAATTATTTTCCTAATCAAGAATATCTAGATGCTAACCCTCCTCTTATTTCTATCCCCCTCCCCTTTTATAATATAATTTGCAAATACCAACTACTGATGAAAAATTCTTAAATGTTAACTTTAGTGGGAAAGCAGCGGTATTTTCCTTCTGTATCCCCTCGGCCCCCCGTGTCTTTTCACATTCCTGAGTTAAAATAGGAATTATCTTTTATTATAATATATTATCTGTTTACATAAAAAATAGGAGCCTTTTCTCGATTATTAACTTCCTAACTTTAGAAGATTGGTCTGGGCTCGTTCCCCTTCTTTTCTTACTTTTCCCTATGTTCCCCTTAGAAATAAAATTTTGTACAATCCCTATTGGCAGATATCAATATAATTTAGAAATTATTATACTAAGTATACACTCAAAGATTTTATTTTAGCATTAAAGAAGTGGTGATAATAATGTTATAAAGGTATAGGCATGGTAAGGTGTGATTTTTTAAAAAAAAAAAAAAAAATGTATTCATGGTGATTTTCAAACTATTTAAATAATATATGTTAAAAAAAAAATTAATCTAAATATTTGTTGACAGCAATTGAACAGTTCTTCTTACAAAAATTTTCACAGAACATAAAATATTGTCAGCAGCTTCTTCTGCAATTTTGGTTAAAAACATTTTTAATAAAAAGTAAAATTAGAATTTTGAAATCTATTTAGAAGCCCTATTCTCCACCCCATATAAAGCTAGCAAAAAGTTTTATAGCCTATAACACCCACAGAATTTAGCATAACATTGTAACCACAAAAACCAAAAGATCTGTTCAGTGGTTTGGACGTGATTGACGCACTGACAAACAGACCCAATTTTTTTTTTACAAATTTGTTATCAGGACTACCCATTTAGTGTAAATACAAAATTTTAGCCACTACAATTTTATATACAGCCGGACCTCCTTATAACGAAATTCTATACAGCAAAAATCTCTATATAACAATTTTTTTTATGTCCCAAAAATTCTCTACTTAAAAGTGTTTCTATGGAAATAAATTCTATACAACGAAATTTCTATACAACAAATTTATTTCTGGAATCATCAGATTCGTTATATGGAGGCCTGACTGAATATTTAAGATTTAAAAAAAATAAAATAAAATAATAATTAACCCTATTAAAAGCCCAATTCCTCAGAGGAAAGTTTTAAAACTACCAAAAAACGGTTCAAGATCAAAAAGAAAATTATATTTCATAGTTATTGAATCAAAATATAATTGTTTTAGGTGCAGTGTATAAACAATCACTATCCCTTTTATTGCCGTCTTGTATGCGAGGTGAAGAAACTCAAAAACATAAAATATATATATTAGGGGGTTTTGAACAATTGGGATCTGTCTCTATCATATCAAAATTAGGTTGATACAGGACAGGGGACTAATCAATTTTACTTATGATAAGCCGTGCTGAAGCCGTTAAGTTAAAATATTAGCTAACATTAAATAGACAAGTTTTTATATACTTACATTGCTTCTTCATTATTATTGTTATAATTATTGTTATTATCATCTGAATAGTCTTCAACCGGAATAGAAGTTACATACGTACAATATGCTCCTTTGTTCCACTGAGGTCTGTAAGACAGAGACCAAAAATTCACTTCATTTTTTATATAATTAGACATAAATTAAAAAAATGTGAAATATATTCAAATTAATAACAATGATGCTAATATTATCATATTTGTTTGGTTTAAAACTTTAACAGTTTCGTACAAAAGATTTTACATACTTGTTCCAGTCATTACTGACGATGGAATGAAAGTTTGGTTCTTAGATTTAAATAATTTTATCTTAATGTTGTTTATAATTTAGTATTTTGTGAAGGTTACTGTGAGAAGAGTGGTTGGTTCTGTCCAAGTCATTCTGTTTGAGTGTTTAGAGGAAGACTAGGCTAAGCTATGTCATATGGTTGGCGCAACACTGAAATGTAGATATATTGATCATATTATAGGCGTTCCTAAGTGTGTACTAACATCTTACAATTACTTATAGTCAATTCAAGTATAGTCTCTGCGTATTTGTCTATCGTTATAAAGATCTGTTTAACTTAGCTAAGCTAAAAGTATTTAACTTTGTTTCTAGGCACAGAATCCAAAAACAAAAGAAGGTTTATACTCATTTTTACTAGATATGTTGTGCATCTACTTAACTGTCTGTTTTAGTGCTGCAAATAAAATTCCTGTCCAACTTCATACTGTAGGGTATTTTGTTTAATATTAGTGGGTATTAGTATATAGAGCTGTGTTTTTTTGTTCACTAGGTAAGTTCCAAATTGAGTCATTTTAATTTTAAACAAAAAAGAAAATACTAAGAGAACATTAGTGTTCAGAATTATGAGAATCTTACTGCACGTTCAAAACATTACAACAGGTGTGTTTACTTACCTTTTTCTACGGCCAGTCTTTACAAGGAAATGTTCTTAAGATCACAACAAAGTGAATAAAATAACTGAAGTATTATTTATGTTAGGATCATGAAATGTATTTAACAATACCAACATTAAAAAGATATTGTTTAAATGCTTTTACATAAAAATAAAAATATCACAAAAATAGAAAGGTAGGTTATTGCAACTTGA
Source organism: Gerris lacustris (assembly GCA_951217055.1). Lineage (NCBI taxonomy): Eukaryota > Metazoa > Arthropoda > Insecta > Hemiptera > Gerridae > Gerris > Gerris lacustris. The sequence continues at coordinate 54,102,676 of OX578283.1, read as the reverse complement.
GTGGTTACAATTCTAGTTTCTAGGAATGCCCACATCAACTAAACAGCGCTAGTTAATAGTTAATAAAATAAACAAAACAATGTGATAAGAAGATCATTTTGTTTACTTTATTGGGGGCGACCCTATTCTGCATAATGGCTATTATGCAAAATACTTTGCATAATTTGCATAATGGCTACTTCTGATCGTACGAAGTCGCTAAAACTTGGTACAATTATCTATTATACTATAAATAAGCAAATGCATCAACTTTTAGACAATTTTGACACAAAAATTGGGCTCCAAACAAATTCTAGCCATTTTAAAAGTAACTCCTACACCCAAGTACTATGGGTAATTTGTACTTCTAATGCGGCTAGGGTGCTAAAACGTTGACAAATTGTTTATTATAGGGTATAAACAACATCAAACAAGTTTCAGACCAATTGAGCCAAAATTTACGGCTTAGGCTCAATATTTGTATTTTGCATAACGGGGTAATTTTGCATAATCGGTACTTCTAACAATGCTACGGGGCTAAAACTTTGCAAAATTGATTATTATACTAAAAAATTAATATTCTGTAAGTTTTAGACCGATAGAGCCAAAATTTACGGCTTAGGCTCAATATTTGTATTTTGCATAACGGGGTAATTTTGCATAATCGGCACTTATAACAATGCTACGGGGCTAAAACTTTAGTAAATTGTGTATTAAACTAAAAAATTAAAATTCCGTAAGCTTTAGATCGATAGAGCCAAAATTTACGGCTTAGGCTCAATATTACTATTTTGCATAACGGGGTAATTTTGCATAATCGGCACTTCTAACAATGCTACGGGGCTAAAACTTTAGTAAATTGTGTATTAAACTAAAAAATTAAAATTCTGTGTGTTTTAGACCGATGGAGCCAAAATTTACGGCTTAGGCTCAATATTTGTATTTTGCATAACGGGGTAATTTTGCATAATCGGTACTTCTAACAATGGTACTGGGCTAAAACTTTAGTAAATTGTGTATTAAACTAAAATAATAAAATTCTGTAAGTTTTAGACCGATAGAGCCAAAATTTACGGCTTAGGCTCAATATTTGTATTTTGCATAACGGGGTAATTTTGCATAATCGGCACTTTTAACAATGCTACGGGGATAAAACTTTGCAAAATTGATTATTATACTAAAAAATTAAAATTCTGTGTGTTTCAGACCGATAGAACAAAAATTTACGGCTTAGGCTCAATATTTGTATTTTGCATAACGGGGTAATTTTGCATAATCGGTACTTCTAACAATGCTACGGGGCTAAAACTTTGCAAAATTGATTATTATACTAAAAAATTAATATTCTGTAAGTTTTAGACCGATAGAGCCAAAATTTACGGCTTAGGCTCAATATTTGTATTTTGCATAACGGGGAAATTTTGCATAGTCGGCACTTTTAACAATGCTACAGGGCTAAAACTTTAGTAAATTGTGTATTAAACTAAAAAATTAAAATTCTGTAAGCTTTAGATCGATAGAGCCAAAATTTACGGCTTAGGCTCAATATTACTAATTTGCATAACGGGGTAATTTTGCATAATCGGCACTTCTAACAATGCTACGGGGCTAAAACTTTAGTAAATTGTGTATTAAACTAAAAAATTAAAATTCTGTGTGTTTTAGACCGATGGAGCCAAAATTTACGGCTTAGGCTCAATATTTGTATTTTGCATAACGGGGTAATTTTGCATAATCGGTACTTCTAACAATGCTACTGGGCTAAAACTTTAGTAAATTGTGTATTAAACTAAAATATTAAAATTCTGTAAGTTTTAGACCGATAGAGCCAAAATTTACGGCTTAGGCTCAATATTTGTATTTTGCATAACGGGGTAATTTTGCATAATCGGCACTTTTAACAATGCTACGGGGATAAAACTTTGCAAAATTGATTATTATACTAAAAAATTAAAATTCTGTGTGTTTCAGACCGATAGAACCAAATTTACGGCTTAGGCTCAATATTTGTATTTTGCATAACGGGGTAATTTTGCATAATCGGTACTTCTAACAATGCTACGGGGCTAAAACTTTAGTAAATTGTGTAATAAACTAAAAAATTAAAATTCTGTAAGTTTTAGACCGATAGAGCCAAAATTTACGGCTTAGGCTCAGTATTTGTATTTTGCATAACGGGGTAATTTTGCATAATCGCCACTTTTAACAATGCTACGGGGCTAAAACTTTGCAAAATTGATTATTATACTAAAAAATTAAAATTCTGTGTGTTTCAGACCGATAGAGCTAAAATTTACGGCTTAGGCTCAATATTTGTATTTTGCATAACGGGGTAATTTTGCATAATCGGTACTTCTAACAATGCTACGGGGCTAAAACTTTGCAAAATTGATTATTATACTAAAAAATTAATATTCTGTAAGTTTTAGACCGATAGAGCCAAAATTTACGGCTTAGGCTCAATATTTGTATTTTGCATAACGGGGAAATTTTGCATAGTCGGCACTTTTAACAATGCTACAGGGCTAAAACTTTAGTAAATTGTGTATTAAACTAAAAAATTAAAATTCTGTAAGCTTTAGATCGATAGAGCCAAAATTTACGGCTTAGGCTCAATATTACTAATTTGCATAACGGGGTAATTTTGCATAATCGGCACTTCTAACAATGCTACGGGGCTAAAACTTTAGTAAATTGTGTATTAAACTAAAAAATTAAAATTCTGTGTGTTTTAGACCGATGGAGCCAAAATTTACGGCTTAGGCTCAATATTTGTATTTTGCATAACGGGGTAATTTTGCATAATCGGTACTTCTAACAATGCTACTGGGCTAAAACTTTAGTAAATTGTGTATTAAACTAAAATATTAAAATTCTGTAAGTTTTAGACCGATAGAGCCAAAATTTACGGCTTAGGCTCAATATTTGTATTTTGCATAACGGGGTAATTTTGCATAATCGGCACTTTTAACAATGCTACGGGGATAAAACTTTGCAAAATTGATTATTATACTAAAAAATTAAAATTCTGTGTGTTTCAGACCGATAGAACCAAATTTACGGCTTAGGCTCAATATTTGTATTTTGCATAACGGGGTAATTTTGCATAATCGGTACTTCTAACAATGCTACGGGGCTAAAACTTTAGTAAATTGTGTAATAAACTAAAAAATTAAAATTCTGTAAGTTTTAGACCGATAGAGCCAAAATTTACGGCTTAGGCTCAGTATTTGTATTTTGCATAACGGGGTAATTTTGCATAATCGCCACTTTTAACAATGCTACGGGGCTAAAACTTTGCAAAATTGATTATTATACTAAAAAATTAAAATTCTGTGTGTTTCAGACCGATAGAGCTAAAATTTACGGCTTAGGCTCAATATTTGTATTTTGCATAACGGGGTAATTTTGCATAATCGGTACTTCTAACAATGCTACGGGGCTAAAACTTTAGTAAATTGTGTAATAAACTAAAAAATTAAAATTCTGTAAGTTTTAGACCGATAGAGCCAAAATTTACGGCTTAGGCTCAATATTTGTATTTTGCATAACGGGGTAATTTTGCATAATCGCCACTTTTAACAATGCTACGGGGCTATAACTTTGCAAAATTGATTATTATACTAAAAAATTAAAATTCTGTGTGTTTCAGACCGATAGAGCCAAAATTTACGGCTTAGGCTCAATATTTGTATTTTGCATAACGGGGTAATTTTGCATAATCGGTACTTCTAACAATGCTACGGGGCTAAAACTTTAGTAAATTGTGAAATAAACTAAAAAATTAAAATTCTGTAAGTTTTAGACCGATAGAGCCAAAATTTACGGGTAAGGCTCAATATTAGTATTTTGCATAACGGGGTAATTTTGCATAATCGGCACTTTTAACAATGCTACTGGGCTAAAACTTTGCAAAATTGATTATTATACTAAAAAATTAATATTCTGTAAGTTTTATACCGATGGAGCAAAAATTTACGGCTTAGGCTCAATATTTGTATTTTGCATAACGGGGTAATTTTGCATAATCGGTACTTCTAACAATGCTACTGGGCTAAAACTTTAGTAAATTGTGTATTAAACTAAAATATTAAAATTCTGTAAGTTTTAGACCGATAGAGCCAAAATTTACGGCTTAGGCTCAATATTTGTATTTTGCATAACGGGGTAATTTTGCATAATCGGCACTTTTAACAATGCTACGGGGATAAAACTTTGCAAAATTGATTATTATACTAAAAAATTAAAATTCTGTGTGTTTCAGACCGATAGAACCAAATTTACGGCTTAGGCTCAATATTTGTATTTTGCATAACGGGGTAATTTTGCATAATCGGTACTTCTAACAATGCTACGGGGCTAAAACTTTAGTAAATTGTGTAATAAACTAAAAAATTAAAATTCTGTAAGTTTTACACCGATAGAGCCAAAATTTACGGCTTAGGCTCAGTATTTGTATTTTGCATAACGGGGTAATTTTGCATAATCGCCACTTTTAACAATGCTACGGGGCTAAAACTTTGCAAAATTGATTATTATACTAAAAAATTAAAATTCTGTGTGTTTCAGACCGATAGAGCTAAAATTTACGGCTTAGGCTCAATATTTGTATTTTGCATAACGGGGTAATTTTGCATAATCGGTACTTCTAACAATGCTACGGGGCTAAAACTTTAGTAAATTGTGTAATAAACTAAAAAATTAAAATTCTGTAAGTTTTAGACCGATAGAGCCAAAATTTACGGCTTAGGCTCAATATTTGTATTTTGCATAACGGGGTAATTTTGCATAATCGCCACTTTTAACAATGCTACGGGGCTATAACTTTGCAAAATTGATTATTATACTAAAAAATTAAAATTCTGTGTGTTTCAGACCGATAGAGCCAAAATTTACGGCTTAGGCTCAATATTTGTATTTTGCATAACGGGGTAATTTTGCATAATCGGTACTTCTAACAATGCTACGGGGCTAAAACTTTAGTAAATTGTGAAATAAACTAAAAAATTAAAATTCTGTAAGTTTTAGACCGATAGAGCCAAAATTTACGGGTAAGGCTCAATATTAGTATTTTGCATAACGGGGTAATTTTGCATAATCGGCACTTTTAACAATGCTACTGGGCTAAAACTTTGCAAAATTGATTATTATACTAAAAAATTAATATTCTGTAAGTTTTATACCGATGGAGCAAAAATTTACGGCTTAGGCTCAATATTTGTATTTTGCATAACGGGGTAATTTTGCATAATCGGTACTTCTAACAATGATACGGGGCTAAAACTTTAGTAAATTGTGTATTAAACTAAAATATTAAAATTCTGTAAGTTTTAGACCGATAGAGCCAAAATTTACGGCTTAGGCTCAATATTTGTATTTTGCATAACGGGGTAATTTTGCATAATCGGCACTTTTAACAATGCTACGGGGATAAAACTTTGCAAAATTGATTATTATTCTAAAAAATTAAAATTCTGTGTGTTTCAGACCGATAGAACCAAATTTACGGCTTAGGCTCAATATTTGTATTTTGCATAACGGGGTAATTTTGCATAATCGGTACTTCTAACAATGCTACGGGGCTAAAACTTTGCAAAATTGATTATTATACTAAAAAATTAAAATTCTGTGTGTTTTAGACCGATGGAGCAAAAATTTACGGCTTAGGCTCAATATTTGTATTTTGCATAACGGGGTAATTTTGCATAATCGCTACTTTTAACAATGCTACGGGGCTATAACTTTTCAAAATTGATTATTATACTAAAAAATTAAAATTCTGTGTGTTTCAGACCGATAGAGCCAAAATTTACGGCTTAGGCTCAATATTTGTATTTTGCATAACGGGGTAATTTTGCATAATCGGTACTTCTAACAATGCTACGGGGCTATAACTTTGCAAAATTGATTATTATACTAAAAAATTAAAATTCTGTGTGTTTCAGACCGATAGAGCCAAAATTTACGGGTAAGGCTCAATATTAGTATTTTGCATAACGGGGTAATTTTGCATAATCGGCACTTTTAACAATGCTACTGGGCTAAAACTTTAGTAAATTGTGTATTAAACTAAAAAATTAAAATTCTGAAAGTTTTAAACCGATAGAGCCAAAATTTACGGCTTAGGCTCAATATTTGTATTTTGCATAACGGGGTAATTTTGCATAATCGGCACTTTTAACAATGCTACGGGGCTAAAACTTTGCAAAATTGATTATTATACTAAAAAATTAAAATTCTGTGTGTTTTAGACCGATGGAGCCAAAATTTACGGCTTAGGCTCAATATTTGTATTTTGCATAACGGGGTAATTTTGCATAATCGGTACTTCTAACAATGCTACTGGGCTAAAACTTTAGTAAATTGTTTATTAAACTAAAAACTTCGGCGATGCCTCAGTAGAAAACTTAACCTCGAGCAGGAAAACATACTTCTCTCCCTTGTTGCGGTTGCGTAAATAACTATTTGGGAATTTAGGAAATAATATTTATGTATACATTGAATAATATAAAATGTTTATATTGCAGTAAGGTAGCATAAGAAATGTTCATACAATTTATTTGTATTTATTGTTTTGTTTTTTTGTATTATCTATTTTACTTTCATGTGTCAGGTTCAGTCAATTATACATCGAACCTTGCAAAAGGAGATGTAGTTCTAAAAAGCTGCTAACCTGATTTCTTACTACTGGCTTAGATCTTGCAAGATCCTCTCCTTGCTCTGAAGTATTAATATCAACGCATGGATTATATGAAAAGCTTGCATACGAGTCTGCAAGACAGTGAGACATTTCCTGTAACTTTTTGGTGTTCTTTTTAGTAACGCATATTGGTGTTTCTTCAAATTAATGTAGGGCTACTGCACGCTACTTTCTATAAACTATAAAATTTTCATACAAATCACATCAGTACTTTCGAAGCTATAGGTATAAATAAATGTATGTTTGTGCGCATGTGGAAGAGAAACAAATGAACGCAGAATGTTGAAACTTATATGAGACCATCAATAGGCTAATCATGATCTACCATCCAAATTTCATTAAAATCGGACTAGTAGTTTTTAAGTTATGGTGGTTCCCAACAACTGAACGACAGACCGACACGGAACCAAAAATGTTCCCTCCGAATTTTTCAAATCGAAGACCTAAATTTTTACCACATGTCTTGAAAAGTATTGACATTAGGCGAATTATGATTATGTACAAATTTGTTCTTATTAAATTGCCAATAAAAATAGGCCTTTAAACATTTTTTCTAGCTCCAACCGTTTTTAAGTTAAAAGCGCTCACAGTTAGGTAATAAAAAATAAAGTAGGATTAGTGGGGCAAAAGAACTCTTTTTTGGGATTTACCGTAAACTATGCGTTGTTCGATGTTAATTGTCCATACTTTTTTTCAGTATAATAAATTTACATTTTAAGTCCAACGGCAACTCTGTACGTCCAATAGTTTCCGAGATATGCCACATAAAAAATTAAGTTTATTTTCAAAAAATTGAAATTGAAAGTAGTGCTCTCGTTTCGGGGCGAATATCGGTGTAAAACTGTTAACCTACGAGAAAAGTCATGACATATGAAGTTGTAGTAAAGATAATAAGATTCAGTTTACGTCAAACGACAACTCTGTACATCAAATAGTTCCCGAGATATTACACTTCAAAAATCGGCAGTGTTTTACAAAAAATGGAAAATTGAAGTACAGCTCTCGCTTCGGGGCGAATATCGTCATAAAACCTCTCCCTTTCAAGAAAAGTCAAAAGAAATGAAGTTGTAGCACATTAAATTAGCTTTTATTCAAGTACAGAATAGTTCTGTTGCAATTCTAAAAAAAAGAAATTTCAAGAGTTCAAAATAATAAACCAAAACCACTAGTCCAGTCAACAAACTCAATTATGCAAAATACTAAAATTGAGCCTAAGCCGTTAATTTTGGCTCTACCGATCCAAAACTTACCGAATTTTAATTTTTTAGTTTATTAAACAATTTACTAAAGTTTTAGCCCAGTAGCATTGTTAGAAGTACCGATTATACAAAATTACCCCGTTATGCAAAATACAAATACTGAGCCTAAGCCGTAAAATTTGGCTCTATCGATCCAAAACTTACAGAATTTTAATTTTTTAGTTTAATAAACAATTTACTAAAGTTTTAGCCTAGTAGCATTGTTAGAAATACCGATTATGCAAAATTACCCTGTTATGCAAAATACAAATATTGAGCCTAAGCCGTAAATTTTGGCTCTATCGATCCAAAACTTACAGAATTTTAATTTTTTAGTTTATTACACAATTTACTAAAGTTTTAGCCCCGTAGCATTGTTAGAAGTACCGATTATGCAAAATTACCCCGTTATGCAAAATACTAATATTGAGCCTAACCCGTAAATTTTGGCTCTATCGGTCTAAAACTTACAGAATTTTAATATTTTAGTTTAATACACAATTTTGCAAAGTTTTAGCCCAGTAGCATTGTTAGAAGTACCGATTATACAAAATTACCCCGTTATGCAAAATACAAATACTGAGCCTAAGCCGTAAAATTTGGCTCTATCGATCCAAAACTTACAGAATTTTAATTTTTTAGTTTAATAAACAATTTACTAAAGTTTTAGCCCCGTAGCATTGTTAGAAGTACCGATTATGCAAAATTACCCTGTTATGCAAAATACAAATATTGAGCCTAAGCCGTAAATTTTGGCTCTATCGATCCAAAACTTACAGAATTTTAATTTTTTAGTTTATTAAACAATTTACTAAAGTTTTAGCCCAGTAACATTGTTAGAAGTTCCGATTATGCAAAATTACCCCGTTATGCAAAATACTAATATTGAGCCTAACCCGTAAATTTTGGCTCTATCGGTCTAAAACTTACAGAATTTTAATATTTTAGTTTAATACACAATTTACTAAAGTTTTAGCCCAGTAGCATTGTTAAAAGTGCCGATTATGCAAAATTACCCCGTTATGCAAAATACTAATATTGAGCCTTACCCGTAAATTTTGGCTCTATCGATCTAAAACTTACAGAATTTTAATTTTTTAGTTTATTACACAATTTACTAAAGTTTTTGCCCCGTAGCATTGTTAGAAGTACCGATTATGCAAAATTACCCCGTTATGCAAAATACAAATATTGAGCCTAAGCCGTAAATTTTGGTTCTATCGGTCTGAAACACACAGAATTTTAATTTTTTAGTATAATAATCAATTTTGCAAAGTTTTAGCCCCGTAGCATTGTTAAAAGTGGCGATTATGCAAAATTACCCCGTTATGCAAAATACAAATATTGAGCCTAAGCCGTAAATTTTGGCTCTATCGGTCTAAAACTTACAGAATTTTAATATTTTAGTTTAATACACAATTTACTAAAGTTTTAGCCCAGTAGCATTGCTAGAAGTACCGATTATGCAAAATTACCCCGTTATGCAAAATACAAATATTGAGCCTAAGCCGTAAATTTTGGCTCCATCGGTCTAAAACACACAGAATTTTAATTTTTTAGTTTAATACACAATTTACTAAAGTTTTAGCCCCGTAGCATTGTTAGAAGTGCCGATTATGCAAAATTACCCCGTTATGCAAAATAGTAATATTAAGCCTAAGCCGTAAATTTTGGCTCTATCGATCTAAAGCTTACGGAATTTTAATTTTTTAGTTTAATACACAATTTACTAAAGTTTTAGCCCCGTAGCATTGTTAAAAGTGCCGATTATGCAAAATTACCCCGTTATGCAAAATACAAATATTGAGCCTAAGCCGTAAATTTTGGCTCTATCGGTCTAAAACTTACAGAATATTAATTTTTTAGTATAATAATCAATTTTGCAAAGTTTTAGCCCTGTAGCATTGTTAAAAGTGGTGATTATGCAAAATTACCCCGTTATGCAAAATACAAATATTGAGCCTAAGCCGTAAATTTTGGCTCTATTGGTCTGAAACTTGTTGGATGTTGTTTATACCCTATAATAAACAATTTGTCAACGTTTTAGCACCCTAGCCGCATTAGAAGTACAAATTACCCATAGTACTTGGGTGTAGGAGTTACTTTTAAAATGGCTAGAATTTGTTTGGAGCCCTATTTTTGTGTCAAAATTGTCTAAAAGTTGATGCATTTGCTTATTTATAGTATAATAGATAATTGTACCAAGTTTTAGCGACTTCGTACGATCAGAAGTAGCCATTATGCAAATTATGCAAAGTATTTTGCATAATAGCCATTATGCAGAATAGGGTCGCCCCTTTATTGGCTGCCGGCTGGCAAAATATGTTTAAGGCATTGGCGATATTATAATATGTAATATATTAAAACGTAAAAGCATTTATACATTTAGGACGTTAAGTCTGATTTACACATAATGACTTATCTTATCAGATGTCTCTTTCGATCAGACTACACGTACAATAAGTCATACAATCTATGCAGGTCACTACACAATTCCTTGGCGTTCAATTTACCTTCCAATTCAAGTTTGTACGAGCGTTATGCGAGGACCTATAACACTGATTAAAGCCTCAATTACATGGAGCAAGTTTACACGCTACTCAAGAGTAAAGTTGAACGCCGGGCTACTTCACTCACTCGTGTAATTGAGGCTAAACGAACTTGCCTCGTGCATTGATAGAAATTTATACCAAATACTAACTAAATCGGTCAACCATTCCTTAAATTAAGGACGTAGGTATATTTATGTAAAAAGATGAGACAACGGACTACTAAAGATCAAACAATAAGTTGGAAGGCCTCGTCAAAACAAAATTAATAAGTTTTGTCAGAGTAGACAATAGGCGTAATATAAGTCGCGTGAGGTATAAACCAGGCTAAATAGCGGAAAGGAAGAGGTTGAGATAAGACATTAAGTCAGAAGAGGATGTCCAATAAATCAGCGTCATTATATTAAATTGTGTCAAGGAAAAGGCATTCAGAGAGTTTCCGACGATATATTTTTACTTTTCGTTTCGGATCTGATCTCCGATCTCCTAGTAAATGAAAGTGTGCAGAAAATATGGTCTCAACTGAATTCTCAAAATACGATATATATATTACATGTATACATTGCTAGGTGATTAAAATTAGCACATGCATTTTAGGTACAATTAATATGACATTTTTTGATAGTATTTAGATTCTTAAATGGTGTTTTATTTAGTGAAGGCTGCATTTTGAAGAATATTTATATCAATGTTTCACTTCTTCAACTGGACTCTTAAGGCTTGCTGAGCAATAACGTGATGACCAATAAACGCCAGAAGCTATATAAAAATATGATCGATACTTTCATGATCTGTCCTGATTTGACAATGAGGATCAATGAGGAGATATAAGAAAGTCTATTTTTTTCTTTTGACGTTAACGAAACACTGAAATAATTACATATTACTTAATTACTTGTATTACTACAGGCCAATAATGTTTCTACTGCGATGGTTCAAATTATACATTCAAGAAAAATTTGAAGGCAAAGTCTCACCTATTGGTCTTCATTCTGTTTTGTTTCCTCAAAATTTTTTAGATACATGGTTGTTTGTATTTGATGAAGGTATTTACATGTTTAATTTATATTTATCTAATTACTTCAGTATATTTTCTTATTTTAAAATAAAAAAGTTAATATGTGGTGCAAACAAACTATCAAAATTTCTTGAGCGAGTGGTGTGAAGGATGTAGGGTTAATAAAAAGAAAATAAAAGAACCAAATTGCTCAGAAAGTTGAAATTAGAATGGGACCAATGACGGGCTAATTGTGATCTACAGTTTAAATAATTTGGTAAAGCCTGATATGTGGTTTTTAAGTTACGGTGGTTCGCTAAATTGCTAAAACACAAGAGACCAAAAATGTTTCAAACGAATTTCAATCTGTAGTATTTTTGGCAAAGAACTGCGAGATATCTGTAGTTATGTTTAAAGAAAATAAGACTGGCGCAGAGGTGTTAAGTTTTTTGTTCAGAAAGAGCCACGCGATGCCTACTTTTTTTTTTTTTTTTTTTTTTTTTTTTTTTTTTTTTTTTTTTTTTTTTTTTTGCCTACTTGTTTTTTAAATAAAAGAACATCAGGTCCTACGATCTTCACTCCCATTCAAAGAAAAAGAGAGGTGAGGTTATATGTAAAAAGAAATTATAAATATATAAACAGAATAAGTCACAGGATAATATGGTTGTAAACAACTGCAAGAGCCATCTGATGACAAAGAATATTTGACAAGATATAGATTGATTTTTTAGTGTAAGTATGAATCACACAAGAGAAAGAGTGGGGAAAGTTTTGTTTATATAGAAAGAGCCACGAGATGCCTCTTTGTATTTTAAATGAAATAACCTTAAGTTTCCACTACCTTGAATTGTATTTATAAAAAAGTGGCCTGGTGTCTATTTATATTTCAATACATTTTTTAAATTATAAATGCATTTTAAAATTTAAGTAAATTTAATCGGTTCCACGATCTTCACTTGTATTCAAAGAAAAAAGAGCGGCGAGATGTCTGATTATATGTAAAAAGAAGTTAGTAATATATAAACAGATTAAGTCAAAGGATAATATAGTTTTAAACAACTGGAATAGCCATCAGATGTCAAAGAATATTTGACAATATATAGAGTATAGATTGATTTTTTAGGGTAAAAAGAGTGGGGAAAGTTATATTTATTAAGAAAGAGCCACGAGATGCCTATTTGTATTTTAAATGAAATAACCTTAAGGTTCCACGACCTTGACTTGTATTTAGAAAAAGAGTGTCCTGATGTCTAATTATGTTTACAAAATATGTTTAAATTATTAATGCGAAGTTAGCTAGTATCCCGCATATCTCACCCACCCAAAAAACGGTTAAATTGTAAATTCGGAGTCAGCTATACCCGCATAACTCACCCTTTCGCTAATGAAATTCTCGCTTATACATTAACCTGGGTTTTTTCAACGGAATCGAATTACCCTTCATTTTATGCTGTTTGTTACGCCGGCACTGCATGAGCGTATTGCTAGCTCCCAAGTGCATACATGTGCCCCAAGAGCTCCTCCAGAACCCAACTTACTGTTAATGTACAAATAATTCTTCCTTCATGTCACTCAAACACTTTGAAAAATATAATTTTCTCATTCTTTCTTACAACATGTTCTTATTTTGGTTGTAATAATAATTAATATAAATAATGATCATAAAAAATAAAATCTATATTTAAACAGCTTAGTTTTTCGATGAAATCCGCATCACGAAGGGGTTGAAGTCTGACGTTTCGCCTCAACAACTGGAAGCATCTTCATGGGTGTGGTACATCGTGATGTTTACTTGAAGCAACAAAAAGTCATAGAGTTTATCAGATATCAGTATGTCTTGTTGTTGTTTCAAGTAAACATCACGATACACCACAACCCTTAAGATGCTTCTACTAGTCGTGGCGATACGTCGGACTTTAACCCGGACTTTGTGACGCGGATTTCACCGGAAAACCAAGCTGTTTAGTACGAGTCTACCCACGGAAGGCTACGCACTAAGTTTAAATCTATATTTGTCCAATCAAGAACAAATTTAAGAATAATTTAGAGAATATTTTATTTTTAAATCAATTTTGGTTAGTTTAACGAACGGATATGAGATGACGGAAAATTAAACCATAAATATAAAATTGTTAAAATGATATTGAAAGGAAATGGTTCATGTTGAAAAGGAGGAAGGGTGGACTTTTGAGTCTGAAATCATATTGTCCTGGATTGTATAAATAATTCACAGGATAGAAGTCGTATAATTATAGGAGTCGTTAATTACACGCTACGTATTTAGCGACCCACTGTACTCAGCCAAGGTAATATAATAGTTATATCCCCTTTAAGCCTCATTCAGATTATTATTCCAGAATAGTGAGTTAAAACACTCTCCAACCCACTACTATAAATCAAACTGTACATAGGCTCCTGGAGCCTCATAGCTAGCCAGTCTCCTATGTATTCCACAGGATATTGTGCGACCCGAGATTCCCAAAACCACCACCAGTAACCAGTATCCTAAAATTTCATTATATACCGAGAATAGATTGTAAGCCTGAGGTTCAATATAACTTCAGCTATTAATAACATCGGGAATAATTTCATTGAATAATAAAGAACTTTCCTAATCATTCATGGCTTATAAATTATGTAATTTATTATTAAAATTAGAGTTTCGTCGCCTTTAGTAACCTATCATTGAAATATCTGGCACATTTTCTATATGCATGTTCTGACAAAATTTACTTTTAGAAATATACTGTTTTACTTATGAACTTTATAAATATACAAGTATTCTGTCAATTAGTGTGGCAAATAGCGGCCTAACGTCCAATTTTTATATATTAATGATTTTATCTATTATTGTAAAATTGATTTAATTTTCCCTCGTTTTTTCAATCTATCAATTTTTGCTTCCGAGTTTAACGAAGGTATCGGAAGCTACGTGATAGTTCTATTTCAAAAATTCCAAGACAGAAATCCGTTTCAGACATCAGGGATCTTTTTTGGTTCCGTGTCTGTCTGTCGGTCTGTCGTTCAATTTTTCCGAACCAACTTATCTTAAAAACTACTCGTCCAATTTTAATGAAATTTGGGTGGTAGATCATGAGTAGCCAATTGTTGGTCCCATATAAGTTTAAACTTTCTACGCTCATTTGTTTCTCTTCCACATGGGCACAATCATACATTAATTTACACCTATAGCTTCAAAAGTACTTATCTGATTTGTATGAAACTTTTATATTTTATCGAAAGTAACCCGCAGATAGCCCCAGATTACTTTGAACAGTCTGCGCTCTTTAACTTTTGTTTAATTGATACTTTAATTCAACTAAAAAAAAAAAAAAACAATTTTGACAGACTAAAAAAACCGGGGAAACAATTAAACAAATTAAACAATAATGGCTTGTTAAAGCATAAAATCAATAAGTACGTGATATCATGCGAGGAATGCTATGTGCCACACCAATTGGAAGTATATTTTATTTATTAATTGCTTTACATTTAGCAAAATTTATTAAGTGCTGACGGTTGAAATTAGTCTGCTGTCATCTGCAGCCAACTGTCGACAAACTATCAGAAATTCGTAAAAATCAGATAAGTACTTTGAAGATATAGGTGTAAATAAATGTATGTTTGTGCGCACGTGGAAGAGAAAACAAATGGGTGCTGGAGGTTAAAACTTATATGGGACCAACAATGGATTTATGGACCTTCCATCTAAGTTTCTTTAAAATCATACGAGTAGTTTTTAAGATATATGTTGGTTCGAAAAAATTTAGCGATAGATAGACCTACTGATAATCACGGAAACAAAAATGTTCCCTGGTGTCTGATACGGATTTCTGTCTTGAATATTTGAAATCGGAGACATAAAAAATGTTTGTTCTTCAGAGCAATCACATAGCTTCCGTTACCTTCAGTAGTTTGATAGCAATTATCATAACATGGTGTATGATTTTGATGTAGAATTAGTGAATGGAATTTATAATTATAACTACAATTGAATAAGGTAAGAGAAGTTAAATTAGGTTAATATGAATGAAGCTAATTTTAGCTTTGAACTGAGTAATATCGTTAGAATGAGGTGATATCACGCTTTGCTACTTCCTTTATTCTCTTTATATTTGTCATTTCTCTCTTCATTATTATCTCAGTTAGCAGTTTGTCCTTTATCTTACCACTGGCTTAAGCTTAATTCTATTAGACTATATGCCAGGTGAATCATGATGCCCAATCCTAATCTTAATATCATTGAATTTGTGAATTTAATCCACATATCGACATTTTAATGCTTTTCTATGAAGAGGTGAAAAGTAGTTTAGATTTTTTGTCTAAATGATATAGCAGATGGATCTTGGTGAGATATTATGACATTACATTAATCCACTTGGTCCACTAACAGCTCTGACATAATTTTATGTAAAACCTAGAGCTTCAATCGGCGAAATATAGTACTATAATAAATACAAGCGAAAACTAATGTACCTCTTATTATATTCTAAATTCCTGCAACTATTTTTAAGAGCGTTACATTTTGCATGGCGTTTATTGCGTAGTGGAAATTTCATAAACATATCCGTGGTAAAAATCAATTAATCGACCTTAACTACCCCATACACTGTATCGATATGATCGACCTGCACTATGACTTACCTAAACTATATCGATATACTCTATCAACTGTAAGTTTTACAATAGTATATTTCTTGAAAGTTGACTCAATGAGACTGTTTTGTAATATTAGAAAGAGCTTAGTTTTGCAATCATATTTTTAACTTGTCAGTATTATTACTTTAACGTAAAGCTATTATTATTTAGGCTTTTCACGCTTGTGTTTATTGTAAACTTCTTATTAACTTCTTTATGGTCAACCCGTTGAGATGCAGTGGTCATCGAAAGATCTACATGTTTAGTAATTATACAATATCACTGACTTTAAACTTCGGGATAGGCCCTAGCATCCCGAAAGTTACTCTTACCCGGGTTAGCTTGTTCGTCGCTTTTAAGAGTCCACGCAATTGCTACCCAGTTTTATCCTATTGGCTTCTTGGTGGTTGGTTCTCTTCATACCATTCAACACAATCTTGTGTCTAATAAGTTTGTAATTGTCTTGCTTTTATCAGCCCTTGCTCTTTCTCTGTGTCTCAATCAACGTAAACTATAAATCTTTAAAATCTGAGATCTTTTTATTATTAAAAAAATCCTCTCTAACAGTACTAATATTCTTAACTCAGATAGTTGAACATGCTTAGTGAGTTCTTCAATTCAGAGAATTGGGATTTGAAAAGTTTGTTTGTTTTTCCCAAGATAACTGGTGTAAAAATTAATCTCTTTATACGAAGTTCGGCACACTGGTTCTGGTTCGGCAACTCAGCATTTGTGACAAGTGTTTAGTTTTTAGAAATTTCACACTTAATATTTTAATGATGGTGGTTTATGCCATCATGATATGTTATACGATTTAAAGATGTTGCAGAGTTGGAAAAGAATATGTAAATATGAGTTCAAATTTTATAATTCATATTTATAAAATGACGGTCAATCAAAATAGTTAGCAAGAAATGTTATACATCGTTTAAGAGGTCTTTAAGAGTGGTAAAGGAATGTATGTAACTTATTATATTACCGATATTATATTGCTTACTTATTATATTGCCGATATGAGAAAGATAAAAAAAGTGTATGCACATGTTGCATGTCATTTGAAAGCTCTTTTCAGGTAGATTAAAAATGTGAGATTTGTTCCTCAAAACATTTTTCTTGATATCCAAATTGAAATCATGTATGACCGATGTAAGAGTAAAATGAAAATGTATCTATGCGTGTTCTTTATACACCGCATGACGTGTATAACTCAATTCAAGTTTAGAACTTCCTAATTTGGAGCTCTCCTACTGCTCCAATCTAATTGAACGCAAAATTAATTGTCCCAATTGAATGCTCTTAACATAATGTTACGAATAATTTTATTTACATACTTTGACACAAAATCCGAAATAGATCATTTGTGAACGTTTCAGTATTCTAGGAAGTAGGAAGTGGATTAAAAATAACTTCAACAAAGAAACATAAAAAAAACTGCAATTTAACAGAAGTTCTGTTCAAATTTCAAATCAGCAGAGTTGTTACAGGGTTACTAGAATACCGTATTTCCAGGACTCAAGAGTCGTTTCTATTTCACGTGGCACTAAGGAAATGATTAGACGACGTGTTCACTAAAGGTCTTGTAGTAAGATCCAATCAACAAATCGTTGCTTCGATTCATAGAGGTGAAACACGTCTCTATTTACTCTTTACATATCTGGGTTTAAGTAAGATGAAATTGGTATTACTACTGTGTAAAACCAATTTCAGGTAACTGTAATGACTTGATCATATTAAAAGTCGATTGGCAAAGCGATAAATGTTAAAAGATGTGTTTTTAAAATGAGGTTTACTTTAAATCTTAGCTGAGTAGTTACTTGAGTAAATATAATTATAAGTCGAGTTCCGTTGCCTATAGCACATTGGTTTGGGGAGGCTCTCTCCGAGATGCAATCACATAAACGCGTTTGAGTGGATGTCCATTGGAATTAGCCACTAGATAAGACATATAATTTTCTAAGAAAACAAAGAATTATCAAATTTTTAAAGGAGAACCAAAAATATCAAGGACTACCACATACAGAGATCATAAGTACTTTCCCCCATAAGTGATTTCTTTACATCAGAGGCATAGGAAATTAAAAGTTTGTTTGTTTGTCTAAAGATAATTGGCCGTAAACATTGACCGATTTCAATGTAATTCGGCCCACAGGTGCATTTTGCCATGACAAGTTAGTGAATAGTTATTGAAAACTTCACTCTTAATATTTTCAATGTAGTGGATCACTAAAAAAAAAAAAAAAATAGTATGACATGTAGTACAATGCATGCCCATAGTTAAAACATGTTCTTATTTTGTTTAAATTTTATATACTTTAGTTTTAGATCCTAATAATAGTTGGGAAAATTGTTTGAAAAATGTTTCACTTATGTTTACGTAAGTTACATGGTGTGTCTTAAACGACCCATTGGGAAATTGAATTGGCTTGTGAAAAACTCTCAATTTGCATTTGTATGTTTACGTACATCTTTATAACGGGCACTTCTTTAGATTGTTACTCCCCTTATAAAATCAAAAGAAGTACCTCACAACGTATGATCTCATGATAAGTAGCAACTCACTTATCATGAATTGCCAAAATACACTCTTTACATTTTTTGTGGTTTTTAACTTGGGAAAAACCGCAGCGACGAGTTTATCCATAAATGATGAAATTCTGTCCACATGAGAATTTAATAGAAAAAGCTTATACATTTCTTTTTGGTCCGGTTGCCAGTGGTTTCTTTCCAAACCTGTGAAGTAGTATTTTCACAACGTTCTAAGCTAATTTCACGTTTTCTAAGCTGTCAATAAGAAGTGAATATATTATGAGCGTGTAGTTAAATACGCGTGCGGTGTAGAGGTACCTACTTTTCCGGGCCCTTGGTCGCAGACCCCGGCGCCAGGCCCCGGCCGTAGACCCCTTTCTCCAGGCACATTCCTCAGGTCGCTGGCCCCGGCTCTAGACCCCTTACACCAGGCGCATTGCCCTAGGCCACTGGCTCCAGGTCCCTTACACCAGGCGCATTGCCCCTGGCCACTGGCACCAGGTTTAGGCCACTAGCTTTTGGCCATCTGTCCCATTTCCTAAGATACTGTCTAATGCCCCGTGGCTGCCGGCAAAAGATCCTTTACCCTAAGCTCAATGCCCCAGGATTAGGCCTTAAATCCTTGGCTCTATGCCCCTTGCCCAAGGCCCCAGACTCCAAATTACTGGACATTGGCTAGAGGCTCCCGGCAACAGACCGCATGCTTATATGACATATCTTTTGTATGCATGTTTTTTATACGCCACATCACTAGTAATCCGATTCTTTTGATTGCGTGTTATTGACTTGTACCAACATAATGTATGGTTTAATAGTCCACGAGAGATTTAAACAGACATGATGATTTACTGCTATCGTTGTGTGTCGACTCCCACTAACTGTATTATGTGTGTATCCTAAACTTGTTTTGTTTGACGTTCAGGTTTTAATTGAGTAAACATTATTGTTAAATCACTTATAAATTTTCATTCAATACATCTGATTCATTAAATAGGCTAAATGTATTCTCTAGTGTAAATAAAAACATTAAAACATGTATGGTTGCTTTTGGTTTTAGTGTGATGTTTCAACAGTCTAGGTCATGAAATAAATATAGGATTTGATTTGAGACTGTTGTAGAGCAATTTGTCTTGATGTTGTCAGATTGTCTTGTTTGATCGAACTCGTCTTCTTCACCGCACCAATCTAAAATGCTTCTTGTTTTATCTATGTTTCACAGATAAATCCTAAAATCCCCAACCATGTTTTCCCCTGTGAAACCTCATGTTTTTATAAATAGATCCGACATAAAGGGAGGGAAAAGCGTCTTATTCACAGGTTTGAAACCGTTGCACGCACTAGTTGAATGTTCTCTCCCAGTTGAGTTCATGCTTCTAGAAGCGACAGTTCGGTTCCGTAACCGCACGAGACATTACCGGTGTTTGGGGATGGGGCCGGCTGTCTGGTTACAAGATAAGCGACACGACTGTCGGATTAGTGTCAGATTATTGCCGTCATGTCTATCTGCGGTTGTTCTAGGGATCTGGGTATGTTAGTGATCCATATCTACTCATGTGTCAACTTTATCTGTTTACTTGTCTCACGTTACCCCCTTAAATCTCCTATACAAATACCAGTGTTATGTTATTTCACTTCCAATTCTCTTGCCATTTCATTCTTTTATTTTTCCATAAAGCTTTTTTGTACACCCTGAGAATACTAAATAAAAGCCCAGCGAGAGGTGACAAATTTAAAGTTGGTGGCTTTTAAAGTCATAAGTGTATTAATAAATATTAAATTCATATAAATGAGGGTTGATTAAATAAAAATAAAAAATTACTGCACATACAATTCATGAAGCTAACCATATAAATGAGGGTTGATTAAATTAAAAAATAAATTACTTCACATACAATTCATGAAGCTAACCATTATAAATTAAATTCATACATGTTTTTGTAGGTAATGTTCAGAAAACATCTTACATTTTCTTTCAATGGATTAAAATGACTCCATTATTTTTACAAATTATAATGACATTTTCTTGTGTTTCTGTGCCTT
Organism: Gerris lacustris; assembly: GCA_951217055.1. Classification (NCBI taxonomy): domain Eukaryota; kingdom Metazoa; phylum Arthropoda; class Insecta; order Hemiptera; family Gerridae; genus Gerris; species Gerris lacustris. The sequence goes on along the minus strand of OX578283.1, from coordinate 54,082,009 downwards.
ATTTAGGTACCTTACTTGTTCACAGATTTCAAATGTACAAGTTATTTAAAATAAAAACGATGTGTTATTCATTAAGTGTATTTTATGGTAAAAATTATATTTGGTTGGGGTTTAAAGGCAGATTTCTTCTATGATAAATAAACAAGCACAATACATTACTTTATGTGGAGAGATTTTACTCGAATAATTCGGAAATTTTATTTTGAATTTAATTTAGTATGAAGTCAATCAACGTTCTAGTTTCTATGTTACGTTGTACACATTTAACAAAAATGAGAGTGGATATAAAGCTGTATTTTAAGAGTTGCATTCTGTTTTTGATTTTTTTTTATGAAATTTTCAATTAATAGTGATCTCATCTGTCAAAGTTACATGGAAGTGGAGTAATTTTATAAGTTAGTCCAGAAGGAAAAGTTACATTGAAGTTAAATATAATATGCAATTATCATACCTGTCACTTTCATTCTGATATCCCTGATAAAATTAAATTAATTTCACAAGAAGTAATAAAGCCCCTTTTCAAAATAGGAGTGGGTTTATTTCGTTTTCGCCCTTTCAGCTTTAACAACCTTGATAATTGTTATTTGAATTAACTACGTTCATCAGGTAGGAACCCTGTGCTCTGTGATGGCTCGCAGGGTCACAATTAACACAAGGGTGAAGATACCCCTTGATTATTGTCCATTAAAAGGGTTTTAGTTCAGACCCCATCACAGGTATTATTTGCTTTTCTCTTTAACAATTTCTATTGTTAAAGAGTGTTCTTAAACGTAAAATTAAGTTTGGTTTAAAGACAAAGCTAGTTCTACAGAATTTAGTTGTCATCCTTCAGAAGTTGAATAAGACTAAAACCAGACTTGTTCCGTTGAAAAGGTTTCTGTATTGTTCCGTGTTCTTATTGGAACGCTTAGATGTTCTGTTTTGTCGGATAGTATACCTTTTCGGTTTGGGGTTTTCTTTGAGTGGATCTGTAATTCGAGTAGAGAGGCACTTTGAGGAGGCCTACCTTTCTATTCTCTTTGTGTGTTGCCGGTTCGGCATGCTCGGTGCCAAAACCGTTCTAGAATCCCCCCGTTTTCTCTACTCCGATTCGAAATCCCTCCTATTCCTTCTAACTTGGCATCCGGCCCGATTCTCTCCTAGCTAATTTCTCAATTATATCTGGAGCCAAAGACTTATCCCTCTTTCCTCTTCCTACCCCCTTAAAGGGGTCGAAGCAGAAATCCACCCTCCTTTCCTAACATCTACTAAGAAGGGAAAAGCGGAGAGAGAATATTTCAAACGGTTTGAAAGTAGGTTCTAAATGAGCTTCTCTAACCCCCCCTGAAACTTTACCCCGTAACTCATTCCCCGTTATTCTCAACTCTCCCCCTTTCCTCTCTCCGAAAAATTTAAATAACTAAGAAGTTAACGAAACGGAAAAAAAAGAGAAAGAATAATCTAATACAGCAATACTTTTATTAATTTAGTGCTACAAAAAATAAAATAATAACATTTCCTCCTTTTATTATTTTTGGTGGAAAAAATTAAGGTTATTAATTTTCATTTCTATATCTTCTTATAATGTAGTTTATACGAAGTGAATTTATTAGTTAAATGTTTAAGTAAGATTTATAAAATTATTACAAATTATTTTATTTTTTTTTCTCAATTAACTTGATTTCTTAATTGAAAATTGCAGTCAATTTTGGTCAAATTACCCATACTGCTGTTATTGGATCTGTCTTCAGAAGTGAATTATTTTGTCGCATTATAGAAGTTGTATTATACAGTTATTTAGATCGGAAAATTAAGTCTTTATTTGAAATATACAACAGTTTCACATTGATTATTTCTTTACTAACAATGGATTTTAAATATTTTACCAAACTTTTCCTGCTTAATGCAGTAGGTAAATGCCACAAAAAGACTTTATATAACTTACTTCTGCGAGTTTCAGACATGTATTACTAAAGGGCAAACCTAGATATGATCTAATCAGTCATGCGGAAGTCATTCTATGATTCGTTTTATGTCATTTAGAACTCATTAGTCGTGTTTTGGAGATTATTTACCATGTAGGTTTTGCATTTTAAGTTTTTAAGTACAAGATTATTCACTATAAATAAAAGATGTGTGGTTCAATAACCATGTTTTTACACAGAATAATTGTATTCAAGCAATTGACCGGTTTCAGCTATCTAGATGAACTAATGTTATAAAGTAACTTTAAAAGTGAAGAAGGCTGCATTATATTAGCGAACAGCCGGAACTGGTCAATTATTCAAATGCAATAATTCTATGTGAAGAAGTTGTTTAGTTATTGGACTAAAACTCTTTTATGATGAGTCGGCTATCACAGATTGGAGAATAATACAGTCCAAGATCTTCACTATTACGTTATTCTCTATAATATTATTAAATAATGACCGCATACTGTCAGAAATCTGTTCCACGTCAGTATATTTTTGTTTACTATAATACAAGCCGTTAAGCCTGTGGCAACTGGCTTAATTTTATATTTAAAAAGAAAAATGTAAATTAATTTAGATATCTATTTAGATAAGTTATTGTATCTATTTAAAGACCAACAAATCAAAACAAACATTTATTTTTATTGGAATAAAAGTGGTTGTTTAGCACTAAAAAATCCTTTCGAGGTGAGATGTCGCCATTGAAACACTACTCGATTATATAAATGATTTGTTTGTAAAATATCCAGTTCACTGATGATTACCTGGCTAAGTGGTCGAAACCTGTGTCTGTTATAAATTAGCCATCATCAATAGTTAATTTATTTGTCTATGGAAAGTTTATTTGTCAATAAACACTTTGGTGTTTTTAAGTTCGATAATATTCACTATGAATAAAAGAGAAGTAGTCCAATAAGCAAACAACATCTACACACTAATAATTTAATCAATTGATCGGGTTCAGCTGTTCAAATACAACCTTCTTCAGATAATCTGATGGTTATAAAGTATCTTTAAATTGAAGATGCCTACATTTAGCCGAAACCGTTCAATTGTTCAAATACAATCACTCTATGTGAAGACATAACTTGGATAAAGAAGTACACCTCTTTTTATGATGGGCTATCACACATAGAGGAAAAATACAGTTGAGGATCATTCAGGAGGTTCATTCTTAAGTTATTCAGTGTAGAATTTTCACTATGAAGTTGATGGAAGTCAATACACTGGCCCTGTCTGGCCAGGGATTTTCAGTATAGAGGCACGCTCAGAGTGCACGCTTATTTCGATTCTGAAAAGAGTTGCCACAATTAAACATTAGAGCTAGTTAAGGGAGCCAGCGTGACCGAGGTGCTCTAGGCGGCCCAGCTATCCATGAGTCAAGGCGAATCGAGGTCGTGGGTTCGATCCCGTGCCGTGGTACTTTGAATTGCACCTATGAATCGTGGACGGAGCAGGGGAGGGACACCCCCTGAGGGGTTCTTTTCTCCCACGCGTTGACACACGCTTACATAGCTAACTAATGACCACACTACACCCGCTTCGGTGGTAGAATGTACAGGTATGATGTGGGAAGTGGTTGGAACTCTCCACTACGGGGTTAGTAAAATGGGCCCAGTGTGGCCTGATTGCTAGGTTCGAACAAGTGGTTCGTCCTTCCCATCTAACCACTACTACTACTTCTACTAGAGCTAGTTAAAGTGGGGTGGTCATAATGGAAGTAGGCAACTGGTTTAACGCAGGTTTCGGATTCAGATACTTTATTGGAACATTTATGCAATTCTTGTTCTTGTTTCCGATTTAGATTACTACCGGCGTGCATGGACTCTATGCACGACGATTTATATCCTTTTCTTGGTTCTTTTATCTTGTTTACTGTTAATTTGATAAAATCGCTTATGGGCTAGTGGTTCTTAAGCCTTCAATATAGGGCAAAATATTAAATAATCTCTCTAATTAGAATATGTGAGATACGTGTTACCAATTTATTGCAGAAAAAAAAATGTGTTAAAGATAAATGAGACCATAACAAGTAGTAACATTCTTTGTACTCATATCTAAGTTTACTGATTTCATGTAGAGGATTTATTTTTCATTTTAATTTAAAATAAACACTTTCTGTGCCAATTAGAAACACTCTCCTTCCTCTAAAAACAAATCAATGTTTACGAAAAATGACCTGCGGAATTTATCTGTCTCCACCCCAGCAACACCAACTGTGTTCAAGCCAACACATCACACATGTTTCTGTGGAATCAAAGAGTGAATCGGAATCCTCCTGCACTTTGCCCTTTCCTTCACAATAATAGGCACTAAACCATCTTGCCTGTCCTAGCCTCTAGCCACGAATTATTGTAAAGCCGGGTCCTCGCATTGGCCCACTTGGCCAGGCCAATGTTTGAGCCAACATTGGTGGTCCTTTCACACATCTCAAAGGGTAATACAAGTCCACGCCGTACACTTGCCTCACCCTTATTTCAATTCAGTTGATGCCAACGCCAACACATTGGTCAACATCAAACACTGGCCCGTATGGCCAGGCCAATATTGAAAATAGGCCGTCATATTCGCACTTTTTTCAACATAGCTCAGCCCACACAGGTTTGCAAATTTCTTAATATTAGCTTAGGTCTTAACAACATATACAAAAATAAAAACTACATGATCTCTCGACCTTTCAAAAGGACAAATTGCAAGGTCGAGCCCTTTTTTGTGTTTAATTTGACAACTATATGGCCGATGATAGAAAATTCCTATTCCTTCGAACGATTGCGAAAGCTAGTTTGTTTGAAATATTGCACATGCACGATCTATTAATCTTACATTAGCCGTAAGATATGGCAAGCGTCGCTTGGCCCACGAGTGGTTGGTTGTATTGGCGCTTGTGAAGGCACTCATGGAGGTTAGAGCTTGCGTTGGCCAATTAACGTGCGGCCAATGCATGGATAAAGCTGACGCTTGTGAACAAGCCCCAGTTGGCCAACGCCAGCACCAATCTCTACAAGCGCAATAATTGTGCTTGGCAAAAAAAATCAATACGGAATGCTGTGTTCCTAAAAGAATTGAACGTTTAGTTTAACATATTAATTATGGTTGAACAATTATGAAGGAAATTTTAAAAAGGGATTAAAAGATAAAAAAGAAGTTTTCATTATCAATGTTATTAATTTAAATTCTGGCATCTCTTCTATCTCATTACTCATGTAATGAACCGTGTTGAGAAACCGCAAGCCTTACTATATTTTAAACCTTGATTTTATCCTCCTAACCCCATCCGAACCTTTTTTCAGAAAATTTACTATTTTAATTTTAAACTTTTTAGTTCGCTCTAAAAAAGAAGTAAAAAGGAAAAGAAAGAAATTGGAGGAGGTTAAATTAAGTTAGTCTAAGTAAGAAATTATGTTAGAAGATTCTTCTTGTAATTAATTCCGTTGAAGTTAAAATTTTCCCTCTCTTCCCTTGGGAGGAGCAAAATTGAACATTTTCACTGTAATTAGTTAAAGTGAAGGAATTTGGCTCTTTAATGCAGCCAATGAGGATATTAAGTTTTATGAAGGTTCATCTCCCTAGAAACTAGGGGATGAACCTTTCATTTTATTAACCCTCCTAATATGCTGCCCTCACCCTCCCCCCTTACCTAACAAAAATTTGCTTTGATAGTTTTCCCTTCCTCAAGAGAATAGCAAGTTAGCAGAACTTAAATTATAATAAATAATTTTATTTTAACAATTTAAAAAAAAAAAAAGATTTGCTGTTAAAATGTTTATTAATTTTTAAAATTCATGTTAAATTATATTCATTAAACTTTTTTTAAACTGAAAATTCATTCCGGTTCATTTCGTACTAAACTTCCTCAAATACCAGAACTTAATTACAATTTTGTCGTAAAGTTTTTTCCCATTCATTAATGTCGCTGCATGAGAGCGATTTGAATTTAGGGAAGTTTGTTTATTGTATTTAATTTATATTTTTTGTTTTGTTTTGTCACTTTGACACAGTGATGTTTTTTATATTTTGTTAGACAGATAGTTTTTCAAAAACCTTTAGAAAGAATTGGTGTCACTAAATTTTTCTTTACGTTATTTAAGGATAAGTAGATAAGTGTGTATTAAATTTATTAATGTATGAGCTGTTCCAAATAAAGTATTTGCCCGTTTTTGGTAAGTCATATGTTTTATGTTCTATGAGTTAGTAAGTCATAAGTCCCAAATATCAGTAAAGGAAGTGAACCATCCTCGACTAGGCAGTCACAGTTAAGAAAAATTTAACATTTTGTGAGTGAATTTAATTAAACTTCAGATTATTTAAATTGATTTGGACTTTTGTTTAAGACGGTTTATTTATTTGTTATATTGATCTCGGATTCTAGTTATCATGGGTGGGAACAAGAAAAAGAGTTCTCCCAAAGTAGAACCTAGAAAATCGGTTAGAGAGCGAAAGTTGACGGAAAAGGGTCAAGAATTTAGTCTCACTTTAGTAACCCAGGCTATTAAAGCGTGTTTGAAACTTACGGAGAAGAAATCAGTGGAAGTTGAGAGCCTTGTTTATAGAATTGAGGAACCTGGGGGTTCTAGTATGTTGTCTGCTGCCTTAAGTGAATTAACTAGACTTAAAGAAGAGCTTAAGGGGCATGTAGACAAACTACCGACCTTGATGGACCCTGAGGCGCCTTATTTGAATAAAATGAACAAGGAATTAGAGAGACTGCAACGTTTCATTGACAGTAAAAATGAACTTCTCTGTGGGGAAGAATTTCCGTCAAGCAGTAAAGCTTGCTCTACCGCCCTTTCCAGAATTTCAACAAATACCTCTGCATCCCGTGTATCAGCAGCTTCGATACGACTGAAAGCTAAGATTGCGCTAGCCTTACAGCAAGAGCAATTAAAAACGGAAGAGCTTTCTATAAATAATCGGCTGTCGGAATTAGAAAAAGAGCTCGCTACCGAGAAACAGAAGAAATTAAATCTCAGAGAAAAGACGATCTGTAGCAACGTTTTAGAAAAGAGCTTACGAGAGGCGAAAGCAGTTGATGAGGTTGAGGCCGTACTAGAAGCTATTGACCCTGTTGTAGAGACCCGAGTACTATCAAGAATTAGGTCATCTACAATTCATCAGGAACCAGCTAAGGAAAAGTCATGTAGAACGGGCGACCTTCGGACAGATTCCGCAACTTCCTTGAACACCTTACAGCATCATCCAGTCAACTCGTCATCACCTATAGAAGGTATCAATGAAAGAAATCCTGACATTGCTTCTCAACGAAATAATCCATTGTTGCTTATGACAAAAATCCAAGTTTTAAATTCCTTAGTCCCCTTCCAGTACGGAGGGGACAGCCTGAACTTTCCCTTATTTCGAGAGACACTTAGAACCCATCTCGAAGATGGGGTCTTACCCGAGAATGAAAAAAGAATTTTTCTTACCAAATTTTTAAAGGGGGAAGCTCTTGAGGTTATTTTGGCAAATGGGGGGTTAACGTATAATGATTCGATTTCCTTACTAGAAAGGCGGTTTGGGAATCCAGTTCGCATAACAGAAGCTTGGGTCAAAAGACTTATAGAGGGGCCCAATCTTAAAATTTCCGATCCAAAAGGTTTGTTAAAATTTTCTGAACATATTCTCACAGCATGTAGGGTTCTTTCGGAGGGTGCCTTGAGGGAAGTCAGCACAAAAATTTGTATGAAAAGAATTGTTTCGAGATTACCTTAAAATTATATTTCCAAATGGGTGTCTAATATTGAAAATTTGAATGGTCAAGAGACTATTCATGATCTAGCCTCTTTTGTAGATAGGGTTACTCGCACACTATCCCATCCTGTCTACTCTCCTAACGTGGATGATATTTACCCGGAGTGTTCAGTGCCTAAGAAATCAACTACTGCTAAAGGTTTGCGAAATATTACCAGATCAGACAAGAGAAATAATGAAATAAAGGGGGAAAGTAGTATGATGAAGGACGTGCCAGCACAGACTACAGGAAAAATCTTTAAGCGAAGAGAAGACATTAGTAAGTCCATAGTAGCCACCGAAGGACCTGGGTCAAGAGATGATACGTGTAGCTTCTGCCTGAAGAATCACCGATTGGAGTTCTGCGATGAGCTTCCTCTTGCTTCAGAGGAAACAAGAAGAGAGTTCATTCAAAAGAACGGTCTTTGTTGGGCGTGCTTGGGTCGTGGACGCATCACCAAATATTGTAAACAAAGGAAGCAATGTCAAGTTGGGGGATGTGGAAGGTTACATCCTACAAGTTTACATAGAACCAAAGATGATTATAAACCTGCTGCCATCACCAGATCCACAACCACTGAGAATTTCGTAGGAATAACCTCATTTATTATACCCGTTCATATATGCCATAAAAGTCACCCAGGACGTAAGATTACAGTGTATGCATTGCTTGACGATGGGAGTGACTCATGTTTTATTTCCGACCATCTGAGACAAGAATTAAACTTGGAAGGCATCCCTACAAAACTTGAATTAGCGACTATACTTAAAAGGACTACAGTTACCAGCTTAAGAGTTCCTGATTTGATAGTTACCAGCTATAATGGGCAAAATGAAATCAGTTTACCTGCTAACACCTACACCAGAGAATACATCCCAGGATCCACAGAAGAAATTCCTACACCAAACCTGGCCAAACAGTTTTCGCATCTTAAGGATATAGCACACCACCTCCAGCCCGTACGGGAAGGCACAGAGATAGACATATTGATAGGGAGCAATTGCCCTAAAGCTCTGTGTCCTCTTGAAGTGATACGAGGCGAAGATGAAGAACCTTATGGAGTTAGAACTGTTCTTGGCTGGGGTATAATTGGACCCAGGCCTAGCCCAGGGCTGTATGTGCAACGGTCTCGCCGGGTGTCAATAAAAGAATTAATAAATATTTTTAGCCTGGATGTGTCATCGGATGAAAAAAATTTTGGGTTAGGACAATCAGTTAATGACAAACGTTTCATCGAGAAAATATCAGCAGGACTCGTGCAAAGAACGGATAAGCACTATGAAATGCCTCTTCCACTGAAGAACGAAGAAATCCAGATGCCCTCAAATAAACTGTTGGCTATAAGAAGACTAAACTCTCTCAAGAAAAAATTCCAGAACTCAAAATATAAAGCAGACTACACACGCTTTATGCAAGAACAGTTGCAGAAAGGTTATGCAGAGCCAGCGGACAATGTCCCAATAGATAGAGGGCGACTATGGTACTTACCTCATCATGGGGTATATCATCCACGGAAGCCGGACAAAATACGGGTCGTCTTTGACTGCTCTGCATTATACGAAGGAGTCTCCTTAAACAGTATGCTACTATCGAGTCCGGATCTGACTAATTCAGTTGTAGGTATTCTTGTCAGATTTCGTCAGGAGAGAGTGGCCTTTGTGGGAGATTTGGAGGGAATGTTTTTACAGGTAGGCGTGCCCGAGAGAGATAGAAACCTTTTGAGGTTTTTGTGGTGGGAGGATGGTGATACTCTTCAGACACCTATAAAGAGTATCGAATGACGGTCCACCTTTTCGGAGCTTCGTCATCCCCTGGTTGTGCAAATTTTGCCTTACGTAAGACAGCAGAAGTACATGGAAGTCAGGTTTCACAGCGTGCAGCGAAGTTTATTTTACGGAACTTCTATATGGATGATGGTTGTGGTTCGGTAGAAAGGGAAGAGGAAGCAGTAGAAATGATAAGAGAACTTCAAGACTTGTGTTCCAGAGGTGGTTTTAGATTCCACAAGCTCCTTTCTTCGAGCCCTGAGGTCATTAAGACTATACCGATTGAAGATAGAGCCTCAGGTTTAAAAGAATTTGACACCAAGGGAGTATTGCCAATGGAAAGAGCACTTGGAGTAGCCTGGTCAGTGGAGTTAGATTGCTTTCAATTTCGAATAAGAGTGGAAGCAAAGCCCTTTACTCGTAGAGGCATACTGTCAACCATCTGCAGTACCTACGACCCGCTAGGGTTTCTGGCTCCATTTATAATTGTCGGCAAAATCATCTTGCAAGATCTGTGTCGTGAAAACCTAGGAAAAGATGACCGATGGGATGAAGAAGTTTCTGTGGAGATAAGAGTCAAATGGGAAAGATGGCTTCGGGATCTCGAATTGTTGTCAACAGGGATTATTAGTGTGCCACGCTGCTACAAGCCACCTGATGCAAAAAATATAGAACTCATTGAATTACATCATTTTTGCGACGCTTCTACCACAGCTTACGGACATGGTTCTTATTTAAGGTTCATTTATGACGGTGGCAAGATACATTGCAGTTTTCTTTTTGGGAAATCTAGAGTGCGACCACTGAAGGAAATAACCGTACCAAGGTTAGAACTTACTGCAGCTGTATCGGTAGCAAAGACAAGTGAATCGCTCCAACGAGAATTAGACTATAAAGTGGTACGTTACTTCTGGACTGACAGCAAGGTTGTTCTTGGCTATGTCACAAATGAAAATAAGCGTTTCCACGTGTTTGTGGCAAACAGAATTCAAACGATTCGCGACTGTTCAGATCCACAAAGCTGGCTCCATGTTCCTTCCAAGCAGAACCCTGCCGATTTAGCATCTCGAGGGGCAGCCGCTCAAGTCTTGAAGGAGTCGTCGTGGTTGACAGGACCAGAATTTTTGTGGAAGCATGTTAATCTTCAATCTTTAGACGGCGTTACAAAGTTCGACGTTCCGGAAAATGACTCTGAAGTGAAAAGAACCAAAGTTAGAGAAGTAAGGACAGAATTCCAACCGAAATTCACAGAAAGATTCCACTACTGGTCTTCATGGCATCGTCTGGTAAAATCCATTGCACTAGGTAAGAGATACCTAAGGATATTAAAAGAACAGCGATTCGTAACGAAGGTGAAGCAACGCCCTCTGACATCCGAAGAGTTGAATGAGGCTGAGGCTTTAATTCTACGGAAGGTTCAAGAAGAAAGTTTGGAGCCGAGATGGAAAACTGATTTGAAGTCACTTCATCCTTTTCGAGATGATCAAGGTCTGATTCGTGTTGGGGGCAGAATCAAACACTCACTGTTACCAACGGAAGAGAAACATCCTATCATCGTGCCATCGGGTTGTCATATAACAACTCTTCTGATACGAGATAGCCACGAAAAGGTATGTCATCAAGGGCGAGGTATCACCCTAAATAGACTGCGAGCCCAGGGGTACTGGATAATTCGAGCCACTTCCGAAGTGTCAAGGTATCTACATAACTGCGTCGACTGTCGGAGACTTAGAGGGTCCTTTGAGAGGCCTTTTATGGCAGATCTCCCACAAGAACGACTGACACCAGCTCCACCTTTCACCCATAGTGCAGCTGATGTATTTGGCCCCTTTTACGTGAAGCAAAGAAGGATCCAAGTTAAGCGATGGGGAATTATATTTACCTGCATGGCTTGCCATGCAGTTGATGTTGACATATTAGATACAATTGACACTAATTCCTTCATAAATGCCCTAAGGAGATTCTTATGCAGCAGAGGACCCATTAAATCCCTACGCACTGACTTGGGCACGAATTTTGTAGGTGCCAAAGAAGAACTCCGAAAGGCTCTTAAAGAAATTAAGGAAGATGTGGTACGACCTACCTTAAGGAAAAGATATAGTAGCATAGAATTCAATTTCTCCCCTGCTGACGCAAGTCACACGAATGGAGTTGTAGAAAGACAGATAGGGACAGTCCGGAGGATCTTAGATTTTCAATTAAGACAGCATCCTGGATTAAATGAAGATTGCTTAAGAACATTATTTAAAGAATGTGAAGCCATTATCAATGGCCGTCCATTGATTGCAGACACTCTGACTGACTCCTCTGTCTCTCCACTGACACCAAGTCATCTTCTCACGATGAAATCCCCTGTCCTTCCACCACCAGGGAAATTTGAAGATGACTCAGGATATTCTAGGCGTAGATGGCGTCATGTGCAACATCTAGCTGAGGAATTTTGGAGCAGATGGCAAAAGGAGTACCTGCAGTCTTTGCATCATCGATCCAAATGGTCCAAGAGCAGAAGAAATCTGAGAGTAGGAGACATCGTAATGATAAAAGACCCGTCTAATCCTCGTAACACTTGGCCTCTCGCACTAATAGCAGGAGTTCAGACTTCAGAAGATGGGATAGTGCGTTCTGTTACGGTAAAAAGAAAGGGCTCACAACTAAACCGTGCAGCTCAAAGTGTAGTATTGATTTTAGCTGCTGAGGATCAGTCGGTAGACCCTCCTTTCTCCCCGGGGAATGTCGCTGCATGAGAGCGATTTGAATTTAGGGAAGTTTGTTTATTGTATTTAATTTATATTTTTTGTTTTGTTTTGTCACTTTGACACAGTGATGTTTTTTATATTTTGTTAGACAGATAGTTTTTCAAAAACCTTTAGAAAGAATTGGTGTCACTAAATTTTTCTTTACGTTATTTAAGGATAAGTAGATAAGTGTGTATTAAATTTATTAATGTATGAGCTGTTCCAAATAAAGTATTTGCCCGTTTTTGGTAAGTCATATGTTTTATGTTCTATGAGTTAGTAAGTCATAAGTCCCAAATATCAGTAAAGGAAGTGAACCATCCTCGACTAGGCAGTCACAATTAATATAGCAATGAATATTATGGCATAGTAAATTATATTAATTTGTATAAAAAATGAAAATTATGTCATAGTATATTATATTTTTTTGTATAAAATTGTATATTATGTCATAGTATATTATATTTATCAGCATAAAAATAAATATTTGGTCATAGTACATTATAATATTTATTAGTATAAAATTGAATATTAGGACATACTATATTATATTTATCAGCATAAAAATAAATATTTTGTCATAGTACATTATATTTATTAGTATATAAAAAGAGAAAGTATAGTGATAGCGCGAAAATTAGATTTTGATGGATTTAAAGGTTTTGAGTTTTATTTATTAATTTTTTATTTCTTTTTAACTTTTATTGTTAGGCCAGTTATTTTTTTCTCATGTTTTATTAATTAGTGTTAATAGTTTTGGTGATTACTCTAATTGAAATCATTTTAATTTTTAGTTGTTTTATGATTGATGTCTACTTTTTGTTTATTATTTAGTGTTTCATGTATCGTACTTGTGGCTTTTGGTGCTTAAGTGCACGTAAAAATAAAATACATATAAAAAAGAAGTGGAATAAGAAAGTCCGAGCTTTCGTAGTTACAATAAATAACTATTATTGAACATTTGATGAAAATTTACCATACAAATTACTTCTCCCCGGCGGGGAATCGAACGCAACCTCTAACTCTTTTCGTTTACAGCTATTTTCTTGTGGAAAGATCAACGCGACAGGTAAAAGTGACTAGTTAAATCAAATGGATGATGCACTACTGTGCAATAAAATAATACTAGACATCGCGTGGTTCTGATGTCGTTAGCCGAGTACAATAAACATTGAATATTAAGTTAATAGTTTATCTTGATGAGTGATATAATTAAAGATATTGGATAGGGAGACCTTGGCATTTCTTTAGACTATTAATCCACTGATATAAAACAGCTGTGAGTAACAATCTAAAGAAGGTGTACGCAACGTTTTTCTTTAGAATGAGGAGTATGATAGTGGAGAGGGGGACCTTGGCTAAAATAGTTGGGAGTGTCAATCCAAAAAAGGTGTATGCTACGTTCTTTTTTAGACTGTTACTCCCCTTATCAAAAACAGCTGGGAGTAACAATCTAAAGAAGAACCGGTTACTTTCCTATATAACTCTATGAAACAAGTTTTAGTACTTTTGAGGCCCATGCAAATTAATGGATTTTGCGATCTTTACCATTTCACAGTGGTTTCAATTTTGTTTTGTTTTTATTAAAACAAAAATTAAGAAACATATTTGTCTTGAATAAATTAAGACTTAATATTTTTCCCGTTCTAAAATCCCCTATTAAAACTCTAAATTCAAAATTGCAAGAGTGTCACGAACGCTTGGAAGGATAACGCTGTACAACGAACTTAGCCTAAGCAATGATGAAAGGAACGCGTATTCCAAGTTTAACTAAATCGGTCAATTTTCACTAAAGTTATTATCACACTTGTGCAGTCAGACAGACAGAAATACATACAGCCAGACAGAAATACATACAGCCAGACACACATAGAGACAGAAAGACATCCAGACAGAAACGGCGAATGTTCTTTCGAATATAAGAAGCTCACGTTAATGAAATTAAAAAATTTGAAAATACTTATATGAAGTGAATGAAGGCCAGGCGTCGTGAAGCTTTAGCGGTTAATTCTATCAAATGATAAAAAAATAAATAAATAAATAAATAAAAAAAAAAAAATAAATAAAAAAAAAAAAAAAAAAATATATATATATATATATATATATATATTATATATATATTATATATATATATATATATTATATATATATATATATTATATATATATATATATATATATATATATATATATATATATATATATATATATATATATATGTATATAATTTATATTTTTAATTATAACATCAAAAGCCCCTTAATTAAATGTAATTGATATGATTTATTTTTACAATATGAAGGGAATTTTAACTTCAACATTTCCCTTTCCTTAAATTAAGGGTATGAACCTATTATTTCCTAAAGCAGAAAAAATGCCTTGAAGTATGGGAATGGACTTAACCCTTTTTAAAAAAAATTCCTGTCTCAACCAAATTAATTATTAGAATTTTTTTTCCTTTTATATATTATATATAAAACAAAATTATGAGAGAGTTGTTTGAATTTATGGCGTTAAAGATTCATTTAGAAAAATTAATTTAGAAAAGCCCTGAGTTGATATTAATTTGAATTAATATAATTGAATTTTCTTTATATATATATATATATATATATATATATATATATATATATATATATATATATTTTAATAAAAGAAAAAAAAATGAGAGGAAAGAAGAAAAAAAAGCTGTGGGAGAGTTTTGATAACATTCATTTAACTCTGGCGAGAAAAAAATACTAAGAAAAAGTTGTGAAGCTAAATGAATATTCCGTGTTGGTGCAGAAAGGCTTGCTGTAGAAGGGGATAGAGAATTGTACAGATAAAAGCAACCGACTAAGCTTTAAGTTCATTAGGAAGCCCTCTTTTTCCTCTCTTAGTTTGAAGCTAAACATCTAATTAGGAATCTACCCTTGACTTATATCATTAAAGGTTTGAAGGAAAATGCAATTTTATAGTAATAAACTAAACTTTATCTCAAAACCTTTCAAAGCCAACGTTCAATGTTGAATACATTGCGCAAATTGTCTAGATTAATATAATATATTAGACTAAATGTAGTTATTTTAAGAGAGTAAATATAAAATTAATATTTTTTAAAATGTTATGTGTTTGTAAACTATTTTATCTCTGTTTAGATGCGTAGAAAGTGATTCTGTACGTAGTTGTATTCATTGCGCATTAGCGTCTCATAATTCTGAAGAATTCCTCTTTTTTACCGCCCTAGGGTGGTAAAAAAAAGTTCTCACGAACTTGCATACAGGAAGTTTATTTTTTTCTGTATTTATTATTTAAATCTAACAATCGTAGATAAAGTACGGTACGCAACTCAAAACGGCATTTTGCATTGGTTGTGGTTTAACTACCCTCGCTGTCGCTCGGGTGCTAACTCCACACTCGCATGAAAAATGCTACTTTCCGCACTCGACGCGTAATGTACTATTATTGTAGTTGTAACTCCCAATTATTATTTATATAATTGATTAGTGTCCCGTTGACGGCGACGACTCTCCTTCAAATGACATTGCTAAGCTAAGGTAACCACATCTACTGCTAGGACCATTGCTATACTACCAGGACATCGTTGGATGTCCACCGTACGCATGCGTTCAGAGCGAACCCAACATCCTAAGAACCTAACTTACCGATATCTATACTAGATAAAATTGTCTTCTACTTCGTTGGCCAAAGCCACCTATGGCCTAAGAGTCGCACGCTTGGTTTTCAGTCTGCATAGCATCACAAACAAGCAGCAAATTAAGCGAAGTGGCGTCCATTCAGTTACGAATGAATCATTCCTAATCCACTAATTCATTGAGTCTGTTTGTGGAGATAATGTTCTATTCATGAATATTATTTCAAAATCTAAATCTTCCTTCATTTGTTAGAATTAGTTATATTATACAAATTGTAGCGTGTTATTCAAAATCTATCCTAGGCTGTTGTGCCATCTGCTTCTACTCCATTTTATCCAATATAGCTTAACTTATCTAGCTAGAGATTCTTCAGTGCCAAAATCTTTTAAACAATGCAAACGAAGTTAAGTCCCAGTAATGATTTAAACAAAGTACGAATAGTAAAAGAACCGTAATATTGTCAAACATCTATAGCATCATAACCATTCTCATCAACTCATAATAGTAATTAAAATTACATTTTTCAGCGAACATTTTAAATTATAAATCGGACAATCTCAGAAGAGCTTCATTTCATATTTTATTAAAATTTAATTGGTTTATGACTATTTACAATTTCTCAATGCTGGAAACTACTTGTTTTAAAAAAGACTTGATATTTTCGATTTTAATTATTTCATTTAAAATCAAATGAATATATTTTTCTTCCGAGCTCACCAAAGGTAACGGAAGCTATGTGATCGCTCTGAAGAACGAAAATTGTTTATTATGTCTCTGATTTCACATACTCCAAGATTGAAATTCGAATATTTTTTGTTCCGCGTCTGTCGCTCAATTTTTTTGAACCAACAAATCATAAAAACTACTCGTCTGATTTTAATGAAATTTGGGTGATGGGTTATAATTTGTCCATTTTTGGTCCCATATATATTTTAACCATCAGCGCCCTTTGATTCTCTTCCACATGCCCACAAACATACATTTATTTACACCTATATCTTCAAAAGTTCTCACCTGATTTTTATGAAATTTGGATAGCTTGTCAAGTTTGGCAGTTGCCGGCAGATTTAAGCTTTTTAGCCACATTAATTTAATTTTAACCGTCGGTGCTCTTTAAATTTTGCTAAATTGATAATATAATTCATGTAAAAAATCAAAACAATTTTGACTGATTTAAAAATTCAGGGGGGGATTAAAAAAAGGGTGCGAGGAAACTATGTGCCATACTAATTGGCAGACATATTTTCAAAATTATTAAAATATTAAGTGATTAAAGTTAATGACGCTCTTAGAGATTATTCTCGTATAAATTATCTCAAGTGTTCAAGCAGACACTAATTGGATTTACCACGAATTGCAATTATAGTACTAATTGGTCGAGGGAGCTAAATGTACTTAGATCATTATGAAGAAACAGTCTCATATATAGATTGCTTAGTAAAAGTTTTTGGTTCCAATTTTCGTAAGGCCAAAATTTAATAATTGGATGTGGAGAGGAAGTGGTTAGGATCGTGCTGCAGTACTTGTGTAAGGAGATTTGGGCTGGATGGTGGGCTGTGTTGATGACGGTGTAATATAGCCGTGTCTTAAGGGCGAGGTAAGGTCGTGTTTACCTGTGTATTTGCTGGCGGTGTTTGCTTCTCTCCGAGAACAGTGTATGTTTGTTTAAAAAGGGTTGGTGGGAGAGAGAGAACAGATACTGAGGATGGTGAAGCGACTTTTAACAAAAGGCACTAGACAAACACGGGCCGTATCGGAGGGTTTGGGAGAACCTTCCTCTAGACGAGCCAAGGTATTACAAGATATAAATTTGCACACCTAAGTTTAAGTAGGGAGAGGGTAAAGCGAGAGAGAGTGTAAAAGGGGGAAACAACTAAGATTTCTCGACGCGAAGGAGGCACGCTGCCTTCCGACAAATCTTTACCACCTTCGCTTAACCTTTAACGCTAAGAATTTCATCCTTCATGACGGAAAACTGTTCTTGCTCCTCCCGTTAAATATGTCGCTTCAGCGACTCCGTTGGATAGCATTTTCACGCGATTCTCTCCGATAACTTCTCGTGGTTGCGATTAAACGTCCTCCAGTTTAAGAACAATACCTGTTTCCTTTCTGGGAGTTTCCGCTCGACGTCCTCTCACATATCACACTTTATTCTTCTCTTAACGTCCTCCTTTAAAATCTTGACAATCTTATCGGCATCCTTTCTTTCTAAAAGCCAGAGTCGAGGACAGTAAACACCGATTTACCTTTCACTTTTAGACTTTCTTGAAAATTAATTTCTTCATGTAGCTGTTTTCTCTACATTATTTTACAGTACCTATTCACTCATTATTTTCCCAACTACCTATTGTACTGCAACTCATCTATTCCTTATTGTACAGCTAAATTGCCCTGCTATACCTACATACTTTTTTCATTTATTGTTCACTAGTACACAATGTA
The DNA here is from genome assembly GCA_951217055.1 of Gerris lacustris. Taxonomy (NCBI): domain Eukaryota; kingdom Metazoa; phylum Arthropoda; class Insecta; order Hemiptera; family Gerridae; genus Gerris; species Gerris lacustris. The sequence continues at coordinate 54,063,752 of OX578283.1, read as the reverse complement.
TGAATTCTCAGAACAAAATGTCTTGTTTTGTCGAGTTTTTTTTTTTTTTTTTTTTTTTAAAGTAAGGTTTCTTTGTTTTTCTAAGCACTGCTTTAGCAGTATATTAAAGCATAAGCTAAGTCATTGCTTGCTTGTTTTCATTGTTTCCAAGCTCTTGTTATTGTGTTGTTTCTCATTACTTAAGGATAAATGCGCTACAAATGTATGTATAAGATGTAACAATTGCCCATTTATCTACTTCGACTAATGTTACAATGCCATATATGAAGTTACAGTTTTATGTAAATAAAAAATCCCCCCCCCCTAAAACTTAAGAAACACAATATGTTAATTATTATAACCTCCCACTCCGGTTGCAGTTCATTCCGCAAAAAAAAAAAAATAAATAAATATATATATATATATATACACATAAAAAACAACTATAAAATATAAAATACCTACTCTTTTTCTCCATTATAAAATGAAACATGGGAAAACATTGAATAATGGATGTTTTTGGGCACTTCTTTAGATGGTTACTCCCCTTATTAAGAAAACAAAGGGGAGTAACCATCTAAAGAAGGTATACGGAGTATTCTTCTTTAGATGGTTACTCCCCTTATAAAACATAACTGTGATATTCCTTTGTCCCAAAGTACATTGGACTAAGCATCCCCTTGGCTTGATAGTTATTTAGTCAAAGTTATTTACATTCTAAAAAAACACAGGGGAGTAACCATCTAAAGAAGTACCTGTTTTTGGACATTTTCATCTATCGACATATCTATGCTTTTCCAGTAAGTGGGTAAGACCAGTATACATTTGTCTAATTGGTACAGTAGAGGGATCTTAAGGTGTGAAATTGTGAAAAATTAATCCATTTTGATTACCATTTGGTCCGCTAGGAGCTCTGATATAATTTTATATAAAATTTAGAACTTTTATCGACAAAATTTAGTAGGTAGTACAATGAATACAAGGGAAAACCAATGTACCTCCTATTATATTCTACTTTCCTGGGACGATATTTAAGAGCGTCACATTTTTCATGACGTTAATTGAAACTTCAGCCCGCCTTTCATTAAAATATAGTAGTAATAATATTAATGAAAACCTATCAACCTCCTGATAAATCCTAACTTCCTAGCTCTTTATTAAACAGCGTCACATTTTTCATGTTGTTTTTTGCGTGACGGAAATTTCTTCTGTACCCCAGAGCTAAAACATATCCATGTTAAAATAGACTGCCAATTGGTGTGGCACATAGCTTCCTCGCATCCTATCTAGTAGTATTGGTTTTATGTTTTTTGGAACGAAGTTCCTTATGGCACGTTCTGGAGCCCGGGAGTGAATCCGAATAAAACGACCAAACTCACCGTCACAAAATCACCGTCACAAAATCACCGTCACGAAATCACCGTCACAAAATCACCGTCACGCAAAATCCGTCACGAAATCTACCGTTGGCGATAACTTATGTAAAAGTTGAAATTTGGTACACATGTTCATTTTAACAATGTCAGGGACAAGTTCGTTGAAGAACGTTATCCTCCCAAGCGTTCACGCGCAACGCTCGCGTAAATGTAAACTTCGAATTTAAAATTGGAATTTTTGGACAGGAAAAAATTCTAACTTCATCAATTTAATGAGACAAACAACTTTTTTAAATAATTTTTTTTAGTAAAACGAACACCGACACTACTATGAAGTGATAAAGATCGCTAAATTTATTAAAGCGGACCAAACCGATTAAAATAAATAAAACAACGTATTTACCGATATCTTACGTTCTAACGTAAAGATTTGAATGAAACTTTGTATACATCACCTACAGTACAATTGAAACAAGCATGTAACATTTCAACCTGATACAAGCAGAAGTTTTTGTGAGTTAATAATTTATATTTTTTATTTTAATATTTAATTGGAGTAATATGCCGACGGGGCCTGGGAGGACAATTCTTTTTCGTTCTACAACCATCTGCTTTAACTATAAATTTATCATTACCTTTTTTCTCAATATACTATACATTATTTATTGAAAGACGCTCGCTTCAAAGATAATAAAAAGATTTTCATTTAATTTTGCCTTAACTCCGCTAGTACAAATAGTTAGTTACTTTTAATTTTGTCTCTTTTCTAACTCCACCATGTATACGTAGTTATTATATCGATTTTATAATTTATATTTAATGAAAAGCGTAAGGAACTACACACGTATTTTTTTTACAAGCCATTATTGTCTAATTTGTTTAATTGTTTCCCCGATTTTTAATCTGTCAAATTTGTTTTAATTTTTTACATGAATTAAAGTATTGATTTAGCAAAAGTTAAAAACCGCAGACGGTTCAAATTAATCTTGGGATATCTGCGGGTTACTTTCGATAAACTGTAAAAGTTTCATACAAATCAGATAAGTACTTTTGAAGCTATAGGTGTAAATAGATGTATGTTTGTGCGCATGTGGAAAAGAAACAAATAAGTGCAGAAGGTTGAAACTTATATGGGACCAAAAATGGGCTAATTATGACCTACTATCTAAATTCATTAAGATTGGACGGGTAGTATTTAAGATATGTTGGTTCGCAAAAATCGAACGACAGACCGACAGACAGACACGGAACCAAAAATGTTCCCTGATGTCTGAAACGGATTCTTGGAATTTTTGAAATCAGAGACCTAAAATATTTTCGTTCTTCGAAACGATCACATAGCTTCCGTTACCTTCGGTAAGCTCGGAAACAAAATATTTCTCGTAAATGGCTTTGACTTTATATTATTTAAAATATTCTAAAATGTTTTACATTTAAATATAAATCTAAACGTATACGTTGTTTTCTCAGAAATAATCCTGATTCCGAGATATTGATGAAAATTAATTTGTTTTTGCTGAAAATAAACAACAATGAATTTGACGCAAGAATGATTCTGAAACCATAACCCGTTAAATGTGTTTAAAATAAATTTATTAAATTAAAAATATTGGATTTAAATTTAGTAATACTGTGTATATAAAAGAGTTTTGTTTGAGCAATTTTTACATATAATGAAAGTATAGGTACATAATTTTTTATTTATTTTTTATAAAAAAAAAAACCTGATTTGAGTAGAAAGCTTGATTGAAGACTAAATAAAACATTATACAATATTAATAAACTAAATACAACATAAAAAAACAATACAATATTATAGAAACTTCAATCAAATTTGGTATAAATATTTTGTAGGGTCATATCCCATGGTAAAATTGTAACAAAAATGATATCATGTGTAAGAAAATCGGTAAAAAAATAACTTAAAAATAGCTTTCTCTGTCACATTTTAGGTAATACAGAATTATATCACATAATGTATAATTTTATGTGCTAATGCCTCGTCCAAACTGCCGAACCGAACAGAGGAAACGAGCCAAGCATTGGACTCTGCGCATGCCCAGTCTAAAGTGATCTCAGACTGGACATGCGCAGAGACCAATGCTTTGCTCGGTTCGGCAGTCTGGACGAGACTTTATGAAGTTTTCAACAGCTGATTGTTAATTTCGATTTTGATTTTAGCTTAAACAAATAGATTTTGTTATATATGTCTTTTCTAGGAAAACGACTTATTTAAAATAAAGTAGGTAAATTTTATTATGTTTAAAATTAAAATCGTCGACTGCTTTTCTAGTGCTTATAAGGAAAACCACTCAAATTTAGAGCTATTAATTCATGTGTATTCTTTTTGCGTTATTACATAATAGTTTTTAAAATATTACAAAAGTAAAGCTATTTGAAAAGCAATTTAATTCTAACATGCTTATTTTTTTTAGTGAGATATTCAGGGCTTTAAAGATAATAACTGTATAACTACGTACTATATTTGAGATAGTTAATTTTTAGTCATTTCAGAATGATATTAGTAGAAAAATAATAATTTAGTTAAATATAAGAACATTTGTTCCATAACTTCGTTTTTACTTCGTAATTGCTAGCTGTGGTCAAAAATATTTTCTCCTTTCTCATCAGTCCAAATGAGAACGTTTTTTCATGTTTTATTTTATATGTTGAAAGTTAAAAATATGTATAGGTATTGAATAATTTATTTGTTATATTACTGAAAAACTTGCAATCTTATTTTTCATGTTAACTAACACACGAATTATTATTTAAACTAAATTATAACTAAATAAATTGTAACGATTTTAATGAAACTTCATTACACCTTCTAAAATACAATTGAACCAGGCATGTAAAATTAAAACTTGATACAGGCAGAAGTTTTTATGTTGTAAAGCTATACATTTTATAATTGTTGAAACGGAGATCTCTATTACAACCATACTCTTTAACTATCAACTCATCATTGTCAAGAACGTAACCAAATATAAATTTGAACTCAGGGCTTCCTCCCCTTTCATTTAATACCCGACATGACGCAACTTCGCTAAAAATAAATTTTAAGCCCTAAATGTTTTCCTGCGTTAACCCTAACGCACAAAACATAACTGCAAAGTTTCAAAGTTTTGTATTGGGTACTTTCGGGGATCAGGTGCGTTGACGACACACAGACACACTAACGCAGCAAATTTCAAGGTTCCTCGGTTGTGACTAGGGACACCCAAAAAGAGAATAAGATTGGCAAACAAAATAATAATTTATTTTTTTATCCTTCCTCTGTTGTTCTCCAGCAAATATTACTATTTTTACTCTCCCCTCCCCCCTTCCTCACCCCCTTATGGTTATTCATTTCTTATTTTCAATCATACTCTTATCGTTTGTTAATCTTTATTAGATAGTAAAACAATTTTTTAGAAAAATTATTTTCAGTTTTTATTTCTACTTTTCTTTTACTTTTATATAATGTTTGGCCATAAATAAACCATAGTTATAATCTTATTAATTTTCAATTTATTATTTCCTCGTCCTCAATTTACTAACATCACGTTTTCTTTTTTTTCTAGTTTTTTTTGTGTTGTTAAATGTTTTTGTTTTGTGTAGTTTTTTTATTAATGTTATTCAATGGCTTATGAATAATTGAGACGTGATAGTTGAAATTGTGCAACATTATACGGACTTGTGCAATTTTCTACGGTCCTGCCTTGTTTTTATTCTATGTTAATAATAACGGGTAGATAGCATGCCAAGTTTTTGCAGTATCGTTTCTACGTTGTTATATTTCTGTGTTCGAGTGCAACAAGGAAATTGAGAATATTCACTTATTTATTATTCATATTGAAATTGTTTTATTTATCAGTTTCTTTTTTAAGACATGATAAATTTATTCCAAATTAATACATAGCAGTTTTTATCTAGGCATACGTCATCTTTAACAATATGAAAATGTATATACATGAAAATAAGCTATTTCCATATTCAGAATTAAGCCGACAGTTTTTAATCCCTTTCCTCTACCGGGAATTTTCAAAGATCAAAACAAGTAGCCTTAGAGAGGTACTAAAGAGGAAAAAGTTATAAATGCATATTCAAGAAAAGCTTGAAAATTAAAGCTTTCCGGCCATATAATCCTATACCTTGAGTTTTCCTGAGTTCACGGTAAAAAAGCCCTGGAAAACCGATACATATTCATATCATATATTAAGGTTATACAGGCTAAAGCATAAATACACAGTACCTTCTGAAGGGCTACGAAGCCTAGTTTTAACTAATTCCATCATGACATGAACTAACAAATTTAAATTTCAAGAGAAGTAATTTAGTCTTAACCAGAAAAAAGTTATTAAAATATTAATATTTCAAAGAACTCATGAAGTGTGGTAGCAGTCTTTTGAATAAACATTAGTTTTTTTAAACTTTGTTTAATTTAGTATAATTGTTAATTCTTTGTATCTTATAAACCAAAATTTCTTGGTTCAATCTTCTAAAATATTTATTAGAATTACTTAATTTTCTGTATATATTTGTTAGATAAGTTTGTTGTAGTAGAATGCGGTCAAATAACTTGTTCGGACCAATTAGGTGGAATTACGTTATTTATTTGAGCTCTTATTACTAGACCGATATGAAGTTCAGCCACTTCAAACACTGATGGACTGCTGAAGTGAATACGGTCTGACCATGTAAATCATGGTGCCTTGGCCTGGGATTGAAGCTGTGACCTTGACCATGATTTATAAATAATTTATAACCTCTTTTGTCTTTAGGGCCACTGTAACTTTGGACCCATTGATTAGATAAAGTTCGGTAGATAAAGTTCGGATGACTCCGGTTGTCATCCTGACGTTTTTCACCCTTTTCTAAAAGCATTATCTCCTTCCTTGTTTCATGACTGGACATAACCGTTGCTTAGAAGACATCTAGTGCTAATAATCCCATTTATATTCCAGATCATAGAAAAGGGATGGGTAAATAATTAACATTAGATATAGGTTAGGATATTAACTTTATCGAATGAGGATGGGATTCTTACAATTTTCTTAGAGTTTCAGAATTGTTAAAAACAGCTAAAAATTTATCTTTTTCAGAAGCACCAACATCTTATTTAAAGTTTCTTTTAAACTTAGCTAAGAGTTAACTAGCTTAAACTAAAAAAAACGAAGATCCTAATTGCTTTATAAAAATTCAAGTGTGTTGCAAAACTATGTTGAAATCTTATTTGTTACTAAATCGGCTACTTTATCTGCTTCTTATTTGATATTAGGGAAAAGAAACTCACACTTCCGAACTAATATTGACTTTATATTCGGTAATGTCATTTCATTTCCCAACAAACTTTTTTCTGTAACTTGTTTGTCGTATCAAAAGAGAGCGAATTGCAGAGCTACCAGCTATATGGAAAGAAAAACTTTGTTTTTTTCCCAAGTGACTATAACTTGTCTTCGCAAATACTCACACCAGTTCAGACCTTATAAGCTTTTTAAACTCCTTTTAACATTAAATTATCGTTCGATTAACAACACTTTAACTTAAATATTTAAACTGGGTTGAAATTATGTGCTTCAAACACATATTTTACGCTCCGTTAACTTTAGATGTTAAACTTCCTCTTACAAGAAAAATCTTTATGTATTTTTATTAAGAAAGTTTTTCGGATATAAGTGAGTTATTAATTAACGAGCCGTTAAGACTTAATTTTATATTTAGAAAAAAATAAAATGAAGTAAATTAATTTAGATAAGTTATTATATCTATTTGAAGACCAACAAATCAAAACAAACATTAATTTTTATTGCAATACATGTGGTTGCCTTAGCCTAGCAATTACAAATCATTTCGAAGTGAGTCGCCGCCCGCGCCGTCGTCGGGACACTACTCGATTAAATTATATCAATAATGGATTAAATGGGATTTTTTTGTATTCAACATTCTTGTATAACGCTAGAAAACAAAAGCATACGTTTACATTTGACTGACTCTTGCCTTAAATGCTATCCACAAAATACAAGAGTTCACATTTTAGTAGTATTTTAAAGATCACTTACTTACTCGTTATCCCATAAATGTTAAATTTTCCTTGAATATATTTTTAAAAGATTAGCTGATTTAGTATATTTTTACTACGTTTTTATTAGCTTGCTTTCTTGTTTATTTGTTTGTTCAGTACAAATCTTGCAATCGATTTTTTAACTAACTTCCCGAGAAGCTAGACATTTGGAACTTTTAGAATAGCTCAGAACACGATGACAATGCAATATTTTAATACTTTTAGCCATCTTTCAGCAGAATTTATTTATTTTTCAGCAAAGTTTTCTGTATGGAAAGTTATTTCGGACATACATTATATTATAACAATCACATACATTATATTATAACAATCACATCAACGTTACAATGATTCAACGGAAAATTTAAAAACGAAGTATATAAAAAGTAGTTTTTATCTTGTAATTATCAATGTCTTAGGAATTAGTTGTAATGATAAAGCTAAATACAAAAGTTTGTAACTAGGCATCGCGTGGCTCTATCATTGAAGCGAGCGTATTGCAATAAAATACTGAATATTGAAATTTGTTAATCATGATGAATGTCATAGTTGAAGATAAGTGGAAGAGGGTAGTGTGGAGTAGAGGGGGGGTACTCGGTACAAAGCTTTACTTCCTAAACAAACCTTCACACTATAAGAATCTGAACCACCCATAATAGCTTTTAAACTAATATTATAAATGTATCACTTCATTACTCAAATACTACTGCTTGTATCAAGTTGAAATTTTACATACTTGTTTCAATTGTACTTTAGACGATGTACATGAAGTTTTATTAAAATCGTTACGTTAGAACGTAAGATATCGGTAAAAAGGTTGTTTTCTCTATTTTAAACGATTAGGTCCGCTTTAATAGTTTTAGCGATCTTCATTTATTCATAGCGGTGTCGCTGTTGGTTTTTGTAAAAAAATGTTTTTAAAAAAATGTTCGTCTCAACGAATAGATGATGATAGACTCTTTTCCCGTCCTGAAATTCCAATTTAATTTTTGTACCTCTCGTTTACGCGAGCATTGCGCGCGAACTCTTGGACGGATCACGCTGTCCAACGAACTTAGCCTGAGTATTAGTAAGAGGAACATGTATACCAAATTTCAACTAAATCGGTCAACTTTTACTCAAGTTATCGTCACACGCGTAAACGTTACTGACAGACAGACAGACAGACAGACAGACAGACAGACAGACAGACAGACAGACAGACAAGATGCATATTTCGTTGAATGTAAGAAGCTCGCTTACGCTCGCTTCAATGATAAAAGTAGGGGGGGGGGGGGAGGCAAGGTTTAGTGTATTTATAGCTTGTTGAACATGCTTATAGTACATATATATTATAAATAAAATGACCATTACCTGACTTTAGAAGAAATAAATCGGAGAGATTCTAATTGAAATTTTCAAGAATATAAATAGTATAAGTGAATATAACTTCTAGCCAATTAGCTTTGAGAATGACCCAAAGAAGGGTCGAAATATTACATAAGTAAGCTTTTGATTCCTTAATAGACCCAACTACTCCAGTACTGACAACTACAAGGAACAACTTCTAATTTATTAATATAATAGTCTGTGGCACAAATAGCCCTTGAAGGGCTTATACAACTCTATACAGGGTGTATCAATTTCAGATGGCCATAGAAAAAGGGGTATATCTACAGGTCATTTGGAGCAAAAAAGTTCATATAAGCTATAGTCCAATTCTCAACAGGTTAGGAGCTATAGGCGAAAATAGACTGTGTTAAAAACAATCGAAGAGAGCGAATTGCAGAGCTACCAGCTATATGGAAAGAAAAACTTTGTTTTTTTCCCAAGTGACTATAAAAAACAGAAATTTTCTTTGCCTTAAAAAACAGAAATAACTCAAAATGTATTAATCTTGGAACAATGAATGAACCATCGTTGGAAAGAGCAGGAAATTTCCTATAAAATGATGTATGTTTTAGTTGAGTTGTTGCCTTTTTAGTGTGACCCAGAGCTGTTTGAAAACAAATAAAAATAGATTTTTTTTAAAAAACATGTCGTGCTTGCAGCTGGAGAAGGGCAAAGAAACGTGACATTATCATCTGTGGCATTTTTGACAAAATAATGTCGAATGTGCATTGTTCAAGGTGGCGGCCATTTTGAGCAGCTTCTGCCTTGAGATACCATGGTAAGTATATTTTACAATAATAGATCAATAATAAATTGAACTAAAATTTCAATTTAATGGCCGCCACCTTGAACAATGCACATTCGACATATTTTTGTCAAAGATGCCACAGATGATAATGTCACGTTTCTTTGCCCTTCTCCAGCTGCAAGCACGACATGTTTTTTTCTACAACGATGGTTTGTTCACCCACTTAGAGTTGGAATATGTTAAAGTATTTGGTATCGTTTTAAAGCTTTTTAATAGTGCCAACTTTTCCTAACTTTGTACGCATTTCTCCCATTTGGGTCATATCGATAAGTGGGCTTAAAGTTTTTCAGATTTTTTTAAAAAATCTATTTTTTTGTTTTCAAACAGCTCTGGGTCACACTAAAAAGGCAACAACTCAACTCAAACATACATCATTTTATAGGAAATTTTCTGCTCTTTCCAACGATGGTTCATTCATTGTTCCAAGATTAATACATTTTGAGTTATTTCTGTTTTTTAAGGTAAAGGTCGATTGTTTTTAACACAGTCTATTTTCGCCTATAGCTCCTAACCTGTTGAGAATTGGACTATAGCTTATATGAACTTTTTTGCTCCAAATGACCTGTAGATATACCCCTTTTTCTATGGCCATCTGAAATTGATACACCCTGTATATTGAATGATATGGGATTAGCACGTCGCTAATTTGCTTCATAATTACTTCACAACTCATAACATCTATGTAAGTGAGGTGTTACTTCAACATCCATAACTCCATGTATTGAATGACATGGGATTAGCACGTCGCTAATTTGCTTCATAAATACTTCACAACTCATAACATCTATGTAAGTGAGGTGTTACTTCAACATCCATAACTCCATGTATTGAATGACATGGGATTAGCACGTCGCTAATTTCCTTCATAATTACTTCACAACTCATAACTTCTATGTAAGTGAAATGTTACTTCAACTTTCATAACTCTATGTATTAGATGACATGGGATTAGCACGTCGCTAATTTCCTTCATAATTACTTCACAACTCATAACTTCTTTGTAAGTGAAATGTTACTTCAACTTTCATAACTCTATGTATTGGATGACATGGGATTAGCACGTCGCTAATTTTCTTCATAATTACTTCACAACTCATAACTTCTTTGTAAGTGAAATGTTACTTCAACTTTCATAACTCTATGTATTAGATGACATGGGATTAGCACGTCGCTAATTTTCTTCATAATTACTTCACGTATATCCCTCAAAATACCTTATTTCAAGAGAACAAACCTTATTTTAAGTGAAAATCCGATAATCCGAATTAACCGTGTCCTTAGTTAGTTTAAGAATTCTAAAGTTTTACTGTACTAACATTTCATAATTTCTTATCATATAAAACTAACGAAGTTTATATAACTTCAACAAATACTTGTTTAAATTATTTTCTTCTTCAAAGTAATTTTGAAATAGCAATATACAAGTAGTTTATTATTTGTTTTGTATTTTCTGAGTAGTTTAATAGAAAATAATCCAAGTATAATTCTGAAATGTGTTTGATCTTTAAGAAAGGTGTTTGTTGACCTTTTAGTGAAGTTATTATTATTTTTAGGATACAAGATTTGGAGTTGTTTGTAAAGTTTTGGTTACAAACAGAGGTCGTTGTATAAGCTAGAAGCTATAATTTGGGGTAGATTATCGGCTGGGAGTTGGTTGTGTGCCTTACTATAATATTTTATACTCTGGATCTCTTATCTTTTGTTTAAACCCTCTAATTTTCAAATTCACCTTCACCGAGCATCTAGTTTATTTGCAATTAACATATTCAACTTTAATTTGTTATTCCAAACTTTCCTTTTTGGTTCTTTTGCACTGTACATTTATTTAAAGAATTGGCTTTTTTCCCTTTTCTTTCATATTACTAGAATAATTAGTTACACACACACACGCACTAAACAATATATATATATATATATATATATATATGTGTGTGTGTGTGTGTGTGTGTGAGTGTATGTATGAGTGTGTGTCAGTGTCTTTGTCTTTGTTTCTGTGTGAGTGTTTGTGTGAGCGCGCGTGCAGTACAGATTGAATTATAATAATTCACTATTATTATTGCATCTTTTATGTAACTATATATATGTGTGTATGTATGTACTCATATATAAAGTAAAAATAACATAAATCAGAAAATAGTGAGTTAAATCTTCCTGAAATCAGTGATTTTCTCCTTCATTTTAAAAATAAATCATTACATTAAAGTATAATATGTCATTGGAATAACTTCCGGAAATCAAGAGAATTCTAGGACGAGAGTTTTGAAAAGAAATATTAAATTTTATAATAAAATATATTTTCTTTTAAATATTTAGATCTACTATATATATATATATACAAATCTGAGAAATAATTTATTTTGAGATATCTAAAGATTTATATGATTTTCACGGTTCTCTTGCTTTTTTCATTTATTTAAACAAATGTAAGAGAAAGAACAGTAATTTTTTAACCAAGCAAAATAAATATCCTGATAAATAGCTTAGTTTCTGTCAGAAATTAAACAATTTATAAAATAAATTATTTAATCATTTTTTTTTTCTACAGATAATCTCAATTCTTTGTTTCTTGGAAAAAAAAAACAACATTTATTTACTAATTTGTTTGGCTTGCGACACAAATCCGTTTCAGACATCAGGCAATATTTTTGGTTCCATGTCTATCTGTCGTTTTGTCTGTCTGTAGTTTGTATGACATTTTTATGATTTATCGAAAGTAGCCTGCAGATAGCAAATTTCAACCGTCTGCGTACTTTAAATCGTGCTAAATTAATATGTCTATATACTATAAAGCCGTATGCCTAACTGACTCACTGACTGATATTATTGTTTACCCACTTCCAGAAGAGCTAGAGACTTGAGATTTGCGCCAATCGACGCGCAATGTTCATTTTGTGAACCAAAATAATTATACAAAGTTCACTTTTCCGCCTCCTTCCCCCATAAAAAAATAACCGTGGCCGACTTGATTTTGATTGAAAAATGTTTGTCTCATTAAATAGATGAAGTTTGATTTTTTCCCCGACCTAAAATTCCAATTTTAAATTTGAAGTCCACGTTTACGCGAGCGTTGCGCGTGAACGGATAATGCTGTCCAACGAACTCATCCTGGGCATTGGTAAAATGAACATGTCTACCAAATTTCATCAAAATCCGTTGAAATTTACTCAAGTTATCGTCGCGTCGCACGTTTTAGGAATCGCGGATACATAGACCGACAAACAGACAGACGCGAGACCAAAAATGTTCCCTGATGTCTGAAGCGGATTTTGTCTTGGAATTGACATAAAACTTTTTGGTTCTCAAAAGTGAACACAATGCTTCCGTTACCTTCGGTAAGCTCGGAAGCAATATATATATATATATATATATATATATATATATATATATATATATATATATATATATATATATATATATATATAATATAATAACAGAGAGTTGTATGATAATAAATATAAATTGTCAATGTATAATCACATTCGTAGAAAGTCTCTGGGCCACTGCCCTCGCGAGGAGGGTCATCTGGGATGGATTGGGAGGAGAGGATTTCAAATAAAGGATTGGTGTGATTGGATAAGGATTCGTGAAATTTATGTTATCGGGATATGGATAGGTCTCTAACATAAGGAACATTGAGGTCGTTATGGAGAGTGAGGTTGGAGACGCCATACTTCTAGACCGAAGATCAAAGCAGCAACTTGCATCGTCTTGAGATGTCCGTTCGTTTAGTTTTTGTGTGATGTTGCCTGGTAAGTCGTCTATCGAGGTTAAGACCAAGGTAACGGGCAGTGTTGGATTGTGGAATGAGTACTTGTTTAAGAATGACTGGAAGACAGGTGCTATGACGAACTTAATTTCCCTTTCCCCACTTTTCCCTTCGTTAATCCAGATCCTCCATTTTCTTAGCCAAGGTTCGAGAAGGATGATTGATGAATGATTTTGGGTTTTGTTTGAGGCAATTTGAGGGTATTGGTGGACAGATAGGATTTCCTTGTCATCTGCAAAGGTGGCAAGGACTGAGAAGGGTGTTGAGGGATGTCATGTGTGTAGAAGGAATATAGTAGAGGTCCGAGGATACTGCCCTGAGGTACTCCAGCACTTTCAGGGTAGATGGATGAGGAAGTGGTTCCTAAACTTTCACAGAAATACCTATCGGTGAGAAAGGACTTAATGATGAAAAACCATTAAAGAATACGAAATATGACTCGAGGAACATATGTGCCACACTGATTGGCTGACGATTTTTACGGGTGTTTGACAGCTTATTCATATACACCCATAGAAAAACATTTATTTATTAAATTTTTCACTTGAGGTTACCGAAGATGAATGAATCATTGTGATCGTCTCTAATGAGATAATACCGAGTGGAAAAATTACTGTTTTAGTAGAAAGACATTTTCTGGCAAGAGGTTTAGTTTTTTATCAAGTAAATAAATGTTAATTTTTATTGTATTTATATCACGTAGAAATTATCTAGTAAATATTGAAGTCAGTTAGTTGTTATTTACAAATAAATTATTTTTATGGTAAATTCAATTTATCTGACACAATATTGTGAACAACGTTTCGTTATGAAATATCGACTTTCGACGTGATAAGATTCAACGACGAATATTTTTTCAGTGTTTAAAAAAAAAAGAAAAAAATGAAAACGGGAGAGAAAAAAAATCAAATGAAGTCAAAAAGACAGACGCAGTAAGCGGAAGTTTATTAATTCTTGTGAAAGACGTCTCTGAAGCGAAGAGGAGACCTAGAAGGCAGATGGTTGAACTGGATGCCCCCTCGTAGTGGTATGCGATATTAAATACGTGTTCTGTTTACAGCCTTATGATACTGGCACCAAACAGGGGGGTGAGTTCTGAAAATATCCTCCGGAAATATTGGAAACCAGAAATATAAAGTTTAATATTCCTTGGTGGCGGTTAACCGTATCCCCGGTCACAGAGGAGAAGGGAAGATCGAGGGAAAAAAAGGTGCTTCCAATTTGAATACATATGAATCCCAGCGCAGTCCACCTCAAAATACAGAATAATGGAATAGCAGTAAAAAATATGTTGAAAAAAATTGAAATTTTATCGTCCTTTTATTACTATGCTTCTACGAAAAAAAAGAAGTTTTTTATACAAGAGTAATTTCGGTTTTTTTATTAGTCAAGTCCGGATTGTTGGATTTACAACAATGCAGTGTTTGTTTTACTAACTTTCCTCATCGTATTATTATGTATGTAGTTATTGAAATTATTAATGCAATGTTAATATCGATATATTTTTTTTGTAAAACTACAAAATAAGCTTTATATCAATGTTGATTTAAGTTTTACTGTAAACTGGAGTAGATTGTATTTATTCTAATAAGTTGTTATTATCTCTTTAAGTTATTTTAACTATATAACTAACTAACTAACTCCGTGACAACAGCCCATGGAGGTATAATACAAAATGTCTCTGTTTACAATATTCTCTAAATCAGGTTTCAGCCTTCATAAGGTCATCATCATCAGTGCCTGGGAACAAACAAAAGATAAACTAAGTACTAATCCTATATAATAATCAAACCAATACAAATAAATAAATAACAGCCAACAATTAAATCTAAGCAAATAACATAATATGTCGAATAATTTCGTCAGTTTACGTCAAGAGACAATTTATATTATTCCTTAAGATGACCTCCATAGACCCTCCCATATCTAAGAGCCCATTAGACCCTTCATGGGCTCTGTATATATATGCCTTCATAAGGCCTATACTGCTATATACGAAATGGATGACCTGCAAAAGGCCTATACTACTATATATGAAATGGATGACCTGCAAAAGATCTGTACTATTATATATGAAATGGATGACATGCAAAAGGCCTATACTATTATATATGGAATGAATGACCTGCAAAAGGCCTATACTACAATATATGAAATGGATGACCTGCAAAAGGCCTATATAATTATATATGAAATGAATGACATGCAAAAGGCCTATACAACTATATTATATTAAATGGATGACACGGGGTTAGTTTGTCGCTCCATAAGAGAATCCCGTTTCGATGGGACTCAAATTTTATATCACGAAGAACCGCAATAAATCCGGGGAACGGGCACATGTTGTGGCTCTGCAAAGATTCAGCCCTGCAACATTGAGTCTATGTGAGGACTATGCTTTGAGTATGTTTTATGAGTTATTACCATAAGAAGAAGTTGTGTATAAACCTAGAGGTTAATTGACTTCTCAATTCTTGTAATTTTAAAATTATTTTTTAGAATATTATATTTAAAATATTCAAATCTAGATAATATGCAGTAATAATATATATATATATATATATATATATATATATATATATATATATATATATATAAGTTAAGGACCCCTAGGATGATACCTCTATCTTAGTCTTCCCTATAACCTTGTTTGTTTTGTTTACATGTCACCTAGCTGTCACTTTCAATAAATAAAGTTAGTCTTGTTTTGACACTCGTGTAGGAAGGCTGTTGTTTTTGTGAAATAAACATTTCTCTTACTTAAAAGACTTTTTAATTGATCTCAGTCTAATTAATTGGTGCCGAAACCCGGGAAGTTGTGGAACGTAAAGCGCCGCGTTTGTAAGTTTTTTTTTCATACTTTGATTTTTTTTCGGAATTTGATATTTTTTATTTAAGTTAAAATCTGACAAAAATGCCAGAAGCCGAAATTACTATTACGGCAGCAGCGCAGATGGAACAATACCGCGCAATACATTTAAATAGCGTGATGCAGGCTATCGCAGCAGTGCCACTTTTTGACGGATCACCGGGAGACCTAGAATTTTTTATAAAAAGAATGGATCTCATCGTTCATCAGCTGGTACAAAGACCGATGGATGAAGCTACCAACGGTTATATTTTAGGTTACTTCTATAGCCGCATTTCGGTCGAAGTGGTTCTGGAAATCGGAGCGTCTTGCGATACACCGTGGGAGGAGGTGAAGCGACTGCTGAGGGAACGATACGGAGGGGCCGCTAGATCAATTCCTAGGCTTATCATGAGAGAAGTTCTCATCGGAAGGGAGGCTAGTGAAACGGCCACCAAGTACGCCAAGACGGTAATGGTTGGTTTCCGCAAAGTAAGCAGCCGTATCCGCGAGGCGGCTCCCAGCGTAGAAGAGGCTAAAATCCGCACGGCCATGCTCGAAGAGTTGGCTCAAGAAATAATTGGTAACAATTTACCAAAACGAGTGCGGCAGTGGGTCAAAATTACTAAACCAAAGACCCTGGAAACTCTCGTCAAGACCATCGAAGACGAGGAAAACGAAGAAAAAGAGGACCGGTGGGAGGAAAACCGGAGACAGAACCGTCGTCCACCAACTCAGGGATACCAAGCAGAAACGGGGTGGAAAGTGACGGAGTCGGGATGGAAAACAGCAGATCCTCGCTACCGAAAGAAAACAATCCAGGATAAACCACAAGGCTACTACACGAGGAAACCCGCGGAGAGGCGAAGTAGTGACCACATCGCCAAACAAGACTACGGTCAGGCAAGGAGGACACCAGGAAGAACGGGCAGGTGCTATGAGTGTGGTGAAATAGGCCACTTCGCAAGGGAATGCCCCTGGATATTTCGTCGTGCGGAGCGACAGCCTCAGTTTCGTTCGTATGCTGAAGCAGCTCGCCGGAACCGGCCGGAGCCCATGGAGGTTAATGCAGGGAGTGCCTCTGAAACAAAGTGGAAAAGGGACACCAGTGCCGATGAGGGATCGGACAGTGAGGGGGTGCCACAGAGAGCAGGGAAGTGGTCCAGACAGCGGAAAAATGAGGTCCAAGGACACAAAAAACGAGGTTCGGAGCTAAGTGGTGGATCTGACCGCGAATGAGGTTTCAGATGGAAGAAAATGGGCAGCAGTGGGAGTAAAGGAATAAGAAAAACAAGCACGAAAAATATGAAAGGTAAGTTGCCCATTATTTTTAATGATGACTGGAAGATTCGATGCCTAGTCGATTCAGGGAGTACAAGCACGCTAGTTAGCAAGAAAGCACTCACGGCAGGGAGAGTTAGAAGCGAAGTTTATCCGTGCCAGTGTGTTATGACTACGGTCGCAGGAGATCGGACCCTAGAAGGCGAAGTCGAGATTGGACTAAAAACCCTAACGGGAATAGGGAAGAAGGTGATTGCTCATGTGGTACCAGTGTTAAGTGGGAAGTATGATCTCATCATAGGTTGTGATGTATTAGAAAAGGTGGGAGCCCAGCTACATCGGGGGAAAACTAAGTGGAAGATCTTGTTGGGAAAGAAGAAATATGCAGTTGAGGAACTGGCAGAACTAGGGAAAGGGTTTATTGGTGCACTTGGACTGGAGAGTGGCGAGATAAGTCAGATATTCCTAAAAGAATTTGCCGATGTGTTCCACCAGGAGGGACAACCGTTGACAGCCACTGGCAGAGTCAGACACGACTTGGAATTAGACTCGTCGCGGCCAGTTTATGTGAAGCCTAGACGGTATCCGCAGGTAATGCGAGAGGTGATTAAAGAGCAAATAGCGGAGCTGCTAGAGACTGGAGTCATTCGTCACAGCACATCAGAATTTAATAGTCCAATATGGGTGGTCCCTAAACAAAGCTTAGAGGAAGGAAAACCTAGGTATAGGATGGTTGTTGACTTCAGAGAACTGAACAAGCGAACTAGGACCGAGAGGTACCCTCTACCTAGACTAGAAGACATATTAGACAGAATGAGTGGGTCCACAATATTCAGCGTCATCGACCTCAAGGCCGGATACCACCAAATTAGAATGAGAGAAGAGGATATCCATAAGACGGCTTTCAGCTTCGAACGTGGGCACTATGAGTTCTTGCGTATGCCATTCGGCCTGAAAAATTCCCCTGCGACATTCCAGCGTCTTATGGATGAGTTCCTGGAGGGTCTTAGCGACGAATATTGCCAAGTTTACATGGACGACATTGTGGTCTTCAGTGCTGACCTGGATCAACACCTAATGCACTTACGACAGCTGGGGAGAAGACTAAGAGAATTCGGATTGAAGGCTTCACCTGAGAAATCGAAGCTGTGCCTCAGGGAGGTAAAATATATGGGACACATTATTTCTGGACAAGGAGTCCAACCCAACCCTGAAAAGATTGCCGCCATCAACGATTTATCTGTACCAAAAGGCCTAAAAGAAATCCGTCGGTTCCTAGGCATGGTAGGGTACTACAGAAGGTTTATTCCGGGATTTGCTGAGCTTGCAAGACCGTTGACAGTTTCTACGAGGAAAGGAGAGAATAAAAGCAGCGAGGAGGAAGTTGCCGCAAGTGTGAAAGCATTCAAACATGCCCTGTGCAATGCACCCGTATTAAAATACCCTGAGTTTGATAAGGAATTTATCATCACAACAGATGCTAGCCAAGTGGCCATGGGAGCGGTGATAGCCCAGGAGGAAGAGGGACAAGAAAAGCCAATAGCGTATGCAAGTAAACAGTTCACACCGGCGGAAGAAAGATACAGTGCTATCGAAAGGGAACTGTTAGCCGTAGTATGGGCGGTCGAGCAATTCCGACCTTACGTGTTCGGACGGAAGTTCACCATAAAGACAGACCACAAACCACTTTTATGGGTACATAAGCTCCAAGAAACCTCCGCCAGGGTGACCAAGTGGAAAGAGAAGCTAGCTGCCTACGACTTTGAGGTAAGACATGTTAAGGGCACTGAGAACGTGGTAGCCGACTGCTTGTCGCGTCCTATTGAGGTGGCTACAGGGGAACTTACCCCATCAAGAGTCAAATTGGATAAAAGAAATCAAGTCGTTAACAAGCACCGACATCAGCTCATCCTGGAGACAGGTAACAGATTATCAAGGAAGCTTCATCAGTATGGACCAATAACGACTGCTACTATACAACGAGGGACTGGGACAAAGCAAGATGATTGGGTGAAATTCCTTAACGAGATGTTGCATCGAGGAAAGGAGTATGCAGTGTACTCTGAGGACACATCGTGGTTAGAGGACCTTGAAAAAGCGTGGAAGGAAGGACAGTTAAATGAAGGAGTCCATCTAGTAATTTACAGCTCTAGAGTAACGACCATTGAGGACCCAAGGGAACAGCATAAAGTAATTAAAAGTTACCACTCGGGTAAAACAAACCATCGAGGCTTAGCGGAAACACTTGCTAGACTGGAAAGGGAATACTATTGGTTGGGAATGAAAAAGACAATAGAAGATTTCATACGAGAATGCCCAGTATGCGGTGCGGCAAAGTACGACAGAGCCCCATTACGGACAGAACAAATGCTCACCCCAACACCTGAGAACCACGGTGAGGTGGTAGAAGTAGACATATTCTATTTCAACAAGCAGAAGGTGCTCACCACCATTGACGTATTTTCAAAATTAGCTTCTGCCAGAATAATACCCAATAAATCCGCTGAGACAATCAGACAAGGACTTCTTTGGTACACAGGTCAGCAGGGATGTCCGAAGGAGTTTAGAATGGATCGTGGATGTGAGTTTGTTAATGCAAAAGTGAAAGATCTTCTGAAGGAATTAGGTATAGCTGTACACTTCACAACAACAGGGCATAGTCAATCACACGGTACAATCGAACGTCTGCATAGTACGCTAACAGAGCATCTCCACTTGTTGCACGTAGGCAAAGGAATGGAAGGCGAGGAAGCTTTAGCTAGGGCAGTGTTGGCCTACAACGAAAGCATTCACTCAGCAACAGGATATACACCACTGGAGGTTGCAATGGGAAAAGTAAACCCTATGGAGATCAGAAGGAGACTTCAAGAGGAGAAACAGCGACGGGTAACAACTTACAATCAACGTTTGTCCGATAAGCGGGCGGAGCTAATTAACGTGGGTATGCGTGTCTATCGACGAAACCCATGCAAGCGAAGGAAATCTGATGTACGTTTCTTAGGGCCTTACAGAGTTGTGGAGGTACTTGACAAAAATAGAATAAAGGTGGTTTTGGAAAAGAAGGGAGCTCGACCTGTAGTGGTCCATCGGCAAGACTTAAAAAGTACTGTCCCTCAAGACACCGCATTACCATTATAATTATGTTAGTTAATTTATTTGTTTATTTTTTTTTTATTATTGTTTCGGTTTTTATTACTTATTGTCCATTCAAGTTTTTTTTGGTTTTTTTTTCTTCTTCTTTTCTCTACTTAGTATTGTAAAGATGATAGTGAAGACTAGGAGGGGGGAGTTAAGGACCCCTAGGATGATACCTCTATCTTAGTCTTCCCTATCACCTTGTTTGTTTTGTTTACATGTCACCTAGCTGTCACTTTCAATAAATAAAGTTAGTCTTGTTTTGACACTCGTGTAGGAAGGCTGTTGTTTTTGTGAAATAAACATTTCTCTTACTTAAAAGACTTTTTAATTGATCTCAGTCTAATTAATTTATATATATATATATATATATATATATAACGTTAATTTTATTAACATATATGAACGCTCCTAATTTAACAAATAATGCATAGAGATTACATTTCGCTAATCATTATGTTTCTGAGAATTGCGATACGGTAACATCTATAACTTTAATTAACGTTTTAAATTGTGTTTTGTACATGCAGTAATAAAGAAAAAAAAAAAAAAATAATTAATACTCTACGGCGTTATTTCAATGATATTTGATTTTGCCTTACAAATATTTATTTCAACATTTTAATCTGAAGTTATAAACGTAAAAACAATTAAATGTAAATTCTAGGTACTAATTAATAATTGTATTACCGAGAGAGAGGGCATTATAGTAAAATTGATTAATGTTATATTAAAATTTAATTTGATTGATCGCAATATTAATTAAAAGAAATCACGTACTTTTCTATTTTAATTAATTGTAATTGTATGCTTATTTATTTTGAGCCCAATGATAAATCATAATTAAAAAAAAAATCAATTTGGAGAAAGAAGTTGAATGGGAGGACCAACTAATTATTTAGCAGTTAAGGTCACTTATTTGACCCTTATTTACTAACCCTGATATGTAGACAAGCCACTTCACACAACAATGTATAAGCGAATACGGTGTGATCAATGAGCCTTGTAAATCATAGTGCTTAGGTTCGGGATCGAACCCGTGACACCACATAAGCCAGAACGGTGAGATCAATAGTGAGCCTTGTAAATCATAGTGCTTAGGTTAGTGATCGAACCCGTGACACCGTATAGCCAATACGGAGAGATCAATAGTGAGCCTTGTAAATCATAGTGCTTAGGTTAGTGATCGAACCCGTGACACCGTATAGCCAATACGGTGAGATCAATAGTGAGCCTTGTAAATCATAGTGCTTAGGTTAGTGATCGAACCCGTGACACCGTATAGCCTATACGGTGTGATCAATAGTGAGCCTTGTAAATCATAGTGCCTAGGTAAGGGATCGAACCCGTGACACCACATAAGCGAGTACGGTGTAATAAATAGTGAGCCTTGTAAATCCTGTAAATAAAGTGCCTACTTGGAAAAAAAGCAACATTGGGCTAAGTATGACCTAACATCTAATTTGTATCAAAATCTAATAAGCGGTTTTAAAGTTATCGTTTTTGAATTCGAAGACAAAAGAATGTGGGTACATCTATAGATTGTTACTCCCCAATGTTTTTTTTGGAATATGAATAATTTCAAGACAGAAAGAACTTTTTATATACTATGTTTTTAAATTTTCTGTTGAATCGTGTGTAATGTTGATAATATAATTGTTATTGTTATATAATATATAATGTTAGTGAAAAAAAAAAATAAATAAATAGTTCGAATTTATTTAATTCACATAAATGACAACCATCTAGAGAGCTAACCCCTTAAACCTATAAACGGATAAATCAATATATTTTAAATAATATAATCGATATATTTATGTTTTGCTGTCATTCAATGTTTATCTCTTATTTATAAAAATCACAAATTTGAAACCCGTCAAAATGAAGATTGTAAATACGAGACATGGCAAAAAAAAAAAATAAATAACTTGCGGATTTTTTCCGAACTATTTTTTCATACAACAAAATTTGCTGAAAACCAATAAAATTCTGCAGAAAGGTGGCTAAAAGTATTAAAATAATGCATTGTCATCGTTTTCTGAGCTATGCTAAAAGTTTCAAATGTCTAGCTATTCGGGAAGTTAGTTAGAAGTCGATTGCCAGATTTGTACCGGACAAACAAACAAACAAACAAGAAAATAAGAAAGCAACCTAATAAAAACGTAGTAATGACTTTGACTAAATAACTATTGAGACAAAGGGATGTTTAGTCCAATGTACTTTGAGACAATGGAATATCACACTTCTCTTTTGATAAGGGGAGTAACAGTTGAAAGAAGAACATTCCGTACACCTTGTTTAGATTTTTACTCCCCCTATGTTTATTTTTATTTTTTTTTTTATAAGGGGAGTAAAAATCTAAAGAAATGCCAGAGTGTGTGACCCATCTAATTTGAAGTTTTAATTATGTTATGGTTTTTTTAATTCAGAGGCATAAAAAAATTGCATTGTTAAGAATACTTCTGTTACATTCAAATCGTATTCATACAAGCTGAAGTCCTCAACGAGATATAGATATCTTCGCTAAGTTCTAAAGTAAAATAACAATGTACAACAAAACCACAATCAAGTTTCGACCAATTTTGTTGGTCTTTCTCAGTCAATTTATAATAAAAGTTTATAAACTATATTCAAAAACATGTTATGAGGAAGGTGAATATGAGAAAAGAGAATATGAGGAAAGAGAATACGAGGAAAGAGAATATGAGGAAAGAGAATATGAGGAAAGAGAATATGAGGAAAGAGAATATGAGGAAAGAGAAGACGAGGAAATAGAATATGAGGAAAGAGAATATTAGGAAAGAGAATATGAGGAAATAGAAGACGAGGAAATAGAATATGAGGAAAGAGAATATGAGGAAAGAGAAGATGAGGAAAGAGAAGATGAGGAAAGAGAATATGAGGAAAGAGAAGATGAGGAAATAGAATACGAGGAAAGAAAATACGAGGAAAGAGAATATGAGGAAATAGAATATGAGGAAAGAAAATATGAGGAAAGAGAATATGAGGAAAGAGAATATGAGGAAAGAGAATATGAGGAAAGAGAATATGAGGAAAGAGAATATGAGGAAAGAGAATTTGAGGAAAGAGAATATGAGGAAAGAGAATATGAGGAAAGAGAATATGAGGAAAGAGAATATGAGGAAAGAGAATATGAGGAAAGAGAATATGAGGAAAGAGAATATGAGGAAAGAGAATATGAGGAAAGAGAATATGAGGAAAGAGAATATGAGGAAAGAGAATATGAGGAAAGAGAATATGAGGAAAGAGAATATGAGGAAAGAGAATATGAGGAAAGAGAATATGAGGAAAGAGAATATGAGGAAAGAGAATATGAGGAAAGAGAATATGAGGAAAGAGAATATGAGGAAAGAGAATATGAGGAAAGAGAATATGAGGAAAGAGAATATGAGATCTTGGGGAAATTTTATTGAGCGGTTTAAGGTCTGTGTTGGGTTGTTGAAAGGAATTCCTTGGATAAGGTAGCTGAGGGTATACATAAGGATTTCAAGTATGTAACAGGGATATTTTAAAATTCTGGTTAAGGGTAATATCGGAGGCACTACATAATTCAGCAACTTAATACCCTCATCGTAGTCTACTACTCAGAATCTGTTATACTAAAATTTATTTAACAATAAATAACAAGGAAAAAAATTAAAAAATAATAAAAGGAAATAATAATGAAATCATCAAAGGAAATGGTTTTAATCAACATCTTGTTTGATAGCTGCGTCGGCTACAATAATTACTCTCTGTAAAAGCAAGATTCCTAAATATTGAACCGATTTTAAGAAAAAATCGTAGAGTTGTACCTCGGGGCATATTTAAAATATTATTTATTAACCCTAAATTTGGTAGGGCTACCATGTTTTCTGTAATGAATCTGTTTATTTTAATATTAATGATAAATAAATGAACTTTATTGATGTACATCTATAATATAAGTGGCAATGTCCTGATTGACTGACTGACTGACATAGAATCAACGCACAGCAAAATCTGCTTAACCGAGAGACTTGAAATTTTGAGGATATACTCGGTTCATATCATAGGCATCCACTAAGAAAGGATTTTGCGAAATTTTTATTTTTGTACCCAGGGGTACGGGGTACAAATGTCAAAGTAATGAATACTTTTAATGATGCATATCGTTGAAAAGCTCTTTAAAAGTACAGTGATTGTTGTTATGTACAGTTTTGTCATATTTTCATTTAGGAGGGGGTAAAATTGAAAAATATGTATAACTGCATCTTATATAAATGAAGAGTGTCTATGAGTGTCTTTTATCTTATATAAATGAAGTGTCTATGAGTGTACTGCTTACATGAGATTATAAAGTTAAAATGTTGGTACACAGGAGTACGGGGTACGAATGTCAAAGTAATTGATAGGTACCCTTTATGATGCATATCGTTGAAAAGTTCTTTAAGAGAAAAGTAATTGTAATGTACGTTTTTGTCATATCGTTTTTGAGAATATAGGGTATTTCCACTGAATGAGTAGTCCTGACAACGAATTTAAGTTTAGAAAATTTTATATCTGTCTGCCTGTGCGTCAATCACGTCCAAATGGCTGAATAGATTTTGGAGGTTCTTGGGTACAATGTTAAGCTTAATTCTGCGGGTGATAAAGGATATAAAACGATTTGGTAGCTTTATATGGAGCTGAGAACGGGGCTTCTAAATAGATTTCAAAATTCTTATTTCATTTTTCATAAAAAATTTATTTAACCGAAATTGCTACTGACCATATTTTATGTTTTGTGGAAATTTCTGTAGGAAGAACTGTTAAAGAAATTACTTTTCAATCACTGTCAAAAAATATTTAGAATTATTTTTAGATATTAAGGCAATAATTAATGAATCACGCCTTACCGTGCCTAAACCTTTACTAACTTAATCATGACCACTTCTTTAAAATTCTAAAATTAAATCTACGAGTGTATACGTAGTATAATAATTTCTAAATTATATTGATATCTGCCAATAGAGATTTTCTAAAATTTTATCCCTAAGGGGAACATAAGGACAGAGTAAGAAAAGAAGGGGAATTGAGCCCAGACCGATCTTCAAAAGTTAGGAAGTTAATACTTGAGAAAGAGCTCTTATTTTGGATATAAGCATGTACAGGGGGTATAGAAATAAGGGGGAGGGATAGAATCTAGATATTCTCACTTTGTAAAATAATTTAAATGTTTCTTGATGGTAGTTTATAAATCCATTAAATTGAAAATAAAACACCCCGTAGCGAAGCACGGGTATTCAGCTAGTATAGTATAAAGGTTTACATGTAATAATAAAACATTTTAGTTATAGACCCAACGAAATTATGTTTTCTTCTCGGGCCAATAAAGATAACGAGTATAATTATTTTATACTTCTTAGCGGTAATGACTAATTAAAATTTAAGGAAAAAAATCAATGAAAACCTTCGATCTTTTAGATATCTGAAACAACTCGGTAATAGTAAATAAATATTATTTAGTAAACATCTAGTTAAATATATAATAAAACAAAAGAAAAATTATCAAAAACAAGGCCATATTTTCTTATTATTAGCAAATAAATATATATTTTATCTAATATTTGTAGAAAAAGGTTGCTTTTTTGGGTCTAAGGTAAAGCCTGTCATGCACGTCGTGGATTACAGGAAACCTGTACAAAGAACCGGAGCGTGTGTGCTACCATAACTGTGCAGTTATGTTATAAGTTGATAGCACAGACGTTCCGGTTTACCTCTGTAGGTTACCTGTCAGGTATACTGAAACTTCAGGTAAACTGGAGTGTGTGTGCTATCAAATTATAACATAACTGCACAGTTACGAGAGCATACACGCTCCGGTTTACCTGTGTAGGTTACCTCAGGTTTTCATCAACGTCAGGTAAACCGGAGCGTGTGTTCTATCAAATTATAACATAACTGCACAGTTACGAGAGCATACTCGCTCCGGTTTACTTGCGTAAGTTACCTGTTTATGTTTTCTGCAGCTTCAGGTAAACCGGAGCGTGTGTGCTATCATAACTGTGCAGTTATGTTATAATTTGATAGCTCACCCGCTCCGATTTACCTGTGTAGGTTACCTGTACAGGTTTACCTTTCAGGTATAGTATACTGCAACGTCAGGTAAACCGGAGCGTGTTTGCTGTCAAATTATAACATAACTGCACAGTTATGATAGCACAGACGCTCCGGTTTACCTGTGTAGGATACCTGTCAGGTATATTGCAACGTGTATATATACACGTTATAT
This sequence comes from Gerris lacustris, assembly GCA_951217055.1. NCBI lineage: Eukaryota > Metazoa > Arthropoda > Insecta > Hemiptera > Gerridae > Gerris > Gerris lacustris. The sequence continues at coordinate 54,036,889 of OX578283.1, read as the reverse complement.
ACGTGTATATAACGTGTATATATCTGGCTTTAGGAACCTCCCTTACCATTTTATTTACCGGGAAGCATGCGCAATGCACAGAGGAGGTAATATCACAACAACAACAAAATATAAGTAGGTATATAAGAAAGATCGTCTGAGTTGTTTTAATCACCATTTTTTTTTTTTTTTTTTTTATTTAAAAAATAATCGCTGAAAATAAAACAATAGGTAATAAACTTTTGAATTCTGTGGAAAATTGCATTTTTTAAATTATTATTTCAGTTGTGACTTGTAGTTAAAAATTAATTAATGGAAAAAAGTTTGTCGACAGAAAACCTTTTTACTGGTCTTATATTACTTTGCTTTGTAAGTTTCATCGCACATTTCCGTTTCACCAATTTTGAACGACTTCCCGTGATTCAATCTTCCCCAAATTTTGCACATAGATACAACTAAGGTGAAGAATACAGAAACCAAAAAAAATAAAAACAAAAACAAAATGGCGTCAAATTTATTTGCTTTTCAAGTTTCATCGCACACCTATTACCCCAATTTTGAACCACTTACCGTCATTCAATCTTCCCCAAATTTTGAACCTAAATATAACTAAGGTGAAGAATACAGAAACCAAAAAATATAAAAACAAAAACAAAATGGCGTCAAATTTATTTGCTTTCTTAGTTTCATCGCACACCTATTACCCTAATTTTCCTGTTTTATTTAAAACAGGAATAAAAATTAAAAACATTTTTTTTACCTCTCTCATAAAATTGTATCCATTGTCGAAAGAATACGAAGTAAACAATTGACTTACATAGTACTACTTGACGATCAGCTTCTTTTTAATATACATATTATTATGTGTTATGTGTTTTTGATAAATATTTGGTTGGTAATTTACCAACAATTGATAAAACAAAAATAGTCTGCCAATTAGTGTGGCACATAGCTTCCTCGCATCCTATCATGTACTTTATTGTTATAATGTTTATTGTGTAAAAACTATTAATTGTTTTAGCGATCGTTAACACTTCATAGCGGTGTCGCTGTTAGTTTTACTGAAAAATTGTATTTGTAAAAAATGTTTGTCTAATTGAATAGATAAAGTTAGATTTTTTTCCCCGACCTAAAATTCCAATTTTAAATTTAAAGTTCACGTTTACGCGAGCGTTGCTCGTGAACGCTTAGACGGATAAAGTTGTCCAACGAACTCGTCCTGGGCATTGGTGAAATGAACATGTCTACCAAATTTCGTCAAAATTGGATGACATTTACTCAAGTTATCGTCGCACGTTTCATTATTCACGGACACACAGACCGACAGATAGACAGACAGACAGACAGACAGACAGACAGACAGACACGAGACCAAAAATGTTCCCTGATGTCTGAAACGGATTTCTGTCTTGGAATTTTTAAAATCGGAGGCATAAAAGTTTTTCGTTCTCAAAAGTAAACACAATGCTTCCGTTACCTTCGGTAAGTTCGGAAGCAAAAACACAAGAATTAATAATTAAACATATCATATAATAATAAAATTTTAAACTTAATAGTTATTATTTAAATATATCGAAATTATCTAATGACAATAAAAGATTGAAAATGTAAAATTGTTAGTTTTGAAGCGGTAGTTTTGATTCTACTTGTTCCTGACTTTGTTCAAATATTTAAGTTAAAGTAATCTAGACGGAGAAGTTATCCCAAAACTGTTCTATGTTTAGGAAGGTTTGCATGCTAACTTTTCCCTCTCTGACAGCATGATCTCCAAGTAAAACTAGAAAGTAACGCGGTCTATTTACATGACTTCTGTAAAGATTGATTTTTTTGTGGGTGACGTTAAGCGATACTAGCACGTGTTACTCCCCTTAACAAAACAGAGGGGAGTAACAATTTAAAGAAGGTGTACGGAATATTCTTTTCTGGGCTGTTACTCCCCTTATAAAAACAGAAGTGTGATATTCCTTTGTCCCAAAGTACATTGGACTAATCATCCCTTTGTCTTAATAATTATTTATATTAATGTCATTTATATAAAAAAAAAACAGGGGAGTAACAATCTAAAGAAGTACCAGCGATACTAGCGCTTCTTTATAGTAGGAAAAATAATGGTATTAAATGGTATTATTGATAAGTCTTAATTTTAATAATTTCATCTACAGACTAAAGTAGGTGATATATTATTAGGATATCAAAGTAAGTCATCATTATTAAATTAGGTTCTAAGTCATCTTTGACAAGGTTTTATATTTTTTTCCGATTTTCCAACCTGTAATATAGCTGTGACGTAAAATAAAATTAATCTCTTCTCGAAGTCTTTCTTATTTTTAAATAATCTAAACCCTGAGGTGAGATAAAAGCTTAATTCCTGAGTTAATAAATTAGTATATATATATATATATATATATATATATATATATATATATATATATATATATATATATATATATATATATATATATATATATATATATGTATACTTGTTTCAACAATGTCTGTCTGATGACGTCTGTTTGTCGTCTGTCGTCTATGCAGATGCGTGGAGTCTAAACTACTGAACCGATTTTGACAAAATTTGGCATACATATTTATAAATATCACACAATAAATATCACATAAATGAATTTTAGCTCCAAATATAAGGAGGGGGGGGGGGGGGGGGGGGGCTACCCCCTAAAACCTCTCTAAACGTGAAAAATAATCTCTAAAACGGTTCCGACGATTTTGATTTAAAAAAAAAAAAAAAATATAGAATATAACGATGTATGTATAAAAAAAAAAAAAAAAACGAAAAAAAATCTAGTTTCCGAGATTATGATAATATCCAAAACAGAATTTTAAATTTAATTCTTCTTTCTTCTATAATTTATCTAATTTTCATAACTGTCAGTTTTCGGATGTATCATTTTTCTAAAGCCATTAATGCTTATTTCAAGTCAATGCGGTCAAAAGTAAATAAATATTTATCGTTAATAAATATAAATAATATGATAAAATATTCTTAACTATTGATTTATATTTCTTACATATTTTAAAAGGTGAAATATCAATAAAAACAAAATAGATAAATAATTTTATGATCATATTTACAGTTCGAAGAAAAATATAAATAAAGGCTTCACTTTTGCCCTTTTCAACGATAGTTTGAAAGAAACCCTTAAAATGTTGTAAATCTCGCTTTAAAAGGAAATAAAAATAAATTAAATGAAATAAACGGGAAGAACTTGTAAGGTATTCTCTGGTTATATTGAGAACTTTGATTTATTTTTACCCTCGGTACTTTACAGAGCATTTTTACGGCTTTTTTAAAAAAAAAAAAAATAAAATAAACCCTCTCCAGTAGCCTTGGGTTCGTTTAGAGTGAGATTGTTTCCTTGTCGAGGGTTTATTTTTTTACGTATAAATAGGTTTGCGTGATGTCAAATCACTGTATCGTTTTACGTTAAAGCCCTGGTGGAGTTTCAGCTTACATCTCCTTTGGAGTTTTACTAAAGATTTTCTTCCACTCTCTCTCTCTCTCTCTTTTGTATAGATATTTTTCTATTAAGCTAGTTAAGGGGAAGTAAGATAGATGGATAATGCTTTAACTTGAAAAGGGGTAACTTTATCGCCTTTAAAACGATGAAATCCGATACTTAAAACGTTATCGAACAACAAATATTTACGGTTTTTCAGTGAAAAATCAATATACCGTTTGTTTTGATAAATATTCCGTCAAAATAACCAATTTTAACTATGACTTTTTCTGTACATTAAATTTCTTTTAGATTAGAAATGTGTAGGCATTTATGCATAAAGCATTATGAAGTCAGTCAATGTCAATGTCAGAGAAACAAAACGAAAGGGGCGTATAGACGATTCCAGAAGACTAATCATACGAGATTCTCATAGCCGTCGCGAGGTGAAGTCGCATTGTTAGAGGACAGCACACGCATTAGTTTAACAGTAAGGACCCTTATCACCTACGCATAGTGTGCTGATTAGATTCTTAGAAAGATTTTTGCTTCCGAGCTTACTGAAGGTAACGGAAACTACGTGATCGTTCCGAAGAACAAATAATTTTTAGGTCTCCAATTTTAAAATTCCAAGGCAGGAATCCGTTTCAGACATCAGGGAACATTTGCTTCCGAGCAAACAACAGCGGTAACTGTTCGGTAGCAACAACAGCCTTCGGTAGCTTCCATTACCGAAGGTAACGGAAGCTATGTGGTCGTTCTGGAGAACGAAAAATGTTTAGGTCTCCGATTTCAAACATCCCAAGACAGAAATCCGTTTCAGACATCAGGGAACATTTTTGGTTCCGTGTCTGTCTGTCGTTCAATTTTGGCGAACCAACATATCTTACAAACTACATGTCGGATTTTAATGAAATTTGGATGGTAGGTCATAATTAGCCCATTGTTGGTCCCTTATAAGTTTCAACCTTCATTTGTTTCTCTTTAACATGCTCCCAATCATACATATATTCACATTTATATCATCAAAAGTACTTTTGTTTCGGTTTGTTGAAAGTAGCCCGCTGATAGCCCCTGACTAATTTCAACCGTCTGCGCTTTTTAAACTTTACTAAATTGATACTTTAATTCATGCAAAAAATCAAAACAATTTTGGCAGATTTAAAAACGGGGGAAAATAAATATCACAAAAATAGGTTGTGACAGCTTAAAACCATTAAAGTATACGATTAGGAAGCGAGGAAACTTTGTGCCTCACAAATTGGCAGACTATTTTTAACTGGGCTCGACAAAAATGCTATATCGAGTTTCCCCTTAAAACATGTACCATGAGTTTACTTTTAGAATGTTTTCTTGTCATGGATATACTATAGAATGTATAAAGGTCTTGTAATCTTATCACCCTTATAATATATCAGATATAAGGTTATCATTATCCCGCTTTATCAGTGATAACAAATGGTTTTCCATCAAGCCCTTTCATCATTCTCCATTCCCTATTTCTCTACATTGTTAGTTATAATATATAATATATCCATTAAAAGCGGTTGAAAATGATACGCAGATGATGTAGTTCCGTGTTGAAAATTTAATTATAATTTATCTGTGTGGCAAAAAGCATTAATTAATGCTTATCAAGGTAGCACTAATTGTAATATGACCTAGTCTAGTTATGAAGATAAGGATTGTGTTGAGGATATCGTTCCAGCCTGCAATCATAAATTTTCAGCCCGTTTCTCCCATGTGATAACGTCTTTTTAAACAAACACATTTCAAACTTTTAGTTCATTTGTCATCAAGAAATATGTTTATATCTTATTTTGTAAAGTAATTTATTCATATTTACAAGAACTAATGCATAATTTGACTTAAATAGATATTTATTACTTTGTCTGCCGCTAACAGAAACATGAAAATCTTAGATGCTTCTGCTTCTAATGAGATTTTCTGTAACTTATTCACAAAGGTTCTAAAAAAGTGAAATTAACCAGTTCATAAGTACGAAAAACCAACAATATTATTAATTGAATTTAAAGCAACAAAATGATTTAGAGTATGACATGTGAATGGTGAAATTAAAGGCGGAAACACACTACCATCGCACGTCACGTGATGTGATGGTAGTGTGTTTCCGCCTTAAGATGCTTGCCCTCGCTTGATTTTCTCTTCCATCTCACCAAAGCAGTTTCTAAAAAAAAAAAAAAGAAGAATCCTTCCAAGAACCAGAAATCTGGTTCTTGGTTGTATAGGGTGTATTGTAGATAGATCTGTCAAACGGTCGTATCAGATAACCTACCATGCTTCGAACATTCTTGTCTCCTGGGGTGGATGACTGCACGTGTGTAGCATTGACCGTCGACGTCCTCCTGGCAACTTAGCTTTCTCTTTCTTAAATATAGATCTTTCGCAATTACATTAAATCTTTTGCAATGTCACATGCAACTCAACTGGAGATAGAGAAGGTGATAATGGTGGAGATTCTTGAGTTGTAAAAAGAAAGTTGGTGTTTATGAGACACGAAGTATAAGTTAATAAAAACAAAAAACAATCTTCGGACATTCTTACAAAAAAATTCGAAAATCATTAGAATCATATTCTTTTACCAAGTCCAAGTGGGTGATTTTGTTCCGTTGTTAAGTTCGAGCGATAAGGACACCTCCTCCCCCCCCCCCCCAAAAAAAAAAAAATAAAAATAAAAATACAAACACAAAAAATGAATAAAATTAAATTCAACATAGTTCATATATTGTGGGGCTATTCCCCTTGACATACACCTGTATAAATCACTTAAGTTAGTATAAATTTACCGTCGACACAATTGAAGCAGTCTGCATTAAATATTGCATTTTTTTTTGTAGAATAAGTTCATGTTCTCGTTATATCGGTAAGAGAAACAATAAATATTAAAATTTTATGTAAAATTAATTTGAAATAGTTAGTTTAAGACCATGAAGACAGAATCCCATGATATTTATGCTACTATAAAATGTATAAATGTATTACTTCTAACAAAATGTAACTTTAAATAGCTATTTTCCTTCTTTTATCGCTTGTAATTTCCAAATTGTATACATATATTTAAATAAATTTGTCTTTTGCATTCTTAAATGTTCAGTTGAAAGCAAGATATATGGTTAAAATATAAATAAATTTTAAAAAATATTCAGGTTGTTTACTCTTAAAATTAAGAAAAAGTAATAATAATATATTTTTTCTCATGAAATTATTACATTTTTTTCTTGAAAAAAGAAAAGAAATATGCGAAAGTTAGTTTATGGTTGAACATTATTGAAATAGCGAGGTCCTCTCTCCTTCAATATTTTTAACTGAAGGTAATTTATCTCTAGTGACGGAAAGAGCCGGGAGAAGACTTCTTGCCCTCATCCTTACCAAGTGTAATTTATAAGAAGTTGTCGAAGATAGGCACCCTCGTGGAAGCTCCAAGTTTCAACTCCCTTTCCCTTCTGTATAAGGGGTAAGAAATTGATGCGGCCCTACCCCACCCTATCTATCTCATACCGTGTAATACATATCTCCTTTGCTATGTAGAAAGAGACTACTCGACCCGCATTCTTCCTATCATATACTAAAAGGGGTGTTCTTCGCTGAACGCCCATTTTTTTCATCTACTGCGAAAAAAAACAACACTAAATTAGAAAACTTTTTCACCAACCTCTCCTCTTGCTAGGTTATTCCTCCCTACAACCCTGAACCTTGATTAGATTAAAAAGTTTATTTGTTGGTCTAGGAGTTAAAGTGAGATTATAATGTTGATTTATAGCCCTACGAAGGGGTCTGTAGCCCTACGAAAGTATGTCTCCTACACCGGGCTTTTAGATATCCGTACGGATATGAAAAAAATACCATTATTATCTTTTTTTTACCAAAAAAAAAAAAAAAAAAAAAAAAAAAACCGTATGAAATAGAGTTTCTAAAACTGAGTTATCAAGATTAATATTAATAAAAATTTAAACTATTTAAATTAAAACTTCTCTAGTTTAAATTAAACTGCACGATGTGTGGGATATTCTACAAAAAAACATTCTTTATCTAAGTAAAAATATAAAGCGTTAGTAAAGGTCATCATAAAATGTTGAAAGAGAAGTCTCTCCGCGTAAAAATATATTTATTAGTTTTCAAAGGAGCTTTCAGCCACTTTAGAGCCATCATCAGTCCCGAAAAGTGAAATGTGGTAATTAAAAATTTGAAAAAGATTGTATACTTATACCGATTGCTGGTTAGGCACGACTCATTTATTACACTCTCATCTTTTCAAATTTTGGTACGAAGATCCTTATTATGGCACGTTCTGGAGTCCGGGAGTGAAGGCGAAAAAAACGACTGTCACAAAATTAAGCGTCACGAAATCTACCGATGATGATAACTTGAGTAAAAGATGACCGAGTTAGTTGAAATTTGGTAGAACATGTTCATTATACCCAATGCCTAGGCTGAGCTCGTTGGACAACGTTATCCGCCCAAGCTCCACCCAGTGCTGTTTTCTACCTTCCCGGCCTACTAATTTAAAATATTATAAAATATATCTCATCCCTCTAATATTTTAAATTAGTAGGTCGGGAAGGTAGAAAACAGTCCTATTTTCTACCAACTACAAACATACTCTTTAACTATAAGCTCATCGTGATTAACTTTTTTCTCAATATTCAATACATATTTATTGTAAGACGCTTCCTTTAATGATACAAATAATGCTTTTCTTTCAATTTTGCCTTAACTCCGTTAGGTAACAGTTAGTTACTTTTAATTTTGTCTCTTTTCTAACTCCGCCATGTATAAGTAGTTAACAGTGTATACTTAGCAGTGTGATTTTATAATTTATATTTAATGAAAACTTTTAGGGACTTCGTTCCTACCGGGTGTCTCGCGACAACACACGTATTCTTTAACTAAGATTTTTCACTTTTATGCACTGATGGTGGATCATTAGTACCTGAAAGCTGCTTTGAAGATTAATAAATTTATTTTTACGTGGAGAGACTTTTCTTTCAACATTTCTTTGTCTAGTTTGAATGTTAATACTTACCCCTCTAGACTCTAGACAAAATAACCAATTTCACAACTAACAACGAGATGACAATCGCTTTGGACAGAGACACATCATGTAGATTAATTGGTAGGACATTGGACGCATAATTGAAACTCTGTAGTTCAAATCTTGGCGACAAAGTTGATGTTAGTTTATCACTTAATAAGTTAGTTATTCAAATATTCCTCCAAATCAAAGTGATCACCAATTAAGTGGCAAACTAACATAAACTTAACTTTTGGTCTACTAACTTATTGTGTACTCTGGATCAGAAATCACATTGTCCACTTAAATGGATGGGACATGTCCGCTTTCTACCGGTCTGTGTTTTTAACAGTTCAAATTGCCAGGCTATGTCTGTTCAAGCCACTTGATTTTATTTTTTTAATGTAACATTTTATTTTGTTTGAAGGACTAATTTTATGTTTTATCTTTTGGACTTGTTTACATTCTACTCTAACTCTCATTGTTAAAAAGCTCTGTGTTTACTTTCATTTTTCTTAACTAGGCCTTTCTTTTGTTTTTCTTATCTTTATTTTTTATATATGTAGGCAATGTTTTTATCTGCAGTGCAGTTCAGTTTTAACCATCACAGTGTTAATGTCAGTGATCCTTGCAGTTTTGGCTCATGATTTGTTCAGTCATTTTCAGTTCAGTTCATCTTCTTGATTAATTACACTTCAGTACTATATGACATCAGAACACCTGAATTCATGCAGCCACCCTCTGATACTTAAGTTAATTTGAGTACAGAGTGTTTCAGCTATAAGGATACTTTCTCCTCAGTCTTCCTTCTTGGGTCAGCACATCAGCTGGGTGAGATCTTTCCATAGTTTTGCAGCCTACTAATTATAGTACCTTTCAGCTAAATTTAACTCTCTTTTATTTTACCTGATACTCTGGACTTTCAAACTTAATTACTTTTCTCACATGCCTACATATTATTGCCTACTGTTCAATTTTACTTTAAAGGACTTTATTTCTCTATTTAGTTTTTTATAAAGGATCATTAGTTTATGATTAAATGCTTTTACAATTTCATTAATTGAATTATAATTATTTTAGTTTAATAATTGATTTATAGTTATGTTCTATTTATAAGAAATAAAAATTTCTTTTCTTGTGTACCAATTTCATTCTTTTTGTATTCTGATCAAGGTCCTAACCTTAGGTCCCATTAGTGTCTAACAATGTCCAATATGAAATTTGCCGACCACATCTTAGTAACTCCAATAAATTATCTCATATTAAATATTCTAGCTTGATATTAGTGAGTTACTTTTTTTGTACGCTATCTCCTAGACTACGTTAATTAATCTACATTAATTGTTTTATAATAAATTTATTTAAGACAAATGAAGTAGAGGAAGTCATAAAATGAAATGATAATTAATAAATATATACTTTTTGTTTGTGTTTATGTTTGATCACACTACGTTAGGACATAAAGTTCATTAATTTTAATTACATTTAAATGCATATGTAACATTATATTGCTGTACATTAGTCTTACCTTATTTTTTATTAATTCACGTTCCCGTAATTTCTATCCATTGTTTAATTATCAGTTTTCTATAATAAGCCTACCCTTTAATTATATTTGTTATCATGTTAGTTTGTTATTGTTAGCATTGATTATAAAAACATGGTGAACATACTATAGTAATTAATACATTAACTAGAAGTATTGTATTAACAAAAACACTGTAATAATTAAATATAATAATTATGTTATTATATAGTGAGGGAAACGAGAGAAATTTTGAAAATTTAATTTATTGGGAGGAACGTGATTCCTCTACACAGATTAAATTTGTGGGAAAGTAGTCACATTTAGCATGAATATGGAAAATAAACAGGTCAAGTGTGTGCTAGTCAGCACACAGCGAGGGTCCGTAGGCCTCACTATATAGTGTTTAACTGTACAGTGTATAAACAGTATTTCTTTAAAGTGCTAAAAAGCTTACTTTGAACCATTTTAAGGGTCTGATATTCTCAAAACACACTGATAAAGTATTTTTTTGCCACTGAACCGGACTACAACCATATAAATATGTACATCGAAAAGACCACAATTTAAAAAAAACGTATTTTGTCAATAAAAAATTAAATAATATTTTTTTTTCGAAATTTCCAAAAAGTGGTATCTTTACTTTTGGTCGAAGAATGTTCAGGAATTTTTTCAGATTTTTTGCACTTCACATAAGCGAGATAGAGGAGGGGGGGCACGTTTCAAACCCGCTTCAAACTCGCCTACGCTCGCCCTATCAAAGTTATAACCAAAGAATTATATATTTTTGTAATCAGCTCGACGTACCCTTTCATATGATACCCCTCACGGTGTCGAAAAAAAAAAAAAAAAAAAAATTTAACCCTTAAGTTTTTTTTACCCTAATTTTTTTGAAAAATATTTTTTTTTAGTCGCTATATTTTTAAAATATGTGGGCAGGTACAAGACACATACATGCCAAATTTCAAAGTAATCGGACGAAAGGTGTAGCCGTGAGAGCACGCGAGAGGACGGACGGACAGACACACGCAGGAAAATATAAGGGTCCTTAGTTTTGCCTACGGACCCTAATAAAAATAGCGACGAATATACAGAACAAAGTATGAAAATAGTGTGACACCTAGTGTGGCTCATAACTTTTCATAGTCCTGTTACTGGACGAATGGTTGCATTAGATTTGAATCTGCTTCGATTCCCAGTGGTCATACAAATTTTTTAAATAATATTAAAGTTGCGCTGACGGTTTAAATTTATTTGCCATCATCTGTGGGATACTTTTAATACACTATCCAAATTTCTCTAAAATCAGATGAGTTGATTTAAAGCTACATTGTTTTACTAATTTTACTATGCAGTAGCAAGAATAAGAAAATAATTCTATAAGAAAAATAATATATTCAAAACTAGAAATTACATAGGATTCATTTTAGCCTATATAACTTTTGATAAAAAGAGAATCATAAATATAGAAAAGACAATCATTCTAAACAAAAAAATAGGAAAAAGAAATTAATAAGGAATACACAGCAAGACAGAGCAGAAAATATTAATGAAAAAAGTCAGAGAAAATTGTATCAAAAAATAAATTGGAAAAATATCATATTCAGATAAATTGCAAGAATAAATTACTATGATTTCATACGATATGGGAATGCAATGAAAAAGAATATTAATTAATACATAAAAACGTCTAGAAGAAAAAATAATAATACTGCCAAAAGCAGAATAGAATGAGAAAATAGAATTATGTTTAGAATGAAAAAAATAGAATCAGCGGAAGAGTAAATATTCGTTTCTATTTAATGCAATTGTTTTCAACCATCATATTTCCCCAGATATTTTAGAAATTGCAATTTCTCCTCTATTTATCTAGGTTGGAGTATTGGGCTGTTGATTAAACAAATACATTTTATGGATATAACGGAAACTTTTTCTTTTTAATTTAAACTAAATAAATACGAGAGTTAGATAAACAAAGGGTATAAGAGTAAAATGTTAAAAGTTTAAATAAAAATATAAAATGTTGTAATGAATTTAAATTTAAAAAGAGGAACTTAGGTTATTCTGACATTTGTTTTAGAAAAAGAAGTTACAAGACTTAAAAGAGAAAGTTAGCAGGAATATAAATAATAAGCAAGTGTGTAGCAAGAACTGTAGTAATGGGTTCTAATAGTAGTAAGGTCCTAGTTCTAGTACTAGACGGGTAGAATGAACCTCATGTTCGAACCCAGCAATTTGGATATAATTTAGGCCCTTTTTACTTTTCTGTGGTAGAGAGTTTCTGTCACTTCACACATCATACATCTGTCCATTGTACCGCCAGTAAAATGGAATTATGAACTTTTCAAAATACCAAAGTAAATAGAAAAAGATAATCAAAAGAAAAAAAATCGGACTTTGGGCATCTCGAAACTTTTCCTTACCAAATAATTCCAAAATGGCGCCTCATGTTAAGTTGAAATATAATGGACTTACTTATCTTATAGGAAGGTATATTTGGTGCGAATTTCAGCACGATCAGCGAGATAGTGGACTTCTATACGAAATTCAGTGAACATGTTTGTCTTATAAAGAGGTATAATTGGTGCAAATTTCAGCCCATCATTTCAGATCATTAGAGGGCCATATAAATCAGAGTGACGCTCTGATTTATATGCGAGGGATCGAACCCATGATCTCGTGCCACCCTTGGTTCATTGATGACTGAGCATGTGATGTCATTTAATCCACACTTGCCTTCGCTGGAGAGTTGGTCACGATGAGAGTAAAGGCGGAAACACACTACCATCATGTCACGTGACGTGATAGTAGTGTGTTTCCGCCTTAATATGCAACTAAGATGGTTGCAAATTACTCTCATGATCAACTCTCTTGAGTATGACCACCATAATGGGTTCGAAACGTCGGGAATCATTAAATCTCTTATGCAGTCTCCTCTGGAAGATCCAGGTTAAATAGATTGTGAGTCTATGTAATTAAGTGAGATATCTCAATTAAATATATAGAATAATAGAGGAATTTAAGGTAATAAGAGTTGAAGGATTATTTTAAGAGTTTAAGAGTGTAGTTGAAAAAATGCATTTCTCTAAAGCCTAGTACACACTTGTATAGAATGTCGAGTGACTGTCTATGGACATGTTTACAGACAATGTACGTAGACAGTCTAGAACCTACATTGCGTGTGCAGAGTGCACAATTGAATGCCTTGTTTGTCATTATTGTTCCATAGTTGCTAAATATGACTGACCTTGATGGGGTCGCTGCTTGCGTATTCTAATCATGGTGAATCAATAAATCCAAAAGTGGTGTTGGTGGAGGCGTGCAATTTTTGTGGAGGGACCTTGTTTCGGTCGCAAACAATAAAATTAGAAGACAGCATAGGTTTTCGAAACTTCACCCGTTTGACCTCAAGTGACTTCGAAGTATTGATGATTCAGCTTGTAGGCAAAAATATGAAAGTGTATGTAGAGAAATCATTTCATTATCTCCGAGGTTGGCAGTAACACTGCGTTGTTATCAATAAAATTGGGGATAATTTCTGCCAAAATTTTCACACTACCCATTGTTGGGCAACATTGTCTATAACTTGTCTCCCATTTCAAACGGGAGACGGAAGTTCTGTGATTTTTGTTCCAAAAGCATGTCTATAGACATGAATTTGTCTCTTAACCGTCAATATATAATCGCTCGATTATTCCTTAGACATTGTCTCAATCCAAATATTGCTCGCCGTTTTATACATGTGTGCACTAGGCCTAATGATGAGAACAAATCAAGGAATCAGAGAGTGAATACAGAGATTGTTTAGAGTCCTTTCATTTCTTCTTCGTACAAGAGTATAAAACGAAAGTTAGTTTAAGAACACGAAAAGGGAGAATACACAGGTTAAAAGAAATAGGACAGAAACATATAAAAATGAATGAAGAAAGGCAATCGGCAAAAAAATAAAAAGAAATAATATAACTGAAGGAGAAAGGAAATGAGTGAGGCCCATACAAATATTTAAAAAACTTGAAATCAGAAACAACAGATGAAAAAAGATTTAGTAAACAGAACAAGAAAATAATAAGAAAAAAACCCTCAAGTAATCTGGGGTTTTCTGTTTAAAGAATAAAAAAAATCGGGCTGAGTAGGTTTATTTGAGGCCATTTGTAATTGTGAGTTTTGCAAGGGCGGTGTAGGAGTGAGAAGGGTATCAATGACTGAGAGAACCGCTTGTTGCTTCTATTGATCTGGCAGGCTCTGGACTCTAGTCTCAAGGCTAACACAGAGCCCCCGTAACTACTACCTCACAATACTCCCTTCGCTCTCAGATATCACAGCCTCAAAATGCTTCCCGCTCAGATATCACAGCCTCAAAATACTTCTCCCTCAGATATTACAACCTCACTCTAACCAACTCAAACACCGGAACCAGATTTAATCTTGAAACTTTTCAAAACTTTACACGACACAGATTTATTACTGAAATACTGACCTGTATTCCGCCCACAACTCACAAACTATAACTAGGCCTATAAACTTCTCCCTATTAATATAATCAAAAGTAGATATAAAAACTAGATTCTAAAACTAAACTTTCCTTTTTGTTTATAACTAAAAACTAATTCCAAAGCTAGTTTTTTTGTTTAAAATTAATCGAACACGATTTTAGAATTTATATATTTTAGGAGGAAAACTAACTTTTAATCTAGACTTAATTAATTAAACAACTATTATCTGAAACTTAAGTTCGACAACTTCAAACTACCACTTTAGTAATTATAATAAATCTAGTCCATTAATTTTAAAAGCTTTGTTAATAAAACTAATCCTAGTTATAAACTTGTTTATTTATTTTTGTTTTCACTTGGATGTTTGGATCGTCAGCTAGTAAACAACGAAATTGGTTCGCGGTCGGTATAATCAAGGATTCGTGTAAATTATTCATTCTGATTAGAACTCCAACCGTATAATTTATTCAGTTTATACTAAAAACAAGAACAGAAATATTTAAATAACATTAATTGGTTTTATTTCATAGTTACTCATTGTGCATCAAACATTTGATCAATACTAATACCTAACTAAATAGAATTCAACTGACCCAAGTACATGCTTTCAGTATAAACAAAAGGCCCTTAGGCAATTTAACAAATAGAACGAGTTCGTTAACCAGCATAATCGGCCCAGCAGTATGAAGCGGCCATTTAAAACTTTGTTTCAGCTTTAAATTTTAAACCATTGTTATAATGACGTGAAATAAACGCCTTAATAAGAATTTTTATTGTCCTAAAGCAATAAAATTACTCAGAAAAACGCAATTTTCAAGGCAACATGTTGCAAAGATTAATTAGTACAAAAACGAAACTTAATATATATTTGTACTCAGGGTGTCCTCCTCTTTCATTTGACACCCCACATTATGCATTTATGTTGAGCAATTTCAACCCCTTAAACTTAATCTCTAGTTGTTTTAGGGATGATTTGCGTAGCAACGTTTAAGGGTCCTTGCTTTGGGATAGGGACCCTAAAAATGATTTAGTTGAAACTTGCTTTAATTTAAACCTACAAGGAATGTTTATTCTGATGCGCATAACAGGAATATAACTAAACTAAATGAGAGCAGTTTATTGCCAAAAATAAACTGCAAATGACCACATTAATACGTCATTTCCAGTTGAACAAATGGCAAATGATCCATGGATCAAACATCTGGGAATGCCTTTGGCCTGCTAATAATCCCAAAGGGCATATGCAACTATACATGGAATGGATGAGACATGGTTAGGGTGTCTTTCCATCAGCCGTATATAAACCTTACAAATATACATACGCAACGGGATAGACACTACTTCCCTTATACAGCGATTCTCTGGGAACTCCTAGGTCATGTCACTTCCTGCCTTAGAAGCGCTGGCGGTAGCGATGAGCAGAGCTACCTTCAATCATAAGTCAAATCAATAGTGCTCATATTATAAAGTAAATAGCTAGAGAATGTAGGATAGTTTATAAAGATTTTTTTTTTTTTTTTGAGCCTTTTACAGAAAAAAATGCCCCAGGTTAAGTAAGTGCTCACGAAGAGTTAGCACCAAAAGTAAGGATAGTAAGCGTTCAGGAAGAGTAAAAAAGTAAGGACAAAGCGTTCAGGAAGAGTAAAAAAATAAGGATATTAAGCGTTTAGGAAGAGTAAATAAGGAAAGGATAAAGGGTAAGGTGTGTCAGGATTAACAAGAGAGAATTCCATCTTAAAACTATAGATTAGACATTTTATCACACTATCATATCAAATAAAGATATTGGATTTGGTTAGGAGACATAATATCAGTGAATTTGTTAAGAAAAAGTTTAATTAAAAGGTGTATACGTTTAACTACATCTAACCTTATAGCTCTGTTTAATTTGTTAAGTTCATAGTTGAAGGTGTTTAAGCTGCCTATACACAAGGTAACCTGGTTCGCCAATCTCGGTTCGCAGGAACCAAATTCGCCTGTTTGTGGTGGTTTAACGACGAAGAACTTTGTATTATATCAGGTTGGAACTTGGTTCGCCGAACCGAGATCGGTGAACTAGGTTCCCACGTGTATAGAGAAGCTTGAGTTATAGATTATCTCATGTTAGATTATGTTCCTTATTAAACCCTTCTTACAGGTATTCTTACCTGTTTATAAAACATGTTGTTCACTCAGTCTGCGTATGTCATTGAAAATAGTCAAAAGACTGAAACGATCGTCTGATTTTTATTAATATTTATGTTGTAATTATAATATTATATTTTATTTTAGTTAAACAAAATCTCATTAATGGAATAAAAGGGTGTTTTCCTTCCCCTGTTTAATATATATATATATATATATATATATATATATATATATATATATATATATATATATATATATATATATATATATATATATATATATATATATATATATATATATATATATATTAGGGTGGGTCGAAAAAACACTTTTTTCGAGATCGTAACCACCGTACCTCTAAAAACTTGCCATTTCATGAGAAAACCCCGAGGAAAAAATTTGAGCCAAATCGGGCCCCCCCTAGGTCTCCCGCTGGGGGGTCAAAGTTTTGAAATTTTAGAAAAAACACGATTTAAACTCATTTTTTGTGCTTTTTTACTATGTTAGTCATTTTTAATCTATGTTTAAGGCATGTTTCTATAATCTACAATTGTTTCTGTATAAGAAAATGCCTTTATGTGATAAAAAATAAATAATTCGATGTAACATAGCAAATGACATATATAATAATTGTGGTAAAAACCCAAAACGTCAAATTAAACTATTTTTCAATTTTAGGTTGCCTCTCCTAGCTTATTTTTGACTTATAATGCTACAAATCAAAAACAATTATCAAAACTTACCACAAGAAGGTATTTGCAGCTAATACCCCCCCCCCCCCCCCCCGATTTTTATTGAAAAGTTAAATGTTGAACTTTCAATTAGTGCTAATTAAATTTGAGAATTTTATCATTATATACAACTTAATTGCACTATTTGTTTTAAACTACTATAGCAATATATACAATACTAATATTTTACTTTTATATTAAACAAATTAATACTTTAATTTTAACGAAGTTATATACAAATTTAAAATAATATGTCTGATTAAATTTTTTATAATCTAAACGGAAAAATCTTAATTACTCTCGAATTTAGGCATTTTTCCCCTATTGTCTAATGTCAATCAAAATTTGGTTAAAAGCCTCAATTCAATACAGAATCAACTGTGATTAATCGTATATTAAAGTATCATAAAGAATACAAACAGTTGAAGAAATGTGCTTTGAAAAAAATTAAAAAAATAAAAATAAATAAATACATTTAATGTGGTTAATGTTAAAATAAAATAATTCATTGAAGAATCAAAGAAATTATTTTGTAAGTATATGTTCCTGCAAATATAAGGATTTTTCTCGTTGTAATTGCAGTAAGGAGAAAAGAGTGACTTTAAATGAGCGTGCTTTTTTAACATATCAGAGCACATCATGAAATATGGTCATGGGAACAATTGATGGAAGGACTTCAAATCATTGAGAAAAGAGCTTTAAGAAATGAGAGAGATCTCAAAACAGTTAGAGCAAAAGTCGAGGAAAATCAAGATGACACAGGAAGACCGCTTACTTCATCTGAAACTACAGCAACAAGTGCCAATGATTCAGAGTTTGTGGTAAATATCCGGCAAATAAGTAACCAAATGAGAATACCTCTTCCGACTCTGGCAGAGGTCACTGTAAGAACAGGTGTTTCTAACAGAGCAGCTGCGATGATAGCCTCCGCTAACCTTGCTGACGCAGGCATTTTAGATTCTTCACCATCATGTGTGATAGATCACAGTAAAGTTCGCAGGGAGAAGCAAGTCAAATATATTGAATAAAAAAAATCGAAGGAAAAACATAAATTACATTGAACGGATTATATTTAGATGGCACAAAGGGCGATACAGTGGAACTTATAAAGAAAGGTACAAAGATCCATAAAACAATTGAGAAAGAGGAAAATTTTGTGCTCCTCCAAGAACCAGGATCTAAATAAATATTTGGACTTGGTAACTCCGTTAAGTGGAACTGCTGAAAGTTCAGTGTCTTTAATCTTTAATTGTTTAAAAGAAAAAATATTGAATGTTCAGATTTGTTGGTATTTGGCTGCGATGGAACCAATTTAAATACTGGAATAAGAAGAGGTGCCATAAGACTTGCAGAATGCAGACTAGGAAGATTTCTACAGTGGTTAATATGCCAACTTCATAGCAATGAGTTGCCACTTCGGCATCTAATACAGCATTTGGATGGCAAGACTAAAGGTCCATATATGTATTCCGGGCTAATAGATATAGATATTGAAGTTAGAAAGTATAGATGGAATAAAGTTCTTACTGCATGTAACAGGAATTTTGAAAACAAAGAGGCATCAAAATTCCTAAAAAATTTCCAATTTTCAAATTCAAATTTCCTTTTGTTGCCTCAAACTACGTTAATATGATTGACCGGAGCATTATAAAAGTGACGGAACCACCGCTGACAAGAGTCATTTCTACAGATGAGGTCACAGCAGCAGCAGTATTAGACGGTCGAATGCCTCAAACAAATTTAAATTATCCTAGTCATACTCAGGCTGTTGAGCGCTGTGTAAAGCTGGTTACAAAAGCTTCCAGTGACATTCATAAAACAGAGGATCGTTATTTCTTATTCTCCAGATATTACAATAGGGGAAAAAATGCCTAAATTCGAGAGTAAAAAAGATTTTTCCGTTAAGATTATAAAAAATTTAATCAGACATATTATTTTAATTTTGTTATTATAATTTGTATAATATATAAGTTAAATATTAGTATTGTATATATTGCTATAGTAGTTTAAAACAAAATAGTTTGTATTTAGTTGTAAGTAATGATAAAATTCTCAAATTTAGTTTGCACTAATTGAATTTTCCAAAATCAGTGGGGGGGGGGGGGGGGTTATTTGGTGGAACTCGAATTGCAAATACCTTCTTGTGGTAAGTTTTGATAATTGTTTTTGATTTGTAGCATTATAAGTCAAGAATAAGCTAGGAGAGGCAACCTAAAATTGAAAAATAGTTTAATTTGACGTTTTGGGTTTTTACCACAATTATTATATATGTAATTTGTTATGTTACATCGTATTATTTATTTTTTATCACATAAAGGCATTTTCTTATACAGAAACAATTGTAGATTATAGAAACATGCCTTAAACATAGATTAAAAATGACTAACATAGTAAAAAAGCACAAAAAATGAGTTTAAATCGTGTTTTTTCTAAAATTTCAAAACTTTGACCCCCCAGCGGGAGACCTAGGGGGGGCCCGATTTGGCTCAAATTTTTTCCTCGGGGTTTTCTCATGAAATGGCAAGTTTTTAGAGGTACGGTGGTTACGATCTCGAAAAAAGTGTTTTTTCGACCCACCCTAATATATATATATATATATATATGATATAAAAAAGAAACATGATCAGATAGGAATTCATTCGTATCAAAAATACAATTAATGGTTGTCAATGAACTTGGACTAAAGGAAAATGAACTGTAAACTACAATGAGGCAGGACGACAATTGGGAGAAAATAACCTTTAAACAGTTAAATTGACAATGTAACTCGATTGTACTTGTTTATTGGATCGAGAGAGATTGATTCTTAAATTTGAGTAATGGTTGAATGAAATGGGTGGAAGCCTGGCCTAGTTGGAAAAGGTTTAATGAGATACAATTTGTCCTCGGACCTCCAGGGGTTAGGTTGTTACTTAGATAATGGATTTTCTGGTTTATTTTTTGATTGGGACAGGGGATTTGAGGGTGGTGAGACGTAATGTGTCGGTGTGTTATTGTGAGGCTTTAATCAAACTGTCCATGTGCCCCTGCCCCTGCCCCCTCAGCGAAACATTGTACAAATGGTTCTCTATGTATTGATTGGATCTCGGATCTCTATACCTCATCCTATAACCCTGTCCTAAGCTATATTGCACGGTTCAAATGAGCTTCCTGGGTCTAACCCTCGTGTACATCTCCCTCACCCTTACAACACCGTTTTCAATCAATTTTATCCAAAAAGTAGGATAAGGGACTAAAACCTCCCCTACGATTTCTCTTGGCTGAGACACGAGTCAACCTTACCCTCCTTACTGACTGGGAGGAGTTCGATTCGTAGAAATCCCTACCCAACACGAAACCGACTCGGACCGCCATCGGATTAATACATCCCTCGCATTCAATTGGGGGTTTTTCCCCGTCTAAAGCCACGATCTCTTCAACTTTGTCTCTTTCATATTGGTTTTAGAAATAAATAAGACTTTTTCCTCTCTTTCCCGATTAAAGGGAAAATTGCTTTTCAAACAACAATCTATTTTCTTCACCACATCAATCAAATAGTAAGCATTAAAACGTGGAAATTCTATTCTTAACTTCAAGATCTCTATCAGATTATCAGAAGTCATATTAAAGGGTTAGAATAAACTACCTCTCCAGGTAAATTAATACTTGGCTTATTTATAAGCTTCTAACCTTTACAAGACAATTATCAGTGGTTTATGGAGAAGAATTAGAGTTTTAGTTATAAACTGGAGGAAGATGAGTCTACTTTAAGTCAGAAAACTAAGTGAAATTATTCGATTTGAAGCTGTTTTTTATTACTCATTTTATAATCTAGGCTTTCTCGCTCAGATTCTAGTTAATAATTAATGATGTACTAAAACTACTACACAACTACTTTCTTTAGATTTGTTACAACCACCCTATTTGTACCTTCCTTTTGCATCGTTCTGCGGATCGTCCGGGATTGTTTAGGACAGGTTCACATGCGCTAACATTGTACTGCAATAAAACATCGTCAGGTTGGAACGGTTGTGACTATTCCTTAGAGAAAGGAAGGGGTAGAGGGAGCAATGCGATTTGAAAAACGGTTCATTATGCTCCACCCATATACTAAATCTCTCAAGCGAGCTCAATCCGAACTAAAGTGACAACAGCACGATCACGTGGTCACTGGTCCTTGTCTTATTCCTTGTCCTTCTGTGCCCAAGGACGTTTGTCAACAAAACCCCTAACCTCATCTTGTGCTTTGTTTGATTGTTTTATTATCGAAATGTCAAATATGTCGAAATATCAAATATGTAAGAGAAAAATCTGATGTGATTGCTTTAGAAGACGATTTTGTTTTATATGAGATTGGTTATCTTAGGAACTATTACATGTTATTAACAACGTAACTGCCTTTAGATATTTAATAAGGTTAACAACAAACATTAAAGTTCATATGTATTTATAAAGAAAACTGTATTAAAATATTAAATGCCGTAAGAAAATATCACTTTATTCTTATCCTTATCAGCTGGTATCAGATAAATTTCGAGTTTTTATCGAGATATCGATAATGTTTCACCAATCTGCCGCTTGAGATGTTTAGTATATTATTGGTGGAGCATAATAAACCACTTTTTGAGACCTAGTTTCTATAGTATTGTTCCCTCTACCCCTTTCTTGCTCTGAGCTCTATTCGCAATGTATTAAAACATTCAAGGTAACCTAACAGATAGGGAACCTTCTTGATATAGGTGAAGATTTACATAACTGCGCTTGTCATACAAACCAGTGCTTGATATTGTGATGATCCTTATAGTTTGGATCGATTGAACCTTGCAGTAAACGGTTCGAAAATGATCCCAAAGTGGATTGGAACAGTTTGGAGAACTGTACAAAACATCGTCACAAGTCTAGCTGGAACAATTTGGAGAACCAAAACATCGTCACTAGTCTGGCTGGAACAGCTTTTATCTATTGCGCATGCTTGTGATTATCCCGCGGACGATACACTGCTTGCGACGACGAACCTACATATTTCATAACAATTATAATAGATTCCTCGTTTTATTTTTAAATAACTCCAATAATCCTTATTGTCCCAAGATCATACAGATCATCAATAGACGAAATATTAGTGTTGGTTTGTTTCATTTACCATACAAATAATGCTATGAATATCAAAATGATACTTAGAATATCGAAATGATACTCAAAGTATCAAAATCATACTATGAATATCAAAATCATACTTTGAGTATCAATATTAAGAGGAGTGGGAGTAACCGGGAGGTTGCCGTTCCCGCAATTTGCCGGGTATCTAGTCTTTCCCGACGTATTTAATGAGTTTTTATTCATAGGGGACAGAAATGTTCCACAAAGATTAATACTTCGTTTTTTATAAAATACGAAGTATAAAAATAATCAAATGTTGAGTTGATTTAGACGTACAATATACGACGAGGAAAACACAATATAAAAACCAATCAATGTTTAATAGTTAAAACGACGAAATCCGATATTTTAAACTTAAAAAAAATCTAAAATCTCTTTTAATATTGAGTAAAAACTCAATACTACGTTTATTTTGATATAAAGTTACGTAAAAATAATGGTTATTGTTATTTCAACGGACAGTTCATTTGATAAACCGTGATTTATTTTTCGGTATAACGTTTTTTTTACTTTAATTTAGCGAAAGAATGTTTTATAAATAAAGACCTAAGCTGTCCAACACAAATAAATAAATCCAATTATAACCAAAAAGTTAAGAGGCCGTATCATATTTCAACCATTGCTTTTAATTATATTTATTTACAATTTATTTGTTTCTTTAAAAAAAAAAAATAATAATAATAATGTTATTTATTGACATCAATACTTATTGGCTGTTTATTTTTTTCTGTTACAGAGGTATTCTTCTCCACAGTAGAGAAAGGCATGAAGAAGCTATTAGAAGTTATCAACTAGCTGTCAAATTCAGACCTTCACTTGCCTGTAAGTACCTAATATTATTATACAGCATTGTAGATCTTTCACTGTAACTTAAAATAGTTATCTATAGTGAACTATTATAGTTAGTATAGTAGTAGTTTTTGTATTATTATAATAGTTCTATGCATTATAACTATAACAGAGGTCACCAACTTTTTAAGTTAAAGTGCCGGGTGTGAAAAGGCTGTTTTAAGGGCAGATCGGATGAAGTAAGCAAATAAAATTAAGTTTTTAATCAATCTCTACATGCTAGAAATAGATAATTTAAGTGGTCACATACAGTAGATATGATGTTCAATGCAATGATTGGAATTGTTTATTGCTCAAAAAGTCTTCCATTTAGGTCTACATTAGTAAGGATCATATTAGTAAGTTTATCAGCCAGAGAAACTCGAAATTTCGAGCTTATATAGCTCATCCGGGAAAATACTTGCTCACAAACATAAGTAGTACCAAAAACTGGTATTATTATTTAAGTAACTTAAGTATATTGACTATGGAAAACTTTGCATTGCTTAAGTTTATTTGCTAAATTCTTTTGAGGCAAGGTGGGCTAGCAAAAACGGTTGGTTGGTGACCCGATATTTATATTTTTTTCACTCTAGTTTGAAGTTTTTGGTCTCCTGTTGTGTATTGCTTTTGCTATCACTTCTTTCCCGTAAAGTCTTTGTATATTCCACACATTCTCTTCGCCACTCATTCACTGCGGCTATTTATGAACACTGATGGCAAGAGAAGTTGAGATTTGGAGTTGAGTTTAGTTCATAGTAAGATTTGGAGTGTGGAGTTGCCACAAAAACTCTTGCTACACGTGAATCATAACTGATATGATTTGTAAAACATGTCACCTGTAGATTCTTTTGACAAATTTGATGCGAAAACATTTGTCTTGGAAGTTCAAACAAATTCTACAATTTGTGATACAAGAGCTAAGAATTACGTGGATATGGATATGATAAAGAAATCACTGGTAGTCATTGGACCACGGTAGTCTTGTAGAGAATGCCATAGCGAGAGCTGATTATGTTGTTATGATGTTCTTTATATTAATCTCGTTTTTGTTATTGTGAGAGTTGAATGTGGTGTTCTTTATATTAATCTCGTTGTTGTTATGATGTTCTTTATATTAATCTCGTTGTTGCTATGATGTTCTTCATACTAATCTCGTTATTGTTATTGTTAGAGTTGAATGTGGTGTTCTTTATATTAATCTCATTGTTGTTATGATGTTCTTTATATTAATCTCGTTTTTGTTATTGTGAGAGTTGAATGTGGTGTTCTTTATATTAATCTCATTATTGTTATGATGTTCTTTATATTAATCTCGTTGTTGCTATGATGTTCTTCATACTAATCTCGTTATTGTTATTGTGACCTTTGAATACGGTGTTCTTTATATTAATCTGAGCAGTCGCGGTACCAAGGTGTCGTAGTCAATCGTTAATAAAAATGTAGATACGTAATTTTAGCATAAGACTTTAAAGTAGAAAAAAAGTTTTGTTATTCTTTTGATTTTTATTGGATTTTAAGAGTTTTAATGTTGTTTTATACACATCGTCAAACTCAGGAGAAGTTTAATCAAAGTAAGGCTCCCTGATATTGATCTTTAGGAACCCTTCTTTCTAACAAAACCCTTCTAAAAAAAAAAATTTCTCATGAGTTCAATTGAATTTCTATCTTCATTCAATGCATGAATTAAAGTTCGATTGTTCATTTTCCTATCTCTTTTCTTCCTTCTTCTGTATTTCGGGTTGTGTTCCAAGTCCCCCATGGAATGAGGTAGGGGGACATATTGCAATGGAATTGTCGATAGGATGAAAATTCTATAATATTTTGTTTTTTTCACTCTCTTTCTCTCTTCCTTCTACTCACATTCTGACGGTACTTGGGAAGTCTTGGGTGTTTGTCTCATCCCTACCAAACCCAAACGGTATCTTTATTGGTTCGGAATCGTCTGGGATGCGGCAGCCTTACGCCCCCCTATATTCCTTAAAACCGATTCCATTCTCTTATTTTCTTATACTCAATTTATACAAATATATATATATATATATATATATATATATATATATATATATATATATATATATATATATATATATATATATATATATATATATATATATATATATATATATATATATATATATATATATATATATATATATATATATATGTGTGTGTATGAAGACAATAACATCATGGAAGAAAACAAACAATACTTTAAAAACAATGTAATAGAAAGAGGGGAAAAATATTCCTCCCAAAATACTCTTTTTTTTTTATCAATATCAAACAAATATAAACAATAAAACTTTATTGGGAAGGAGAATTGTAAAATTATTTAGATCATGCGTTCATTTTTTTATTGGATTCCTTTAGGCTTGAAGCCAAGTTAAGTTGTTCTAATAAATATTTTTTTCGGGGGACTTAAAAAGTCTTAGACACAAAGATCTCATATGTTTCAAATATGGTTTGGTTTATGAAATGTTTTTACTCTAATCTATGATCTATAAGCAGACTGACGGCGCAGCATTAAGTAAGCACCACTCAAAGTTCTTCAGCATATTATACATTAACGCTTCATGTAGTAGACAATATATTTTTTAATTCAAGTATTTATATTAATGGTGAATTAATTAAAGAAGTATTCTTGAATTGTTTACGAGAAAATAAACCAAAAAATCAACTTAGCTAAGGTTTAACTCCGGGTTATGTCGACCTGTTTAGCTTGGCAATCGGTAAATTGACTATAAGCTTTTGGGTTTATATACCGTAAATAAGTTCCAGAAATTCTCGGTAACTTTGTATTTAACTTGTGTCTTAGCATATTTTGGTAGGTATAATTATAAGTCTTCAAATAAATAGAAATTCAGGAGCAGATTTGAATACTGAATAAATAAAATATTGAAGTCATAGTTAACAAAGTATTAGTTTAATTTTAAAATTAATGCAATTAGTGTTGCAGGTTCTACGTAATATTTGAGCTGAAATTCAAATTGTTTACAATATTTTGTGGTGGAACTCACTGATGCAAACTAGCAAACGATAATAGATGACTTTGAAACGATATACGTTCAATTTCCACCGACTAAATTGTTATGCAAATGGAGCGATTTATAATGATAAAACACAGCGTGTTTAAATCAAACGTATATTTCGAGATGAATTCGGTTTCGGATATATCGGAGATCTGTATATCCGTCGAATTACAAAAACAGAGTGGTCTAGATAGAACAACGTGGAAAATAGCCAGCCATTTGGAACTGTTTGATGGAAAGGACCAGCAATACCGTCACATAAAATGACGCGTCATTAAAGTCCAATAGAGAGACGAAAACCGGCAGAATTTACTGTGGAAACACCTCCGTCGAAAAACAGTCTGGCCGTCGTTATTCTATCCGTTGTTATTTTGTTCGCAGTTTTGCCAACCGTTGCCCGAGGGACTAATTGCCCGGTTTTCTCTTTTTCAAAGTAGAGGAGAAAACTGTACGCTCCATTTGGAAAAACCGCATCTCTAACCGGGTATTCTGTGGGATGGGTTAGTGGACCGGTTCCGTTCCAGACCGGTTGTTAATTTCAGTTTGAGAGAACGCTAGAGACAAAGCGTTTCTCCCGACCGTTCTCTTCCTACCGAAGCCTTCCTCTAATTTTAATTTCCCTATAATTGCTTTTACATCGATCGTCGGCCCCAATGCAACACCGGGCCCGACCTCCGAAAACCCCCTTCTGAAAAGCGTCCACCCAAGGCTCTTATTATCTGGGGTAAAATTTTACCCCTGAAAACAGAGACCTATTTCCCACATTTTCCGTCGAGTTATTAGCCGGACCTCTAAGTACCTTGTGTTTGGAATTGTCAGGGGAACTCTCTCCGTGCTGCATTTTATCATGAAGAGGCTCCCAAATTAGTTTTCTACTAGGGTAATTGTAAGCCCCACAACAGTATTGCCTCGTCTCTGAAAGCACTAATGAGAAAGCAATTTGTTCTCCTTTGTCTCTCTATCTCTCTTTCTCTCACTTCGAGTAATTTAAAATTTGTTCGTGCGAAATCATAATAAATTATCTGTGCGGTAAAGTTTTGGCATTCCAATATTCTCATCAACAACAATTCTAAATAAACAAACAAAATAGTAAACAATATGTTTTCCGGCATTTAATACAGGTCAAGGGTTTTACTCATTAAATTTAATAGAATCCAGATAATTTAAATAATCTTTGCATTAATTAAAAAAATCATTTACCATATTATTAATGTTTTTTGTTTTCTTCATAATGATAGATTTTGTCTCATGTTTCATACAACTTTGATTATAATATTTATGTAATTTATTTAATGATATTTCACTGCTAAACGAACCTGGTTTTACTTTCTCACATAGGTGGTTTGTATAGAGAGAAACAATTGTGATAGCGTGAAAATTAGATTTGCTAGTTTTTTTAGGCCCCCTTGTCCAAAAAAGTTGGTTTTAAAAATTGCTGTCTGTTTTACGTCTGTCGTCTGTGCAGATGCGAGGCGTCTGAACTACTGCGCCGCTTTCGATCAGATTTTGCATGTTCAAAAAAATATCACACCCTCAGGCATGATTGATAAATAAATTTTAGCTTAAATGTTGAGACGCAATCTTTTTAAGTCAATTTTGTAATAATTTATGAAATATTTTGAAGGCTACAAATATATATGAAGATCATTGAAGCGAGCGTAAGCGAGCTTCTTACATTCAACGAAATATGCATCTTGTCTGTCTGTCTGTCTGTCTGTCTGTCTGTCTGTCAGTAACGTTTACGAGTGTGACGATAACTTGAGTAAAAGTTGACCGATTTAGTTGAAATTTGGTATACATGTTCCTCTTACTAATACTCAGGCTAAGATCGTTAGACAGCGTGATCCGTCCGAGTTCGCGCGCAACGCTCGCGTAAACGAGAGGTACAAAAATTAAATTGGAATTTCAGGACGTGAAAAGATTCTATCATCATCTATTCGTTGAGACGAACATTATTTTCAAATAACGTTTTTTACTAAAATCAACAGCGACACCGCTATGACTTAATAAAGATCGCTAAAACTATTAAAGCGGACCTAAACGTTTATAACAGAGAAAACAACCTTTTTACCGATATCTTACGTTCTAACGTAACGATTTTAATAAAACTTCATATACACCATCTAATGCACAGTTGAAACAGGCATGCAAAATTTCAACTGATACAAGCAGAAGTCTTTGCGTAGTGAAGAGATACATTTATAATAAGCTACCGCGGGTGGTTAAGATTGTTATAGTCGTATAGTGTATAGGTTTGTTTAGGATGTAAAGCTTTGTACCAAGTACCCCCACTCTACCCCTCACTACCCTCTTCCACTTATCTTCAACGATGACATTCATCATGATTAATAAATTTCAATATACAGTATTTCATTGCAATACGCTCGCTTCAATGATAGAGCCACGCGATGCCTAGTTTAATTAAAATTTGGAGTTAAAAAGTATTTGATTCTTTCAATTGTGTTTAAGTTTAACACGGTCATTTGTATATTTCCATTCATGAACGATCCACTTTACGAGTATTTTAAATATGAATCAAGCGTATACAGTTACCATCAGTAAGTTATGATTAGGTGGCTGGTAAATACTTCGCTTTTATACTATATTGGCAACGAACTCAATCTTGAATCTACAAGTGAAATTGAAAAAAGAAAAGTGACTTTAATTTGTTTCTTAAAATGGCGTCTTTCTCAAATGGTTCTGAAGATGTGACAGCATCCAAATTACATTACTCTGTCTACTTTAATACATATTAACGTTTTCTGAATTCATTTGATGTTTACGTTACTGATTGATGTTAGCGTTTGTTACATTATTTATCTACTGAAATCTTAGGGTTGCGTGAAGTTTGTTTGCCCCTAATTTCTATGATATTGTGAAAATTGGCATTCTGAAAGCTTATTTTGAACCACCAATGTCTTCTACACAAAAATGGAACTTCTAGTCAAAAGCTCTAACGTGAGACGTTTCAGTGAAAAACGGCATTTTATGATGAAACACTTAGCAAAACTAAGCAAATAACCTAGAAAACAAGAGAATTAAAATAAAATGTTAAAATGGTCTCCTCCTACGGTAATGTATAGGCTTCCAACTTTCGCCTTAGTGACTGACGTAACCGTTTGAAAATGCCTATACTAAAGCTAATGCTTGGATCTCTATCTGTAACTGTTCCTGAGATATCATAAAAAAAAAAAAAAAACTTTTTTTGACACCCTGTATCTCAAAAACGGTGCGTTTGCGGACCCATGTTAATAGGAACTTTTTTCCTTACAATTAGCCAAGGAATCACACTATTAATTTTCTGATACATGTTTTGAAACACCCTTTATGCCCTCATTAAGGCATAAGTATCTCAGTTTGCATCCCTAACTGTAACTGTTCCTGAGATATCTTTAAAAAAATCGGTCCAAGACAACTCAGACAAACTTTCTCAAAGATTCTAAACAAGTTCATAATTACTTAGCTAATGTTTTCCATTTATTAGTTTTTGTAAGTACGTTTAATTATTATTGAAAATTATATCAAAATTTACCATAAAAATAACTTCTCCAGGGCTGGGAATCGAACCCGGGATCTCTCCGTCCACGTTTTAAGCTATTTTCTCAGGATCTAGATTTTCCCGGAAAAACTGCTTATATCGTTGGATCCGTATTTAAATGGATTACATTTTAGAATTTTTTAATCAAAATCGTCGGAACCATTTTCGAGAAATATTTATTTTCACGTTTTTTCAGAGATTTTGGGGGGTAGCGCCCCCAAATTTGGAGCTAAAATTCATTTCTCGATTTCGCCTCGGGGTATGATTTTTCTGAACATGTTCGCCAAATTTCGTCAAAATCGGCCCAGTAGCTTAGGCTCCAGGTGTCTGCAGAGACAGACGACAGACGACGGACAGACATTTATTTAAAAACCACTTTTTTAGACCCAGGGGACCTCAATCTCAAAATCTAATTTTCGCGCCATCACAATACTTTCTCTTTATATGAGAAAGTAAAAAAGAATGCCAATTAGTGTGGCACATAGCTTCCTCGCATCCTATCATGTACTTTATTGTTATATTAACATTAACGTTATATTACTTTATTGTTTATTGTGTAAAAACTATTAATCGTTTTTGGCGATCTTTAACACTTTATAGCGGTGCCGCTGTTGGTTTTACTAAAAAATTGTATTGGAAAAAAATATTTGTCTCATTGAATAGTTGAAGTTTGATTTTTTTCCCGACCTAAAATTTTAAATTTGACGTGCATGATTACGCGAGCGTAGTGCGTGAACGCTTGAACGAATAACGTTGTCCAACGAACTCGTCCTAGGCATTGGTAAAATAAACATGTCTACCAAATTTCATCAAAATCAGTCGACATTTATTCAAGTTATTGTCGCACGTTTCACGATTCGCGGACACACAGACCGACAGACAGACAGACAGACACGGAACCAACAATGTTCCCTGATGTCTGAAACGGATTTCTGTCTTGGAATTTTTAAAATCGGAGACATAAAACTTTTTCGTTCTCAAAAGTGAACACAATGCTTCCGTTACCTTCGGTAAGCTCGGAAGCAAAAGTATAACTTTGACACCCTGTGTCTCAAAAACGATGAGTTTGGGGACCCATGTTAATAGGAACCTTTTTCCTTACAATTAGCCACGGAATCCCACTCTTAATTTTCTGATACATGTTTTGAAACACCCTTTATGCATAGATTTGAACCTGAAATGTTTATAATTTAGCGATGGAAATCTAATGTCCATTTTGAGTGCTTGTTAATCACTAATCACATTTTACTTTTATCAAGGTTGATGTTATAATTGTTTATATTTGTCGCACCTTGGGGATGGAACTGAATTCATTTTGTTTATTTTGACATTGATGTCAGAGAAAATATATTTCACCTACCATAAACTGAGATTCCCTAAATTTGATTGTAAGCTAGATATCATCTGCTGTTGATGCCATTAAATTTCCTTGATGCTATATATCCGTTTACGATAGGAATAAAGTTTTTATTGAAATCATATGTTTTCCCCATATGAGGGTTGTTTCCGTATATATTATATTCCGGTTGAACTGCTAGTGTATTCTTTCGTTTCCTCGTTGTCCTGTTTAAGCAGTCGAGGCACGTTTCGGTGCAACGGACTCCTTCTGAATCTATCAACTCAATCTTTACGAAAAGACTGAATTTTTACTTCCTTGTTTCAATAATTCACATATGCTTGCTTGTGTGATGCATTTAAAAACGGGGGAGAAACATTTATTGATAAAATTACAATATTTAGGAACCCCATAAAAACCTTTTGCGTGAGCACATCTGACTCCATTGGTTGCTACCTCGTAAGTCAACTCAAAAGCAATAACGAAATAATAATTTTCAGTTCTTACCGAAATAGTAGCTGCCTCTGTTTTACGTCAGCCTAAAGGCTGAAAAAAGTAATAGAATATTTTTACCCTTTAAAGTAGAGTGTGTGTATAATTTGTTATCTACAGAAGCTATGCATAATTAGGTTAGTTCCAACCAGGCAGTCTACCATCCGCAGGATCGTCACGTGCATGTGTCGAAAACCCGACATGTGACAATGCTTAGGTACCGTCCTCCAAACTGTTCCAACCCACGTAGGAATCGTTTGTCGAACCGTTTACTGTACCGTCCAAACGATCCTCTGACAATATCAAGTACTGGTTTCTATGGCATGCGCAGTTGTGTAAATCGCCACACACATCAAAAAGAAAGTTCTCTTGAATGTTTTAATTCGTTGCGAATATAGTATTAAACCCGTTCTAACATGTTTATTTTCTGGAAACACATGGTCATAGAGAATATCAAGTTAAAGGACTTTGGTTCGGGTCAAGAGCACCATACCTAAGTTTACAACCGAATTTTTTGAAGATGTTGGTATTGACAAAAAAGAATTGACGCGGATATCCGAATCTATAATTTTAGACTCTTTAGGTATCTTTAATAATCATATATATGGATAATAATGATCATTTACTTTATTTGACTATTTGTTTATTTCCTTTTAAACAAGCTTGAAAGTCTATTATATTTATATTATTTTAATTTTAAGTTATTTTACTAAGTTGACTAAGTGTATTTTAATGACTATACATTATGTTTTGTAAAACTATTGTTACTTGTTAATGTATTATTGTCTGTAAGAGATTGATTAGTAAGCTGTGTAATAGCAACTCATTATAAAAATTTCAAGATAAAAAGAACTTTTTATATTCTACGTTTTTAAATTTTCTGTTGAATCATATGTTACGTTGATAATAATATAATTGTCATTGTTATATAATATATAATGTTAGTGAAAAAAAAAAATAGTTCCGAATTTATTTACTTCACATAAATGACAACCATCTAGAGAGCTGATCTTAAACCTATAAAAGGACAACTCTTTGTACAACGGATCTCCCCAACACCAAATCTAAAGCGTGCCATCAATATATTTGAAATAATATAAATAATATAATCGATAAATAATATAATCGATATTTCCTGTTTTGCTGTCATTCAATGTTTATCTATCACAAATTTGAGACCCGTCAAAATCAAGATTGCGTAAATTTGGGATATGGCAAAACAAATAAATTAACTTGCGGATTTTTTCCGAACTAACTTTCTGTACAGCAAAATTTGCTGAAACCCAATTAAATTCTGCTGAAAGATGGCTAAAAGTATTAAAATAATGCATTGTCATCGTGTTCTGAGCTATGATAAAAGTTTCAAATGTCTAGCTATTCGGGAAGTTAGTTAGAAATCGATTGCCAGATTTGTACCGGACAAACAAACAAACAAGAAAACAAGCTGATAAAAACGTAGTAATGAGCAGCCTCACAAATGTTTTAATTAATTAATATATTGTGTTTCTCTCTAAAATGTTAGCGCAAGAGCGTAAAACCTATCCTAAACTATCCGCGGGACGATGAAAAGGACGCTGCAAATAGGGGCTGTTAGAACAAAATTATGAACATAATTTCACTATTTTGGTTCTTGAAAAGTGATTATTTACATACGTGAAGGTTATGCTACTGATTTTAATGCAATATGCATGTGCAGTCAATTACAGCACTTTAAACTGACAGTGGTAGTACGGAAAAGTAATTTTATCTACGATTGATACGAAGTATAAACATTATATCTCTGTTTAGATGCGTAGAAGGTGATTCATTTAATACTTGTATTCATTGCGCATGCGCGTTCATAATTCTTCTTTTTCCGACCTATTACGGAAAAAAGCAGAATTCTTCACCTGAACGCACGATTAGCGAGTTTGTTTTCATTTAACAAAACTAATTTGATGTTTGTTCAATTAAAGTAACTGTTTATATCGAGTTTTAAGTGAAAAACAATGAGTGATTCAAATGATTATGACGAAAATGAGGAGAATAATACTCCTCCCGAAATAATCAGGGTAGATTATATTATATACAGTGTGTATTTTACTCGTACCTGAACAGTATTTTGTAGGGTCATGCGAATATACAGATGGTAATCGCCTATAGATTTCTATTTTACATATTTGTTTTCCCAATTCAAAATAGTGTAGGAGGGTGTAAATAGTGTAGGAGATAGAATCCCACGAACCCTTTAATGTGTACGAAGAAATTTGACTAGATCTTTTTTAATAATTTACAAATGTTAACAAGATGAGAAAGAAGTTTAAATAATATGTACGTTTTATTTACACAGGCTATTGACTTATTCATCAGTCTAAGATTGGATAGTTCAAAGGAAGAAAACCCTTATAGTAAAGACCAAGTTACAAAAGGAATAATTGTTACAGCTGAAGTAAAAGGTCAGAATAAGGTGGGTGAGTTTGTTTGAGGACCGTGTTTAAAAATTCAAACTAGCCTCTGAGTTCGGGGTCACATTTATAGGAGGCAACGTGAAATGAAACTTAGCTAAAAGCTTCAGTAAGGTTAACCGTGTGTTGTATTGTTGCTTTTAGCAAGCTTTAAGACTGAAGCGACATTACCCCGGCCTTGCCTCCAAACAGTGTTGCCTTATAAAAGAGAAAGCACATTGTTCTCTAAACAATTTTCCATCCCCTCTTCGCTTTATACAGTTGGTAACACTGTCTTTTCTTTTCTTTCTTATTTCCCCTTTTATTTCTTCTGCTGTAATTTGAAGAGAAGCAGTTTGCTTGTTGATATGAAGCAACCCTAAACCAAAGTTAATAAGGGAAACCATTAAGAAGTTTGTCGTTAGTAGTTAGTGTCAACTATGTGTATGTATATTTAGATCGGTAGAAATTCGGAATTAAACATTATAACGTAATATATGGTAAAACATCAGCGTATCTACGTTGTAAGCGCACTCGTTTAAAATCAAGACTTAACTAACACCGATATACCTACCAAGACTCAC
The DNA here is from genome assembly GCA_951217055.1 of Gerris lacustris. Taxonomy (NCBI): domain Eukaryota; kingdom Metazoa; phylum Arthropoda; class Insecta; order Hemiptera; family Gerridae; genus Gerris; species Gerris lacustris. The sequence goes on along the minus strand of OX578283.1, from coordinate 54,002,175 downwards.
ACTTATTTTGATTAGAGACAAACAAAAATACTTACTTGTGTACCATTGCAGCCTAAGGCCACTGTCCTTGCTTTTCTAGACAAACAAAAATAAAGATTAATTAAGCCTACAATGGGTACACCTGAACAGTCGCTATATTAAGCAGTTTAGTGACCAGCCTGCATACAGACTGCTTAATCACTATTATAGACAGCACACCATCATCAAATTCTGAGGCTCTCGTTGATTTCGTTGATTTCGTAGTCTAATTTTTTATCAAATTGTTCTCGCTGCCACCTTATTTCCACCTATATTTCATCTATTGAGGTGAAGAAACATTTTGAACTCCTGAACACCATGTTTCCAGAAAATGGATGTCGGGATCATTATAATAAACAGGTCATATCCGACCCAACTAGAGGAAGAGTGATTTTGAGAGAAGAGTTAAGCAAAGATGATAATTTCCTAATTTGATAATTGTTGGTCGAAGCTTTCGTTATGACTGATTGGAAGGGTACCTAGAGTCCTGTGGCTCTAAAGGAAAGGGAAGATGAGAAATGCACATTTATTTGTTACTCGGGTCGGATTCGACCCGTACGTTTATAGAAGAGGGTTAAGCAGGTTCATTACAAAGGCTGGTGACCGGCCTGCAGACAGACTGTTAAGTTTAAACTAAGAGGCTTGCTGGATTAGGTGTTCTGGCTTAAAAGTTGCAAATGATACTCTACTTCCATGATGAATTGTATTAAGTATGATATGTTATATAGATGGTCCAAAAATAATTTTAACTATAATTTGATACTTTATTTCTATTTCATTGATATTTAACTCCTGAATATACGGAATTTTAAGCATGTTCTTTTCTCAGGGTGGTGGCCAGCCTATACAGACAGACTGCTAAGTCTAAACTTTAAAGACCTGGTCGATTAGGTGTTCCGGCTTAAGAATTATGGAAACTAGTTCTGAATAGTTATTGATACTCTACTTCCATGATAAATATATCATATAAATATAAATATTGTATTAAGTATGATATAGATGGTCCAAAATTAAGTTAACCTATCATAAGATACCTTATTTCTATTTCATTTATATTTTACTCCTGAACATACGGAATTTTAAGCAGGTTCTTTGCTAAGGCTGGTGTCCTGTCCAGCCTACCGACGCAGACTATTAAGTCTAAACTGAATGGCCTGCTGTATTAGGGGTTCCGGCTTAAGAGTTGTGGAAACTAATTCTGAATATATTTTTGTACTCTACTTTCACAATAAAATTATCACCTTCAATCTATAAATTGTATTAAGTATGATATAGAGTATAGAGGGTATAAAAATAAGTTAACTATAATTAGATACTTATTATTAACTTTCAACAATAGAAAATCCCTGTATAAGACCTACAAAAACATACTAAAACCGATTTACTCACTGATTTTACTTCACAGCAAAGTGAAATTGAGGCTTTTCTTTTTTTATAAGCTGTTCTATAAGAAAAGAGGAGGGGGGAACCCAAAATGCTCTGACTTAAAGAAAAAAGTGGTAAAGAAACCAGTTGTTAAGAATGGAAAACTGCGAGGGCCGCGTAGTTTGCTACCCAAAAAAACCCTTTTCTCTAAATATCACTTTACATCGTAAAACACACTTACTTAAAGTGGAAAAATCAAGATGATGATATTTGCCTTTCTCTTTTATATTTCTTTTTGTGAAGAGCAGCATTTTCTTTCTTATATACTATAATAGTTTTTCTTTTCTTTTTGTTGAAACTTTCCATAAGATTTTCCTCTTCAACGAGAAACGATTTGAACAGAGAGGAAAAAAGTTTTACAATTTTTTTTTCAAGGTCAAAAAAAATGGATTATATTTTAAAACATTTTTACTTTTTTTCTCAAAAAATGGTCCCCAGCTGTTACCGTTTCGATATTAAAAGCTCTGATTTTTTTTTTTTTTACCAAGGCACTTTTATAAGAATAGAATTGTTCTTTTTCTTGGAAGGGGGGGGGGGGAGTTTTATAGAAAGTATATAAAAAACATAAAGCCCATTGTTGAGTTTTTAAGTTGTTCGACATGAAAATAAAGTTTTACTTCTGCTTTTTAATGTTTTATATGAATACATTAAAAAAAGTTGATTCGTTAGTCATTGCTTTCTTTCTTTGATCTGATTTTAAAATATAGTTTTTCTCCATTTAATAATATTATTTCCGAGCTTACGGAAGGTATTGGAAGCATTGTGTTCACTTTTGAGAACGAAAAAAGTTTTATGTCTCCGATTTTAAAAATTCTAAGACAAAAAAAAGAATGTTTAAGAAAAAAAATCCTAAGACAAAAATAAAATGTTTTCAGACATCAGAGAACATTTTTTGTTCCGTGTCTGTCTCTCTGTCTGTCGGTCTGTGTGTCCGCGAATCCTGAATCGTGCGACGATAACTTGAGTAAATGTCGACCGATGTTGATGAAATTTGGTAGACATGTTCATTTTATCAATGCCCAGGACGAGTTCGTTGGACAACGGTATCCGTTCAAACGTTCATGCGCAACGCTCGCGTAAACGTGAACTTCAAATTTAAAATTGGAATTTTAGGTTGCGAAAAAAATCAAACTTCAATCTATTCAATGAGATAACAATTTTTTTCCTAAATAATACATTCTAATATAAAAATAAACAACATTCTCATTCTTCAAAATATTCCTACCTAAGAGGAATTGAGTTATTAGTCATGCATGTGATTTCAGTATTTTGAAGAAGACGGGCACCTTTGAGGATGACGTTAAAAAAATAGTTTTTGGTAATTAGAACGCTGCATTTTTAAATGTTAAAATCAAAGTTTTTAGTGAATTTCCGAAGAAAACAAAAACTAGTTTGAATCCTATTTAATTTACAATAAATTTATTGAATTTTAAAATTATAAATATTTAATAATTCAACGTAAATAAGAGTGTTAAAACTAGGCATCGCGTGGCTCTATCATTGAAGCAAGTATTTAAATATGTATTGAATATTAAAAAAAATAGATAATCATGAATCTTGATGGGTTGATAGATATAGGGTGTGATAGTAGTACAGCGGCTATTAGTAAGGGAACCACCCCGCATTCTTACTATTCCACTAACCACACATCTCCTTTTCAATTATTATAAAGTGTATCTCTTTGCTACAAAAAAACTACTGCATTTATCAAATTGAAATTTTGCATGCCTGTTTAAACTGTGCATTAGAGGGTGTATATGAAGTTTTATTAAAATCGTTGTGTTAGAACGTAAGATATCGGTATAAAGATTGTTTTCTCTGTTATAAACGTTTAGGTCCGCTTTAATAGTTTTAGCGATCTTTTTTAATTTATAGCGGTGTTGCTGTTGGTTTTACTAAAAAATGTTCGTCTCATGGAATAGATGATAGAATCTTTTTCCGTCCTGAAATTCCAATTTAATTTTTGAACCTCTCGTTTACGCGAGCGTTGCGCGCGAACTCTTGGACGGATCACGCTGTCCAACAAACAGCCTGAGTATTAGTAAAAGGAACATGTATACCAAATTTCAACTAAATCGGTCAACTTTTACTCAAGTTATCGTCACACGCGTAAACGTTACTGACAGACAGACAGACAAGATGCATAGTTTGTTGAATGTAAGAAGCTCGCTTACGCTCGCTTCAATAAACACAAAATAACTAGGCATCGCGTGGCTCTATCATTGAAGCGAGCGTATTGCAATGAAATACTGAATATTGAAATTTATTAATCACGAAGAATGTCATAGTTGAAGATAAGTGGAATAGGGTAGTGTGGGGGAAGAGTGGGGGTACTCGGTACAAAGCTTTACTTCCTAAACAAACCTATACACTATAAGACTATAGCAATCTTCACCACCCGCGGTAGCTTTTAAACAATTATTATAAATGTATCTCTTCACTACGCAAAGAATTTTGCTTGTATCAAGTTGAAATTTTGCATACCTGTTTCAATTGTGCATTAGATGGTGTATATGAAGTTTTATTAAAATCGTTTCGTTAGAACGTAAGATATCGGTAAAAAGGTTGTTTTCTCTATTATAAACGTTTAGGTCCGCTTTAATAGTTTTAGCGATCTTTATTAAGTCATAGCGGTGTCGCTGTTGGTTTTAGTAAAAAATGTTATTTAAAAAAAATGTTCGTCTCATCGAGTAGATGCGATGATAGAATCTTTTCCCGTCCTGAAATTCCAATTTAATTTTTGTACCTCTCGTTTACGCGAGCGTTGCGCGCGAACTCATGGACGGATCACGCTGTCCAACGAACTTAGCCTGAGTATTAGTAAGAGGAACATGTATACCAAATTTCAACTAAATCGGTCAACTTTTACTCAAGTTATCGTCACACGCGTAAACGTTACTGACAGACAGACAGACAGACAGACAGACAGACAGACAGACACGGAGCATATTTCGTTGAATGTAGGAAGCTCGCTACGCTCGCTTCAATTATTTAAGCGGCTTCATTTGTTGATTACTTAGGTATAGTATAAAATATGAAATCAGGTGTGGAGAGTAATTAATTTTGTTGAAAGACACATTTATGTTCATTTTTTTTTATATAGTAGACATAAAGTGTAGCAAGTAGTCATATTATGGCATTTTTTTCAATTTTGTGCCTACGATGGCAAAAAGTCAGGTTTGAAAAAGCAGTAGGTAATATTTCACTCCCTTATAATATAACACTTCTATTTTATAAGAAAACATTCTGCAGTATCATACAAGAAATTTTACGTAAGTCGTATTCTTTGAATGATTACTGGGATGATCACTTTTACTTCGCATTTGCTAAAGAAAGATATTATCCCTTTTATGATAAGTAGTAATCTTAAGTTGTCAGTTCTTTAAACAAAGGGGAATTATTTCTTCTTTGATTAGTAGATATATGATGTCGCTTTTACGTAAAATTTATTTAAAGAAAGGTATTATCTCTGTTTGAGCCTGAGAGCATATTTTTTTATGTTTCTTTGTTTCTTATACATTTAATTTGTTCAAGTTGGATAACATTTGTGTGTTTGTATAGCCTCAAAGTTAAATCTCTCTGTGCATTAACTTCAGTTCGTTAGATTGGCTACAACTTATTAGTTGTTTATCTACTTATTATTACGTTCTTTCTACTTGTTATTATGATGTTTCTTATTATTACTTGTTATTATGTTTCCCTACTTTTTATTATGTTTCTCTACTTGTTATTATGTTTCCCTACTTTTTATTATGTTTCTCTACTTGTTATTATGTTTCCCTACTTTTTATTATGTTTCTCTACTTGTTATTATGTTTCCCTACTTTTTATTATGTTTCTCTACTTGCTATTATGTTTCCCTACTTTTTATTATGTTTGTCTACTTGTTATTATGTTTCCCTATTTTTTATTATGTTTCTCTACTTGTTATTCTATAATACTTTGCTGTAACACTATATTTTCTGCGATACTGACTTCAAACTAGCTTCGCACCGTTTATATACCTATGAAAAGCTTTTTTAAGTTTCTGTACAAAGTACAAAAAGAAACCTTATATTACGGCTCTGTCTGTCCGTTGTTTGTTTTAATTCATAAACTACTATAGCTAGGAACATGAAATTCGGCACACAGGTGCATCTCGGCATTTGTGACAACTGTGCACTTTTTCGATTTTTCACACTTAATATTTTCAAGATGGTGGCCAATATGGCGGGCGACTAAAAAATTTTTTGTCACTATGTTATACATCAATTTAAAGGTATTGAAGTGTAGAAAAAGAATATGCAACTATTACACTTAATAATTTTAACTTAATCGTATAGAAACCGGCGATTATCGCCTCACGTACTTACGTGAAGCGTGCCTTACTTGTTTTATATCTATCTACTGGAACATCAGAAAACTAAAGATTAACCTGTGCATACAGTCCACCATCCATAAAGGTTCATACTGTACTTTTTGATAACAATTCTACCTCTTACAATTTAGGTATACTCTTTTGTTAGGGGGCCTGGGTGGCTCGGAGGCTAGAGCGCTTGCCTTCGGGTGTAAAAGCCCCCCGGAATAAAAAAAAAAAGAAGAAAAAAATAAGCAGTATCTCTCTATAGTAGTACCCCTACTTTACATTAAAATTGGAGTCATGATGCAAAACTTCAATTGAGTACCCCCTTAACTATAAAGGGACATTTTAATCAAAGTACAATGGGCCAAAGGAATATCACACTTCTATATATAGAAGTGATTACAGTATCTCTCTAATTAACTATGAGTCCAATTTTTATTCCAAACTAGGTCATGTCAAATTCGCACTGAAATAGGGGTGGGGGGTACCTAACTAAAAGAGTGCCACAATAACTATCTTTAAACAAAGGGATATTATCTCTTCTATTATAAGTAGTAGAGATTCTCTTTATAATAACAATGCCCTACATAATAGAACGTTGTCTATTTGTAGTGATTGTAATGATACGCGAATTTATTTTTGTATGAACATTGATTTTCACCAAAGAAACACCATCCCTTCAATGATTATTAAAATATTATTACCTACTTGTTATTAATGTTTATATAGGTTAATTAAATTGAGATAAAGGGCTATATTTTCACGTATAAATTATTACTCGCAATTAGCATTTAATTAAAATAAATTAATATATTGCTCCTATAATTCGTATGAATTATTAATTATTAGTATATATATATGTATATATTTAGATAAATATTACTATTTTCTCTCTATTTGCCTCTTATAAATTATTAATTAACATTATGTTTAGATAGAATAATTAAATTTAGATTTATTAATTAATTAATAACCAATATAATATACTATGGTATTGCATATTATTAAAAACAAAATAAAATTTATATAAAATAAATTGATCATTAATTTGTTTTTTTTATTCGGTAAGTAGAGACATATTATGTCTACACAACACAACAACATAATGTGACAAATTTGAAATAAAATATTTCAGTGTAAAACCTGTTGAAATTATGATCTAACTTAAGTATACAAAACACTTTCTATTTAAACACATTAATATCATTTCATTTAATAATGTTTTAATACATATAATTAAATGAAATTATAACACACAGTTTTTAGGTATGAAATTCTTTACCACAATTAATTCTGTTTTTTGTTATAAAATATACCTCTTCATTCCTAGAATCAGAGGTTTCGTAGGCAGCATAAACATCAAAGATTGCTTTAGCATTCCTATTAGGTCGCTCTTTCCCTCGAAGAGTTTGCTCAATAAAATAAATGAATATACCAGTTAATGTGTAAATATTTATTTTCTCCATTTTAATTAGATTTAGTTATTGACTTTAAGGTGTTTATTTAAGGTCATGTCCTTCTCTCTTCTTTTATTCAGGTTCCGATTAGATCTTTCATCGTTTAAACAACGTGATAAAGAGAAACAACGTCGTTTTTATTCGGAACTGTTCCTTTGACTATTAATTAGGTTCTTTATTTCTATTTTAATTGTGATTTTTATTTATCCCTTTATTTTATTTCCGTTGCTTAAAGTAAGCTTATTATTGTTTCAATAATTAATTCCATTTTTAGGAAATTGGTGTAGCAGAATGGTTACCGCACCCGTATTCATCTCAGATCATTATTTTAAGACTGACATTTGGTACGAATGTACGAAGTCCAGAGAAAAAAGACTTGTGTGACTCTTGATTATCATATCGTCTGTAAAATTAATTGAAGCAAGCTTACGCTCAACCAATCTTACATCAACGAAATATGCATCCTGTCTGTCTGTGTGTCTTTGTGTGCGTCTGTCTGTCTGTGTGTAACGTTTACGTGTCCGACGGAAACTTGAGTAAAAGTTGACCGATTTAGTTGAAATTTTGTATACATGTTCCTTTTACTAATTCTCAGGCTAAGTTCGTGGGACAGCGTGATCCGTCAAAGAGTTCGCGCGCAATACTCGCGTAAACGTGAGCTTCAAATTTAAAATTGGAATTTCAGGACGGGAAAAAATGCTATCATCCCCTATTCGATGAGACGAACATTTTTTTGAAATAACATTTTTTAGTAAAACCAACAACGACACAGCTATGAATGAATAAAGATCGCTAAAACTATTAAAACGGACCTAAACGTTTAAAATAGGGAAAACAACCTTTTTACCGATATCTTACGTTCTAACGTAACGATTTTAACAAAACTTCATATACATCGTCTAATGCACAATTGAAACAGGCATGTAAAATTGTAACTTGATACATACAGTAGTTTTTTTGTAGCGAAGTGATACATTTTATAATTCGTAATTGAAGTGGAAATGCCGGGACATGTAGAAGAATTAAGGAATACTTCTTCTTCCCCACTGCACGGCTCTTTATTACTAGCATTAAATATCAACTCATCATGATTAACTATCTAATATTTATTATTCCACTACGCTCGCTTCAATGATAGAGCCACGCGAGGCCTAGTTTTATTTTCGTATTGACCTAATGTTAAAGTTGACATGGTTTATAATGCAGTCGCCGTAAACATCTATATTCTAATTGAAGCGAGCGTAAGCGAGCTCCTTTCATTTAACAAAATAAGCATCCTGTCTGTCTATCTGTGTGTAACGTTTGCATGTCCGACGATACCTTGAGTAAAAGTTGAACGATTTGGTTGAAATTTGGTATTCGTGTTCCTTTCACTAATGCTCAGGCTAAGGTCATTAGACAGCGTGAACCGTCCAAGAGTTCGCGCTCAACAGGAAAATATTCTATCATCACCTATTTCGATGAGACGATCATTTTTTTTTTTCAGATACATTTTTTTTTGTTAAACCAACCGCGACACCCCTATGTAGTGATAAAAAACGCTAAAACTATTAAAGCAGACCTAAACGTTTAAAATAAAGATAACAACTTTTTTACCGATATAATACGTTCTGACGTAACGATTTTATATAATTCTTCTTATACATCGTCTAAAAAAACAATTGAAATAGGCCTGTAATAGTACATTACGCGTCGAGTGCGGAAAGTAGCATTTTGCATGCGAGTGTAGAGTTTGCACCCGAGTGATAGCGAGGATAGGAAAACCGCACGAGCAATGCAAAATGCCGTTTTCGCACGAGTTGCGTACCGTACTTTATCTACGATTGTTAGATTTAAATAATAAATACAGAAAAAAATAAACTTGCTGTATGTAAGTTCGTATCTCTCACTTGATAAAGATGGCATTAATTCTTGAGTTGTATTTTTTGCCGAATGAATTATTTCTGGAGGAGTATTATTCTCCACATTTTCGTCAAAGTCACTTGATTCACTCATTGTTTTTCACTAAATACTCGATATAAACAGTTACTTTAATAAAAGAACAGCAAATTAGTTTTGTTAAATGTAAACAAACTAGCTAATCGTGCGTAAAGCTGAAGAATTCCTCTTCTTTACCGCCCTAGGGTGGTAAAGAAGAGGAATTCTTCAGAACTATGAGACGCGCATACGCAATTAATACAAGTACTTAAAGAATCACTTTCTACGCATCTAAACAGAGATACACTGTTTATATTTCGTATCAATCGTAGATACAATTTCAACTTTATACAAGCAGAAGTTTTTGTGTGGTTTTGTGAGTGTTGTGTGGTCATTTTATAATTGTTGAAATGGAATCGCTTGGGCGTGAAGGAGAGTTAAGGAATAGTAGAAAGTGCTTCTCCGCCAGTACACATGAATCTCTATTTCAATCATATTCTTTAAGTATCAACTCATCATGATTAACAATCTAATATTTATTGTATTCCGCTCGATTCAATGATAGAGTCTCGGCATGGCAAGTTACCTTTGGTAGTATATTCTTCCGAGCTTAGTGAAGGTAACGGAAGCGTTGTAATAATTAGTACCTTAAAGGTGGATTCCCACGGCCTGTCACTCGGCGAGCCCCTCGTTCCTGGAGGCAGAGGCTCGTGCTCGTAGGCTTGTGGTTTGTCAAATCCTTAGCGAGAAGATCAAGCCAAATCGAGCCTACGAGCCATATCCCAAGACTCGAGGTATGACACACTTCGAGTCAAGCATCGTCAAGTCACAGGCCGTGAGACCCTGGCTTAACGCTTCTAAGGATCTTTTTGTTGTGCAATATCACATCATTTTTGTATATATAATTTCAAAATAAATACGGTGGGTAACAAAGTTAAAAGAGTGTCTTAAATTAATCGTTTTTGACTTCTTTGGTCTAAAATTTCCATTTCTCTTACTCACTAAAAGGCTTTACTTAAATGTCGTGTAAAAAATATTTTGACATTTAAATGTCAAATGGAAACAATGTTTAAATAATCGAAGTAGAGATGTTTTAATTTGATAAAAAAGTTCTAGTTTAATAAGGAAGATCACTTATGGCAACAGATCCCACTGAAGAAGTATGTATTTTTTTGTTGATAACATTAGTCCTTTTTTTAACAAAATAAATAAAACATTACCCCATTAGGGACCGCCAGAAAGTGGAAATATTGCATTTTGTAGAAACTAGATTATTCTCTAAAAACTGACTTTTAGGACTTCATTGAAATATTTTACTAATTGCTTAATCAAAATTCTCGGAAATGTAGTTGATAAAAGAAAGGTTTAAAGATTTTTTAAAAATAGTTTTTGGAGGGCTTCGCGCCGAAATTTAAAGATAACATTCATATTTTTAATTTCACCTTATGGTTTGTTGTTGCTAAATCATTTTTTCCAAATGTAGTGCTGAATTTGATAAAGCAGACAAATGAAAGACAGAAATTTGTTTTTTTAATAAAATCACAGGGGAGGGTAAATATGTCGTATCTGACCAGTAGGTTTTTACCTTTCCTAGGTGTTTTCTCCCACCCGTATATCCCCTCTTTAACATCAATACCCGTATGTTCGTGAGTGGAGATTTTGTATATTTTTTTTTAAAAAAACTATTGATTTGAAACCAATGATACCTAAGTTCTTAGAATTTCAACGGGAACACTTTTAAATAAACCCGATCAAAATCGGAAAAAAAACAAAAATAAAGTTGGTCAGATACGATATATTTACCCAGGGAAGTACTTGCGTCCAAGTACTTTTTAGGGTTTCGAAGATAATATAATTAGACATATACGATATTATATGCTGAAATAACATTTTAGTATTTCCCCATATGAAAATAAATGTATATATTTAAACAAATTAAAATGGATGCCCCCCCCCCCCCCCCAAAAAAATAGTGTTGATTAAAGAGAGTACAGAAGATGTCCCTGGTTTGATTCCCCGACATTTTTTTCTGGAAATTTTCATCGCCCTACTAAAAGGTATTTGCATGAATTATTTAATAATTTTAGGGCTAGCCGTCATAAGTATAAGGTAGTTAGGGGGGGGGGATTTTTTTGGATGTACTTTTGGTGCTAAAAATGCTATATTGAGGTAGAAAGCACAATAGGCATACATTGTTATATATGTTTGTAATCTACTCTTCAGTAGCTTTAATGGAAATTAAGAAATAAAATAAAATGTGCTTTGTACATATTTGCGCATTACGCATGCGTATATTACATGTTTAACTTGTCAATAGTTTTCCTATCTCTGGGTCAAAAAGTTACGGCAGTATTTTAAATTTCACTTCTCTAGCGTGAACGGTTCATGGGATATGAACCTAAATACGACGGACAGACAGACACAATCACCCTTGGCATAAGGGTTTTAGGATGACCTACGAAACCCTTATAACATGCTTGAAGGACAATTAATTTTAAACTGGTGAATACATTGGCAACACAAAGTTGAATTATTATACGTTTATTACATTAATACTTTCTCTATATACAATATGTGTGTATATGAAATGAAAATATTAAAATAAATATAGCAGAATTTCTATGATTGTAATTTTGAATAATGGTAGAGTAGTGTTATGTAAAACAACAGGTACACTGAAAAGACACATTTTTTACCACTTAAAAGGAATACCTTTGTCTAAATAACTATTGACAAAGGGATATTTAGTCCAATGTACTTTAGGACAAAGAAACATCACACTTCTATATGTGAAGGTGGTAATACTACTTAATCTAATTAACTATTAAGGAAATCGGCACTTTTTTAGATTAGCACCCCCCTTGGTTCTAAACAATAGTCTGTCCTACAAAAGTCACAAAGGTTTGTGTGTTTGTCTCCCCAAGACATTAAGACTCCTAGGGCAGTTTTATATTTAATATTCCTTTATCTTAATAGTTGATTAGACTAAGGGATATGATCACAATTATATACATAAGTGTGATATTCCTTTGTCCCAAGGTACATTGGAATAACTATCCCTTCGTCTTAATAGTAATTTGGACTAAGGAATATAATGCTACTCTGTAAAACTATTATTTATGTAAATAACTATTAACACAAAGGGGTATAGGGGGGTGCTAAAGTAAAAAAGTACCTGGCAAGCTAATATTCGCACATTACAGTAATTTATAGTGAGTGCCCAATTTGAAAAGTAACTATTTTGCACTGGGAAAGTGCTTTTTATTTCTATTAATAACAATAGCACTAGAAGTAGGGAACTAACAAGAAGTCTTGGATCATTACGTAAAATATGTTATCAAAATGTCAATAACAATTCCATTTGTTATGGGTCAAATTTATATATGGTTTCGAACTTTGGAGCAACTAATCATCTAGAAAATATGTCAATTTACAAGTGAATTAAGGAAAGCAATTTTTTTTTTAACAATGTTATATTATTCATTTTCTACTTATATTGTCGCTCTTCAATGCAAAATATATAATGTGAATTATTTATAATATATATATGTATATTACATAAGTTCTACAGTGTAATGATGTAATATTTTCTTAATTAAATTAAAGTTAAAGATGATATAATATGTAAAGGTAAACAGGTAATAGTAGTTAAAAAGTTAATCCTATTACTATTTCAATTAATCAGTTCATTGTTCATAAATAAACTTTATATTAACTTACTTATTCATTCACAATATACTGATTAATTGAACTAGTAATAGTGTTTGCTTGTTAACCTTTACCTTTAACAATTATTATTATGGTATTTATTCCTAATGAAGATAAACAAATAAAGATAGTTAAAGAATAAACACTATTACTAGTTCAATTAATCAGTATATTGTCACATCATAAATAAACTTTATGTTAAAGAACTAATACTATTACTAGTTAAATTAATCAGTACATTTTCAAATCATAAATAAACTTTATGAATAAACATACATTTTATTTATGGTTTACCCGTTTGCTGATTAATTGAACTAGTAATAATGTTTGCCTTTTAACTACTTTTACCTGTTTACCTTCATTATGAATAAATACCATAATACATCAATGTTATCTGTGTATAAAACCACCATCTAAATTTCATAAAAGAAACATTTAAGTACTTTTGAATGTATATAAATGTATGTTTATGTGCATGTAGAAGAGATACAAATGGGCGCAGAAGTTTGCAACTTATATATGGGACCAAAAATGGGCTAGTTATGATTTACTATAAAAATTAAATTAAAATCAGACGAATAGTTCTCAAGATATGGTGGTTCACAAAAAATTGAATGACAGACCGACTGACAGACACGGAACCAAAAATGTTCCTTGATGTCAAACAGATTTCAGTCTTGGAATTCTTGAAGTCGGAGACATAACAATTTTTTCGTTTTTCTTCAAAAGGATCACATAGCTTCTGTTAAATATCGGAAGCAATATCGTAAGATGCATATTTATTGAGAAAATAGTGGAAACTAAAATAAAAGGGAAGCTTTACCAATTTTTTTTTATTATAAAATTCTCTCTAAATTTTGTGATATATTTTTAAAAATTTTAAAATATTTGCTCTTTGTCTAACGGGTACTCTTTTACCCACCTCAACAGAAAAGAAAGTGTGTAGCAAAGTAAAAGAGACGCACCCGTATGGGTCCGTATGGGTATACGTCTCTTTTTCCTATACTTTTAATAATTTTGTTACCCGCCTATATTGATATCGATAAAATATTGAAAAGTAGGATGGGTAATAAAGTTAATAACTATTAAGACAGAGGGATATTTATTATAGCCTTAGAATACTTAGCCCAATTTACTTTGGGACAAAGGAATATAACAATTTTTTATACATAATTTCAAAGAAAAAGAGTGCAGTATAACGTAAGTTGAATTTGTAATAAATTTTGTAAATGTTTTAAATTAATTTACTTTAACAGAACCTTAATTTGTTATACATTTTATTAATATTTTTGATGGTAAATTAATTAAATGATATTTGTTTTAATTATAATCAAAGAAAACTTTATGTAAATATAAAAATTAAATTAATTACTTAGAATACTTGACTTAAGCAGCTTCGAAAAGATCAAAGGGCGTTTTTACTGTAGGTCTACGCCTTGTTCGAGAAGGAGGACGGATGTTCTTGCATGTTTGTAACTTTTATCAGCTGCACATTTATGATCTTTGTTCCAAATTGCATTATGATGGAGTTCTTGTTCAGCGTTGAATTTCGAACATATCTCAATGATTATATTGTTAGATATAGGTTTTTGATTATTTTTTATAATGAGTTAACTAACTTAATTTATAATTGTTAAACTATTTGCATTTTTTGGTGGTGAAAGTAGTTTGTATTCAGTTTACATTGTAGCTACGTATATATTCAGACTAGAAGCATGCTCTACATTGTATTGCGGTTCGGCATGCTACACCTCAGACATCACTATTTACATTCCATTCTATTGAGATATGCAGTTTGCCTACACGATATTGTAACATTAGTTTTAAAATGCCCTACAGGCTAGAAATCAAATGTTCTAAATCCATTTCTTCTGTAATTTAAATTTACTTCTAATTTTTATCCTTAAAATTGTTTTAATTTTTGGTATTGATTCTCATTAAGAAGCCTAGGGATATTAAGGACCTCGATGAAGAAAATATTTATCATCCTTATAATTTGAAATTAAATACCTCATATACCACTTTTAATTTGCTCATATAAATAGAAAGTATTTGATGACACGAAAATTTGATTTTGAGATTTTAATGGATTTACACATTGTGAGAGGTCCACTGAGTCCAAAACAGTAGTTTTTAAGAAATGTCTGTGTGTCGTCAATGCAGACGCGTGGAGCCTATAATCTACTGGTTCGATCTTGACGAAATTTGGCATACATGTTCAGAAAATATGGCTCTAAAATGTAGTCCATTTAAATACGAATCTATCGATAAAAGCCGTTTTTACGGGTAAAATCTAGTTTTTCGTGATATTGACGAGGATGGATTGAAGTTGATTTAGCCGGTTTAAAAGAGGAAACAGAGTTTGTTTACAGTTTAATCAAAATTACTTCGCCTACCATTGGTGCGGTGGACTCACCTTTATTTGGATTGATTTAGATTTACGAAGATTCTTTCAGTGAGAAAGGGGCCTAACTGTGCATTAAGCGATGGCTAATTTCATGTTTGTATTTTAGGTGGCAGACCTTTCAACACCGTTATTGAATTTCCTTTGAGGAAATACGTTTACGTTGCTTATATAAGGGTCACTTAGAAAGCAATTACTTCTAAAGCTAATAATTGTTTGATAAATTAATTGAATTTATTACCGTACAATGTGCTCCACATTAGATGAATAATTAATTTAATTTCTGTAGCGTGCAATCAATTACTTTGATTTCTGTGCTTTTCGTTGAGTCCGTTCCATATGAATTTACTTTCTTATTACACCACTTAATTCATCCATCTTTCGTTTATTTGCTGATAACAATTTCGTTTATATTATGGAGTTTAAATTTAATGATTTTGTACAGCAAATAGAAGCAAAGGATGATAGGTAGTAGCTACATAAGAATTTAGGATGGCTGATAGATGATGCACTGCGAACTCTCTTAGCTTCCTAGTACATCTTTATCACTTGTTTCTATTTTCTATTATTATTTATTCATATTTGTGGGAATTAAATGATAATTGAAGTACTATTCATGAATATACCTTAAAGAAGGAAATAGATCTTTCCGAAACATCGGTTGATCCATAAATTTTATTTTAACTTTTTGACTGATTCTCGTTACCCTACATTTTTATTTTTTTCTTAATATGTAGAATTAATAATTACGGAATAATTTGTCAAGGTGAGGCTGTATGAGACGGATATAATCGATTTGGTGTCAGATTCTATTAATTTTGTATTGGGCTCAACTGCGGCATACTCAGAAGCAAGAGTTGAATCTTGGAACACAACTATTGGACTTGAAATACTAGAACGTCTCAGAAACCTACAGAAACCATTCAAGTATATCGGTATACATATGTTACTCTTATTGGTTACAATACTGTCAATTTTTAACCCTTCCCATTAAAATTTACCAGACAGAAATTTGTTATAACTCCGATATTATTGAAATTTAGATAGTACGTCAAAATTAGACCACTACTGGTGCTATATTAATGTTAACTTCATCTTTTATTCCTTCCTCTCCTGCATGCGTACACAGTTTTTTGTTTACACCTATATTTTCAAAATTATTTATCTAATTTGGACGGTTTGACTTAAGTTGTCTAGAGATGATCCCACATTAATTTAAAATAATATGGGACCATTTTTCCTCCTACTCTCATTTAAAATTAGATAGAAATGAATATAATCCTACTGGAAGTCGAAACAAGTTCAAACTACCGCTCTTTCAACTCTAGGTGGGAGTCACATTATTTTATACTTGGCAAACTTTCAATTCAAAATGGGGCATCATTATTTTATACTTATCACTTTCAACTCTAAGAGGGAGTTATTGGTTGAGGGTTTTTTTTTTTTTTTTTTTTTTTCAGTACAAATCAGTTACACTACATGTTACCATATTGCTTAATTGTCAATTAAGCTCTATATTTTCTAATTATACTAAACTGTGGTATAATTGTGTTTTACAGTTATGTGTGATATAACACAGAATGCGGGAGCTGGACAACACAGATGCTTACTTACATACTGGCATCAATACAAAGACAATCATATAACGATTTCCTGGAGCAATAAGAATATATTAATAATAGTCAGTGTTTTCTACATTTCACTCTGAGCTTACATACTTCACTCTACTTGTACGCTGTAAAAAGAACAACCGGGGTATAAAAAAAAACGAAACAAATAACAAAGCTTCTATATGATAAAATAAATAAACGATAAAGTTTCAGACTAATAATTATTTTCTCTTATTATAAATAATTTAGTTTCTAGTTAATATCTACTTTAAACTTTAACTTAATAAAGTATTTATTAGTTAACCGATAAAACCCATTAAAGCGGTTGAAAAGGGTCGATTTAGTATTAAATTATGTAACATACTGGCTATTTATTTTCTTTTAATTTAAATTTACAATGAATGAATACCATTTGTTGGTCCTTGTATAAACATATTATACAATGTAAATTGTCTTATTTTGTTTTTCAAACTTAGTGAAAGCGATAGATACATTGTGATAATTTTAAAGAACGACATTTTTTTTATTATTTATTCATACATAATTTTTAAGAGTACACTACAGTTTTAGTCACGAGAAAGGCACTCTTGAATATTAAAGCTCTTAACAAATAATATGAAATCTAATTTATATTAATAATGGGATTAGTTAAGATCAATGTGCATAATTATACGTGTTTTACAATTTTTTTTTTTTTAAAAAATAAGTAGTTGGCCAATCAAGTAGAAATTATTATAATCTATAATATATAAAACTAAGAGAGTCAGTGATTGACTGACTGACTGACTGATCACTAATTCTCCTACTTCTCATTGACATAGAGATTTGAAATTTAATACATAGATACAGTGTACCATAAATAGAAAAGTGCGGCCATTTTGATTTCGATATATGGCCACCATATTGAATTATAGCTGCCATCTTGGATTTATTCACATTCTATTATCTCAGCTTCAAGTGGACCTAGAGATCTGAAATTCGGTACATACACTTATAGTAGCTAAAGAAAAAAATTAAAGGGACTTTTACTTCAACATATGGCCGCCATTTTCGATTATAGCCAGCATCTTGGATTTAATCCCACACTATTATCTCAGCTTCCAGTGGTCCTAGAGATCTGAAATTTGGTACGTACACTTATAGTAGCTAAAGATGAAAATTAAAGATACTTCCACTTCAACATATGACTGCTACCTGGGATTTAATCAGATACTATTATCTTAGCTTCCAGTGGACTTAGAGATCTGAAATTTGGTACGTAGACTCATTGTGCCTAAAATTAAAAATTGAAGGTAGTATAAAATAGAATAATTGAAAATTATAAATAAACAAATTGAAGTTAAATTTATTTCATAATTTCCTTTTTAATTAAAAATATATAGGTATCATTAGTTTAAAAAAAACGCATTATCTAAATAAACCTCACTGCAAAGTAGATAAATATAAAAAAATCGGTCCGAGACAACTCAGACAAACTTTCTCATATATGAGTTCATAATTACTTGGCCCAGTGTTTCCATTTATTAGTTTTCAAATGTACATTTAAATATTATTGAACATTTCATCAAAATTTATCATAAAAATAACTTCTCCTGGGCGGGGAATCGAACCCGGGCCCACTCCATCCGCGTTTTAAGCTAATATCTCAGGAACTAGATTTTTCCCGGGAAAACGGCTTATATCGTTGGATTTGTATTTAAATGGACTACATTTTTGAATTTTTTAATCAAAATCGTCGGAACCGTTTTCGAGAAATAATTTTTTTACAGGTTTTTTCAGAGTTTTTGGGGGGTAGCGCCCCCAAAATTAGAGCTAAAATTCATTTCTCGATTTCGCCTCGGGGTATGATTTTTCTGTACATGTATGCCAAATTTCGTCAAAATCGGCCCAGTAGTTTAGGCTCCAGGCGTCTGCACAGACGACAGACAGACGACAGACAGACATTTTTTAAAAACCACTTTTTTGGACTCAGGGGACCTCAAAACGTGTAAATCCATCAAAATCTCAAAATCGAATTTTCTCGCCATCACAATACTTTCTCTTTATATGAGAAAGTAAAAATAATGGTTAAATTAATTTATAATGAAAAAAAACCAAAAAAAACAAAAACAGCTGGACCTAAATTTTATTGAGATAAAATGTTTAAAAATAAGCATAAAAAATAAAATACTTGTACTAAATAAGAATTTATGTAACAATAAAGATATATTAATTATATTGTTTTAATTATTTTTCACACATAATGCCAACTTCTAGACGGATAAGGCACGCGAAGCGTGCCAATCCGGCTAGTAAATAATAAAATTAATAAATAAAAATTGAATACTTTGTTCCTAAATTCAAAATTAATTTGACGGAAATCTATTTTTCTGTCCTAGGCATCAGGAAACATTTTTGGTTTCTTAACTGTCTGTCGCATATTTATCTTAAAATCCACTTATTTGAATCTTACGTTTATACTAAAACTATCTTAGTCCCTTATTAATTTCGATATTTTGCATACATTTAATATTAAATATAAATAAATGTTCACCCCTCTGGAAATCAGATCAGGTTTTAATGATTAAACTTTCAATAATAACTAAGAAGCTACTAGTTACTACGAGAACTAATATCATACTCGAACTCAGGTTTCTTCAGAGCGCTATAGTGTTTTGATGTACAAATTATTTTTAAACTCCACAAATCGCTTTATAAATTGAATTATAACTGTATATAAAAATGGATCTTCCTGTTTGGGAAAAGATAAAGAAACAATAAGATAGTAAAGGATAATCGGAGAAGAAGCCAAATGACCATTACAGTTCCAGAACATAGGCGCCGATTAGGCAAGGAAATGATCAGTAGGAATACTAGGATTGTACAACAGTTTTAACTGAAATTATCTTTCCTTAGTAAGACCTTTTTCATCTAAATGACATTATAGATGATAATAATGTAATAATTATAAGATAAAAACAATTTTTTATATACTACGTTTTTAAATTTTCTGTCATAAATCATAAATTTGAAACCTGTCAAAATAAACGGTCATGTCAAAACAAATAAAATAACTTTTTATATTTTTCGAACTAACTTTCCTTACAGCAAAATTTGCTGAAAACGAATTAAATTCTGCTGAAATATGGCTGGAAGTATTAAAATAATGCATTGTCATCGAGTTCTGAGCTATTCTAAAAGTTTCAAATGTCTAGCTGCTCGGGAAGTTAGTTAAAAATCGATTGCAAGATTTATACTGGACAAACAAACAAACAAGAAAGCAAGCTAATAAAAACGTAGTAAAAATAACCAGAAGCTTTTCTTGCTTACAGTGAAATCTTAATTAGAAAGCATTAATTGTCTAGTTTAATTAACATTAATCAACTGTGTGATTACATTTCTACTACAATCTTATGTAAACATTAAATTACATAGTGCAAGTTAACGTCATGTTATGTAAATTAGGGTGGAACATATAAATTATGTTCTGATGAACATGCTTCCACAATTACACAATATTAATTACTAATTAATTTTAGGAGTTTAATACATAATACATATTTGATTAATAACTGTTGAGAGAACACGGGTTGGGTTCCACTAATTTATACAATTAAATTCGTTGTTACATTGCTGCCAATAAGTGGACATATGTATTTAGTAATATTTTTATTTTTTAAGGTCTTTACAATCCACATTACTTTTTTGTTTGATATGTGAGTGGCTATGGAGGTCTATTAAAGGAATAATACAAATTGTCTCTCCACGTATATTGAATTAGGTCTATTATCAAAGCAGCTTTCAGCCTTCATAAGGTCATCATCAGTGCCGATTGCAGAAGGAAAATGGTTACATTAATAAAAAGATTAACAAAGCGTTGATTTTGACACTTTTATAACCTATATAATTTTGTAACTGATGAATGGTTTGGTGTAATATTAATAACGTTTAATTTCATGAGTTTCGATCCTGTTGTAAGGTCATATTCTGTCATGTGTTTTTATATTGCAATAATCATAATACTAAAGTAACATTTTATAGCGGTTCATTTTTACTTTTATTATATAATTAACAGTTTGAATCAAATTAATTTAATCTGAAATAATATAAAATCACAATTACTTACAATTAATGGTCTCGTATCGTATGAAAATTAATTTTTTACTACCTCTATAAGAGAGGCTCGTGAGTGGTAATTAAATTTTATAGAAATAAATATAACAATTGGCATTTAAAAACTGCGACATAACATAGTTATAAATTTGTATGTACAAATTCATATGTATAACAGCATAATATAACAATTGGCCGTTATATAATTTAATTGAAATATTGTACTGAGGTTATTGATAACATAATAATTAATATTTCGATTATTAATACGTATAATTTAAATTAAATTGAAAGGTTATCTGCAAAATGACAATATTTGTTAATAAATTCAAAGTTTTGTTGTATATTTTTTATGATAAATTAATTCTTATATAATTAATTATGGGGAGCCACATATACTTAGTAGTACTCTCAAAAAGTGCTAGTGGTCACTAGCACTTTCGGGGAGTTAATAATATAACTAAAAAGACTTAAAAGCATAAATTAATTTATTTTATTTGTTTCATTTCTAGTTATAATCCTATACATCGTTATTAGTCTCTTTCGTTGTAACTAAAATTTCGTTATCAATATTGGTTTAAATTTATATTTATTATAATTCAATTAATAATACATTTATAATAAACTTCTAACAATTATCATTGATATTAAAGTCTAAGAAAATGTTGTTATTTTTTATTATTATAATGTAATAAAATGATAATTACTTGTTTATTATATTTAAAAATAGAATTATAGTCCTTATTTATTTTCCTGAGTCTGTTTTATGGTTTACTGATTTTTCTAATTTTTTAGAAATATGGAAAGCTTCAAGAACTCTACACTTTTTTGTATTATATCATATCCTAGAATATTAGCTCATTCAAACGCAAAACTATGTCTGGTATTACATGCGTGTATTGGCTAATGCTGTTATTTTCTTTTTATTTAGCAAATCATTACGATGCTTTCTAATTTTTGTGAGGTTTCTCCAATGTAAGACTTATCACAATTAGCACAATCAATTTTGTAGATTAAACCTGATTCATTCTTTATAACAGTTGTATCTATCTATTGTTATAGTATTTTAATAATTTGTAATTTGGTTTACAAGAAATATTGATTTTTGCACAATAATTTTGTAAACATTTTTTTTTTTTTTTTATTATTGTCGCTGGTTTGATAATAAACTTATTTTTAAGGTTCTAATCTCATACAAAGATCTATCCTTCTCAAGGAATCTCTTCTCTCTGTAGATCTCCGTCTATATATATATATATATATATATATATATATATATATATATATATATATATATATATATATATATATATATATATATATATATATATATATATATATATATATATATATATATATATATATATATATATATATATATATATATATATATATATATATATATATATATATATATATATATATATATATATATATATATATATATATATATATATATATATATATATATACACACCTTTATATAGCATATAATATATTAAGCGAAGAAGACCAAAATTAAAAATAATAAATAAGAAAGGCAAGTGTTGAAGAGAGAAGGTTAATGAAGGTGAAGAAGCGGAGAGATGAGTACTTAGCTTACATTATGTAATTACTTCACCCCCCTCATTCCGTCCCTCCCCCTTAAAAACCACGTCCCGACATTTTTAATAAATTCCTACAAAAATAATTAGGACACCACTAACAACCACAACTAACTACAATTAGCCTGCGAAGAGCCCCCTCTTCAAATTTAAAATTAATTATTTAATACCATAACTTTTTTAATAACCACAACCTTTTTAATTACATCTTATGTTACTTATTTTTTCATATAAGGAGAAATTTATTTGTAATAAATATTATGACTTTTTGACGTCATTTTAGTTAGTTGGTGTAGCAAACAGGCTATCATTAAAATAAGATTATATATATATTTTTTTTAATAATATTTTATCTCCAGTAGGGAAAAAAAGTTATGATTTTGAATTAGTTTAGAGGGACTAAAACAGGTCTTTTTATCCCTGGACTCAAAAAGTAGGGAGAAAAAGTAAAAGTAGGGCGAAAACGTAAAGTAGGGCAAAAAAGTAAAGATTGCAACTTAATTATTTTATAAACAGTAGAAAATAAATGGATAATGTAATGAAGTTGTTGAAATCAGGTTGGCGGCACTGCGCTTTTTTGACCATGTTTATCTTTGTTTATAACCTGCATCTAAATAACCTTGTATTTGAGTTTAGTTCCAATTCTTATTTGATTTTAATATTGAATATTGAATCTCTTATATCTGCTATTAAAAGTGCTAATAATTATTGTTATTTATTAAAATAATAAATAAAAACTGTGCAATGGACGAAAATTTGTATTTTCTTCCTACTGGAGATAAAATATTGTATGTACCTCGTGAGTAAAGTGCCATTATTCCCTCGCGATAATTATCTCCCTCGGCTAAGAGTTATTCCCTCGGCTGCGCCTCGGGAATTAAAGAGTCCAATTCCCTCGGCTTCGCCTCGGGATTTAGGGACCATGGTTCCTTCGGCTTCGCCTCAAGAACCAACTTTTTCGCTCAGGGAATAATGGCTTACTTTACTCCCTAGGTGCATAAATAACTATTACCATCCACATATTTATATTTATTAATATTTTTATGTTTTTCTCACTGAATATAACAAAAGCTGGTTTGGTGATCATATGAACAAAAAATAAAATTATTTGTCGCTAAATAAATTTTCAAACAATTCATAATATTACTATATTCATGATTAATCATTAAAAGTAGAATCTTTTCCTGGAGTCGCAAACTTTTTAAAAATCATTCCGTGAGAATGCGTTGACCCTAAAACACTGAACCGATTTTGATTAAATTTAACATAGGTGTTCAGAAAAGTCATACCCTTAACTACCAATTTGGGTGCGCAACCCTTCATGAACTCTTTAATATTAACATCTCTGACCATTTTAATTTACCAATTTTAAATTGTATTACATACAATTAAAAATTATATAGAATTATTTCTCAATTTTAAACTACATTCCCGAAATAATACAAAAAATAAAATTATTAATAATAAATATATTATGTATTGGTCATTGATAATTTGGGCCTGAAGATGATAAGATATGGGTGTAATATTGCGAAAATAATTTATGGTCACTATAGTCACCCATAGAAATAAAAGTAATTAAGGGTGTAGGGTAACTTAAAAATGATTTTATATATATATATATATATATATATATATATATATATATATATATATATATATATATATATATATATATATATATGTATATATATATGTATATATATATATATATATTTTTTTTTTTTTATTTATTTCAAACTATATATCATATCGAACATTTTTCTATCTTTACAACAGCTCAGAAACGTCAGGAAGTCATAAAAATAAAATAAAATGTAGGTAGGTTCTTCAATAACCGCCTAACCACTAAGACAGAAAACTAAAAAAACACAAAGAAATTCTGCAAATTCATAAAACAAACCTGTTTGGAAGTAATACAGCAATGAAACCAATGTTATATTCTAAAATAAAAAATAAAAAATAATTTTGTAACAAGAAGCAGAATGACGAGTAAGGAATGTAGGACACAAATATGTGAGTCACTGACTTGGGAGGTGCCTTATCCTATAGAGCGCTCTCCTGTAAAATCACGTTTTTAGACGTTCAGGTACACTTTTCACCAAAACTAGCTGGCCAAATACAATGATTTTGTTTTGGTTTTGTTTGTAGATATTTACTGCTCACTTTAATCGTTATTTATTCAAAAACCATTATTATTACGTGTACGGTAAAAGAATAGGCAGTAAAAAAATTGGTAATGTTTTTACACAGTCACCCAAAATTTCAGTGTAATAATTATTTTGAAACAAAACGATCAAAATTATCCTCCTTTTAAGCCGAACAAAATAAAAAAAGAATTACTGAAATCCGTCTTGTAGTTTTGGAAAAAAGTTCTCATAAAGTTAGCATGTTTTCAATAGAAAAACACAAGTTACCCGACCCCCTTAAAAGTAAACGTAATAAACCAAATAAACAATAAGAAAATGGCTGGTCAATTGAGCCACATAGAAGATGCATCAGATGAAATAACAATACAATAGAATAATAAAGATATTTTTTAATTGAAAAAAATAATTAAACTATGTAATGCTAGGATAAAAAAAATATGTTTGATATACAAATTTATTTGTAAATATTATATTGGTTATTGCTAATTATGGTGGGAAATGCCTAGGTATGGACGAAATTTTTATTGGATTACATCGGCTCTGATTGTCAATTTGTGCAGAATCTGGTGTAATTCCTTTGTCAAAAATGTTTAATTTTCAATGATCGTTCCTAGAGATCCATAGAGATAGACGGACCTATAAACATTTTGTGCATTTCTGATTTTTTTTTCATACGACCGTATTTTAAAATTACATGATTTTTTTTCTAAATCTTCTCCCAGCATATATTTAATCTAAATTTAAAGCAAACACAACAATTTAATTATTTTGTAAAGAATAATATATTATTTTTAATATGAAAAAACTTTCTTTAATAAAACAATGTTTTGCCTACTTAACTAGAGGCATAGTCCTATAATTTATGTCTGTATAGAGTACTGAAAGTACATACATAAAAAAATCAGTTAAAACTATTCGTAATTTTTATCTTAAAAGCATACATCTTCATATGTTTGTAAAAAAAAACATGTCCTTCAATACTTTTTTAGAGTTTAGTTATGTTTTTGCTAGCAGAGTAGAATTAGTAGAAATAAACACACATAAATAATATATATATATATATATATATATATATATATATATATATATATATATATATATATATATATATATATATATATTCACACTAGCAATTGTCCCATCCTTTGGTATTTTTTAAATGTATTTTTAAAAAATACATTTAAAAAAAAATAATAAAAAAATACATTTGGTAGTTATTAAATGTATTTTTTTTATACATTCTCAATAATATATATATACACACACACATATATATATATATATATATATATATATATATATATATATATATATATATATATATATATATATATATATATATATATATATATATATATATATATATATATATATATATATATATATATATATATATATATATATATATATAAAGAGAGAGAAAGACAGAGAGAGAGAGATATTGTTTGTATAAAAAAAACACCAAAGGTTGGGAGGATTGGGGGCTAAGTGAAGGAGAGAAGAGTAGGACGAACGGACTATTCTAATGCAAATTTGTGTAGCCGACATCCTGTTCCTGTGTACAGTGGAGCCCCCATGGGGACGGCTCGGCTGTCTAGTGTTTCTACACAGGGTTCTACGAGGGAGGCGGCGAGGATACAACCAACCTTCCTCCCATGTCTATTTATTCTGTTTTAAACAACCCCCTAGTCAAGACATTCTGTCGGCTACATCTCTCTTTCTAAAATACCAAGAAAAAGGATAGGGAGAAAAAATAAAATTGAGTTTCAAGATGTTAACATGAAGATTTTAATATCCAAGATTTATTTTTATTTTCACTCGATATAAATTTGTTTTTCTAATCCATTGTAGAACTAAACATATTTGGGTTGTCAAAATATCTGTTTATAGCGGTTCGTTTTACTGGTCAAACCATACTGTGGTTAAGTTTTAGTTCTTCCAGTGATGACCTTGTCGTGTTTGAAGGGTATTGCGACCGTTCACCTCCTGTACTGGAGGCATCTTCTGGGTTGTACATGTTGTTCAGAGTGAGGGACAACATGGACTAGAGAATTTTCAGGATCAGTGGTAATGAAGATGCTTCCAGCACAGGAGGGAAACTTCGGAATACTCTTTTAACATGACGCGGTCACCACCGGAAGACCTAGAACTTAATGGAATCGAGGAAGCCTACGCCAAGATAACATACCATGGTTAGATAAGATAACATACCATGGTTAGATAAGATAACATACCATGGTTAGATAAGATAACATACCATGGTTAGATAAGATAACATACCATGGTTAGATAAGATAACATACCATGGTTATTAATTGCAAAAGATTTAGCGTGTCCTTTCGTAGGTTAACTCGTCATATATTTGGCTTTCATATCGAACTTCCAGCACATCAAAACGTTAGGGTAGGTACGAAATTGAGGAAAAGCCAGAAAAAACTTTAATTGAGATTATGAATTCTTCCTTTTTCCAAACCTCGAAACCTCTTGACAGTTCCTTTCCCAAGCCTAGATTAGGATGACACCCAACTAACATATGCCGACATAAAATGTTACATGACAAAGGAATTACAAAAGATCCTGCCCAAATTAATAATCAATGCCGATGCAATCCATTTTTTAGGTGCAATTTGAAGCTACACTGAATCACCCCTAAAAGGGATCACTCGGACAGAGATAACCCCTGGGAACTACGTGTATAAGCTCAGTTTAATGTATCCATCTAACTGTGAAGTTCATTTTATTTTGCTTCCAGTAAACACCCGATGCTCACTACCTCTGAAGATGAAACAGATATGGTGAACAGATCCTGCATAAGCCAATGCAATTCATTGTTAGGTGTAATCTGACGTGCATGTATATATCTATCTTATCTTTTTTGCTTCCATCAGTGAACACCCGATGCTAATTGTGCCGATCTATCTGTGCATGTATATATCTATCTTATCTGTTTTGCTTCCATCAGTGAACACCCGATGCTAACTTCCCCCGAAGATGATACACCTATGTAGTGAAAGTTAAACGTTGGTTTTAAAATTTGTCTTGACTCGGGTTAAGTGATATGACTACATGAATAACTTTTACAAGGAAAATTCTATTCCATTATCTTTACGCATTTTAATCTTAGAAACTAAACCTTTCCTTTCCCTCAGACAAGTGGCTTTTATGATTATTTTTATTTCAAACATTTTTACTAATGTGGAATACCTGAGTTATTTCATTTGTTTAATTATGTTTTGGCTTTATCAAGGTTTTTGGGGAAAAGGGTTCTACAATTGTAGGAATAATTGATTTCTCTATTTTGTTCTGGGTCATTTCATAGTAACAAGTGATAGTTATGTGGCAGGTTAGACATGAAGAAGAAGTAGTCCAGTGCGTACACTTACTTAGCTGTAAATATTGTAAAATAATTATAATACAAAATAACTAATAATGATAAAGAGAATTAACATCACTCATTAAATAAGTAATTGGTACTTAGTAAATAGTTAAAAAGTTTAGAAATAGATAATAATTATTGATTGTTAAAATAATTACATATAAGCAGGCAATATAATATGAGAGACAAAAGATATCTGTTAAGATAAGAGATCTCTAGATCTCCACCTTCTCTTCAAATATCTTGGTGGATTGCTTGGGATTATAAGAGATCTCTAGATCTCCACCTTCTCTTCAAATATCTTGGTGAATTGCTTGGGATGATAGAGATCTCTAGATCTCCACCTTCTCTTCAAATATCTTGGTGGATTGCTTGGGATGATAAGAGATCTCTAGATCTCCACCTCCTCTTCAAATATCTTGGTGGATTGCTTGGGATGATAAGAGATCTCTAGATCTCCACCTCCTCTTCAAATGTCTTGGTGGATTGCTTGGGATGATAGGAGATCTCTAGATCTCCACCTCCTCTTCAAATGTCTTGGTGGATTGCTTGGGATGATAAGAGATCTCTAGATCTCCACCTTCTCTTCAAATATCTCGGTGGGTTGCTTGGGATGAACTAAGAGGACAGGAATTGTACAAGAGGATTAGGATGGTAGGATATGGATTCATGGAATTTCATATATCGTGATACGGTTAGATTTCGAACAAAGGGCAAATTCAAATCATCATGGTTAGAAACATAGAAGAAAGCATCATTGGCTATTTTTCTAATTGCCGACTAAAATTAGACGACGGGAATTTGACGTAATATAATGATTATTATATATATAAAGTGGCTAATCAGCTGATCGGGTTATCAAAATGTTTAGGCACTTCCAGACCACCTAGAGACTCGCGGTTTATTGCGTTTCGTCCCAAATCGGCCCAAACCCACTAGAAAAATCTGAAAAGTCGAAAAAAATTATTTTTACCCCCCTTAAAAAAATAAAAACGGGGGACGCGAATTGAAGGGTTTCTTCGAAGGGCTATAGCGGCTAAACGATAAGTCGTATCGAAAAGCGGATAGCACCAACGGTAACTGATTTTAAAAGATCTACAATTTTGGTTCTATGACTTTTTGTCGTACGACCATCGGTTCTACCTTAAATCGAGTAAATTTGGTCATTTTTGGTCAAATTTTGACTTTGAGCGCTCATGGCGTCCGCGATTATTGGCCGATTTTATTTTCGATTGGGGTATTTAAACCCCACACTAATGCTCTTTAAAACGAGTATTTATTATTTAAATTATTTGTATTTTTTGCCGAGAAAAATGAGTATTTATAAAGCAAAATCGAGTTTATAATTACGTAAATAACGTCATGTTTACGTTTTTAACAAATAGTCTTTTTTTAAGCTTATTTTATTATATAGTTAAAAACAAGAATACAAAAATATATAAACAAATATTGAATAATAAAGTTTGTTGTTCGAAAGGTAAAAGATAATAAATACATTAGTTTCCACGTAAACACACTTTGGATCCAAGATGTAAACAAACGCCCGCCCCCCACTCTTTCACCTTCTACTCTCTTTGCCTTTAGTGTAACGTCTACTTCCGTGGGGCACACCTCGCCATCTTTTCTTATACTACCGGCATTTATTAAGGTACAATTTTATTCTTATGTTAACTATTTATTTAATTGTTTTTATTACCATATTATTGTTATTAGAATTGTTTTTAATAGGTTGTTTAATTCTATACTAAGTAAATGTTTTAGTTTATTTAAATTAATGTTTTAGTTTATTTTAATGAATGTTTTACATTAATTAAATACATATTTATTTTATTACATTGATTTATTTATTACGTAATTATTTTTATAAGCTTATATATTATAAATATATATATTATAAATATATTTATTATTATTATTATAGAGTTATATTGTATAGTTAGAAACAAGTATAAAGAAAATATTGAACAATAAAGTTTTTTCTATTGGTTAATGATAATAAATAAATAAATTAGTTTCCACATAAACACACCTTGAAACCTAGATTTAAACCAATATTCCCTCTCCCGGGCAAAATACCCCCTCATCTTTTCTTATAGTATCGACATTTAAGGTACAATTTTATTTTTATGCTAACTATTTATTCATTATTATATTTATTATTATTATTATTATAGGAATGTTTTTGATTAGTTTCTTTAAAGCTATATTAAATAAATATTTCAGTTTATTTAAGTTTATGTTTAGTTTAATTAGGATAATGTTAAACATTAGATTGTAAGTTTTAGATATCATAATAATAAAGTTTTTTTATGTTAAAAATTACCGAATCAGTGGATTATTTAACTAAATATATTTAGTCAACCTAATTCCTTAGATTATTATTATTTTTTTATTAATTTTAAATAACTTTGGTTCTATTCAATATTTTTCGATGAAACCAAGGCTACAACATTTCACAGTTTTTTTCACAGTTTGTTCACAGTTAGTGTCCCCTTAATGAAAAATATTTTTTCTTTTTTTTTTTGGTCAATGAATCCGCGTCGCGTAAAAGTTCAAAAAAAAGAAAACTTTGAACCGGCCTGAACGGGTGTATATTGATCCGAACATTTCGAGCGGGGTATCAAATTGTTTGTCTTGGAAAACTCAAATTGTCATAGCCAAAATCCTTGGGACGAAAAGTCAAAAAATTAACTTTTCCGATTGATTTGAAATTTCGCACAGTGGTCAAACTTATAATTAGAAAAAATACTTTGTACCTTTAGTTTCACCTTAAGTTTCGGAGAAAACCAAAGAAAACGGGCAAAAAAGGAAATATCACCCGTTTTCAAACGCCCGTATCTCGAGTTGTATTTTTCCTATTAACGCAGTCTCAACGGCTTATTGCTCAGAAAAACTACCTCATTCAAAAAATATAAATTATGTTGGGTGTTGTCGACCGAAATCTCCCGACATATTTTTCAGCCTAAATTTGATACTTTTGAAATTCAGTTTTCCCCCAAAATAACCGATTTCAATAAAAATCGGTATTTACCTTTTATTTGACATAAGGAAAAAAAATGTGGAAGAATTTTTGTAAAAATTTAAATATTTTTTATATACGAAAAAAAAAAAAATTTATTGGAGGGTTATTTTAGATTGTAACATTCTGCTGTATCATCTAACATTTATTTAAATGATATAATTGTATTGTACTATTTGAGAGCCCTAATTTGATGTTTCACTCGATATGGTCTTGGTCAGAAAATTATTTTCATTACCTTTAGGTGTAAACATTAATCTGTAATTAATTAATTAGAGATTTATATTTGAGTTTGATCCGTGTTGGAAGTGACGGCGAAATGGACCCTGGGGGGTCTTATATAGATGTGTCAATATTAAATTCTGTAAGCCAGTCGGTGTACCAGATCATAGGTTAACTTTGAAAGAGGGTGCAGTTGTCAAGCAAATAAAATATTTTAATTTCACTAATCAATTTATTAGTTGATAGAACGGAACTAATAATAGTTAAGATATCTAAATATTTGATTTAAGTTAAAAAACCATCTTCAGAGGAAACAATAATAATGCCAAGAATAACTTTTAAACTTGAAGTTGGAAATAGAGGTGTGGAAATTATGCGTACAGACAGTTCCTCCTGAAATTAGCTTACTCGATGAATCCGGGAGTCAAAAATTATCTTTTGTTTGTGTGGATCTCATTAGTACTTTGTAGTAATATATTTAATGAAATAGCCTACTGAATTAACTAATATGGTAGTAATATTTATAAAATAGTAATAATACATCCACTGATTGCAAGCATGAACCCCGCGCGAAGCGCGGGGCGAATGCTTGTAATAATATAAAGCCTTTATTAGATTCTTACAATTTAGAATTAAATTATACATGTTATTCTTAAGTTATAATAAAAGAAAACAAAAACTCTTTGTGTTACACTAATAAGGTAATTATAAAAATATAGAAAAAGAACATTAGTGAAACCATATTAGATTTCTCCCTGCTTCGTTTATTTATTTATTTATTTTTTATTTAATTATTATTTTCTTTTTTTTTCTCCTTCGAGCCTCGCTGACACCCACACATACATACACGAACATATTCATTCCTTTTATTAATTTTTATTTTATTTTTTTATTTTATTTATTTTTATTTTTTTTATTCTTAAATGTATGTTATAAAAATCTGATTTTAAATTGATATTTCTTATCTATTTTGCTTCCGAGCTTACCGAAGGTAACGGAAGCATTGTGTTCACTTTTGAGAACGAAAAACTTTTATGCCTCCGATTTTAAAAATTCCAAGACAGAAATCCGTTTCAGACAACAGGGAACATTTTTGGTCTCGTGTCTGTCTGTCTGTCTGTCTGTCTGTCTGTCTGTCTGTCTGTCTGTCTGTCTGTCTGTCGGTCTGTGTGTCCGCGAATTATGAAACGTGCGACGATAACTTGAGTAAGTGTCAACCGATTTTGATGAAATTTGGTAGACATGTTCATTTTACCAATCCCCAGGACGAGTTCGTTGGACAACGTTATCCGTCCAAGCGTTCACGAGCAACGCTCGCGTAAACGTGAACTTCAAATTCAAAATTGGAATTTTAGGTTGGGAAAAAAATCTAACTTCATCTATTCATTGAGACAAACATTTTTTTCAAATACAATTTTTCAGTAAAATCAACAGCGACACCGCTATGAAGTGTTAAAGATCGCTAAAACTATTAATAGTTTTTACACAATAAGCATTATAACAATAAAGTACATGATAGGATGCGAGGAAGCTATGTGCCACACTAATTGGCAGTCTATTTTCTTTCTTTTATGAATTCTTTATTGTTGTAAGAAATCAGGTCCATTTCTGGACATAGGCCTCCATCGTGTCTCGCCAAAGTCCCTTCTTCTCAGCTGTCCGGTTCCAAGTAACACCAGCTACTTCCTGGATGTCATCTCTCCAGCGCCTGGCAGGCCTACCACGCCGCCTCTTCTGGTGTCTTGGGCACCACTCGCTCACTTTCCTGGTCCATCTTTGATCCTGTATCCTTGCCACATGTCCGGCCCACCTCCATTTTAAAGATACAGCTTCCTCTACTGCGTCTTTCAAGCCGGTCATCTTTCTCAGATCTTCGTTTCTGATGTGGTCTTATTTTTTTACTCCGAGCATACTTCGCTCCATGGCCCTCTGTGCTACCCTTGACGTAATATACCTGAAGATAAATATTAGGGCCGTCACTATACTATGTATGTATATCCACACACACACCTATATATATATACTGTCGTTGTAATGCATATTGACTATCAATCAGATAAAGAATATAAAGGAAGAAAAATAATTTAAATCTACATTTTCAATTTATCTTTTCTTAAACTTAAAAAAAAAAGTTGTGTCAATACTTGAAAATTATTTCCAATATCATTTCTAATCTTAACTGAATCTTTAACATATATACATTAGAGTATATATACATACATATTCTTTACACATTATCCTCAACATTTATCATACCTTTTGTAAAAAGTTTAGAATAAGAAGAAATAAATGTCTGAGAATATATATATTTATATATATGTATATATATATTTGACTGTGCAGGTGTGTATTGGAAGTGAAGAATAGAGGAATTTATATGCAATATTTTTTTTTTTAAGAAAAAAAAGAGTAGAACAAACGAGATAGGATATAATATATATATTCTGTTTCTAAGCTCACATTTTTATTTCAATTTGAACGGAAAGAATTATAGTTGGTGGTACTGGTAGGATATTTCTTTTTTTGGTGAAGACTTAAAGAAGGAGGTTTTCGGGGGCTATAAAGTCCGATTTGGGTGCTGCCTCACACTATTGGTTTTTATACTTGGTGAAAGGGCGAGACAGGTAAAAGGATATTTATATGTATAGATTTCTTTTAAGGAAAGAACGTAGGAGTGGAAGAATCGATGAATTACGGCAAATAGAAATGGAAGTTAGAATAAGGAGGGAGGGGATAAAGATGGAGAAGAAAAATGTTGAGGATAGCACGTGTAATAAGGGTGGTGAACCGCCGAACCAAACTATAAGGGCAGGAACTAGCTAGCCGTAGAAAAGCTATTGCTCCGAGGATTTTTCTCTTCATGGTTCCAAGTAAAAGCGCTAAACTGTGAAACATTGGTGTTTTCAACACTTTTCCTACAACCTCACACTCCTAACACGAATTTCCCCTTTCGTTTGAAAAAAAAGCCCCCCCTCCAAAGGAAAAACCTGTGAATTATAGCGTCAGTAAAGATGTGGGAATGTTAGGGGAGATACCCAGGACCACACAGGTTCTAACGGGGCGTCTTTACCTAAAGGCTATTTATACCTCCAATAGCCCACATTGGTACTAAACCACGGTTCAACCTATACACAACCCCCCCCCCCCCCCCACAAAACCACACTGTAGATATATAACCTATCTCTGAGTTACAGCCATCCCCTTTTGAAAACCGCTATCCTATATCATCAAAAGAAAAACCGGCTCATTCTCAACACATTTAACCAAAAAAATGGGCCTGAAACGGGGAAAAAATGCCGTACGTAATTCTATCACATCACTTTTCACCTTTTTTTATTTTATAAAAAATCCATTTTAGATAATCCAATAATTTATTTTAGGCAATATTTTTATTTAATTTGAGTTTACCATAGGTAACGGAAGTATTGTGATCGTTCTTAAGAACTAAATATAATTAAGTTTTTTATATCTCCGATTTCGAAAATTCCTTCACAGAACTTCGTTTCAGAAATTCTTATATTTGTCTGAAACGGACTGTTGTTCAGCATTTTTTTGAACCACCATATCTACGACCTATTATTGTCTGATTTATATAATTTAGCAATGTTTAATGTACGATGATTGAAATTAATATGACACCATCAGTGCTACTTCCTACAAGCCATGTAGATTTATTTTTTTATTTTTTTTTTTGACAACAAAATTACTCAGCTTTTTCGTATGCAGACGAGAAACCAATAGGTGCAGAAAGTTGAAAAAACGATTTTGACCAATAATAAGCTAATTATAACCTTCTACCTATAGGAGGAGTAGTTTCTAAAATATCTTTGTTCGCGAAAATGTTTGTGAGACAAACCAACAGACATATAGGATACCAATAATTTCCTAATGTCTGAAAAGAAGTTGTTCTTAAAAGAAAATGTTCGTCAAAACAATAGCAATGCTTCCGTTACCTCAAAGCTCAGTAGCAAAGAGGGGGGGGGGGGAGAATAAAATGAATTAATTAAGCGTAGTAAAGCGAGGAAGCTATGTGCCACTGTAATTAGTACTCTATTTATAAATAACATTTGATGTGTTATATTATATTAAGTTTTGTGGTGAACATGTATTTTCTGGTAGTTAAAGTTAACAACATTTTTTAATTAAGTATTTTTTTGATAATACAATTTTTAGAAAGAGGTTACAATTATTATCTCTATGTATACTATGTATATACACAATATTTGTACTCGAGTGTACAATTAAGTAAAATGGATGTACTGTCTCTCTCTCTCTCTCTCTCTCTCTCTCTCTCATATATATAATATATACATATATATATATATATATATATATATATATATATATATATATATATATATATATATATTCATCGATTCATTTTATCATTATCACAAATGATAAATTGCCAAACCCTGTAAAAAAATCCAGTTTATATATATATATATATATATATATATATATATACATATATATATATATATAAAGTGAAAAATAGAAAAAAAACTAGAAGAAAAATAGAGAAAATATATATATTATTGGCTTCATGAAATCTCATTTTTATATATCCTGCTTTTTTGGCCTCATTTTAACCGGCTTTTACTCCCTCGGGAAGTTTTTATTTTGTCAGGGACGTTATCTCGAGTCTGGCGTTTATATGGTCTGTTAATATCTTTGAAGGAAAAACGAGGATTGGTTGTGCCTTTTCGTGTGTTTGAAAATATCGGTATCAAGAGCAAAGGGGGAAAGTATTGGAAAGAGGAAGTATTGTGTATTGAGTTATATGAAGGACCAGGAAGTGAAAACGCAATATTTTTCCCACAAGTAAATAGTGATTGATTTATATATGTATACATATATATATATATATATATATATATATATATATATATATATATATATATATATATATATATATATATATATATATAATCATTAATTTTTTTAAAAACATTTAAAAGAGGAATAGTGGAAATTTACAATACATAAAAAAAAACTTTAATACATACGACCTCTATTTTTCCTGCAACTCGGTTGGCGAAGTTTGTCACACTCTTTCCAAGATTTTCCGAGAATATTCTCTTGCAGTTGTTAAAATGTCCAGGTAGAATGTGTTAATACATATCTTTACATCTTCGTTGTTTGTGGGTCGATTGGACGATTGTAGGAGTTGACTGCGATACATATATATATATATATATATATATATATATATATATATATATATATATATATATTATATGTATGTGTTTGGGTGTGTGAGTCTGTGTGTGTATACATAGAGAAAGAGAAAGGAAGAGCTGATAGGAATACTGTTAGTCCTTTAATACATCTACATAGTAAATGAAGGAGGGAAAGAAAAATATCACATAGATAAATTTAATCCTAATAATAAATCTTTCAGGCCTCCTGATTTCCCCCTTCTACACAGTTGGAAAATCTTACACGGGGTGCCAAATGTAGGTTATTCCGTTTTGTATTCCCTTTGTGTTCCTTCGGAGGGTGTGTCGAAAATAAAAGAGAGAACAATGTTTTTGGCTTAGGTCAGCGACAAATTGATCGGGAACATATTCGTGTGGTAAAAAAGTACATTTTTGTCTCGGAGATTGAGAGTAACAAAGAAAAAAGTGTAGGAAATAGGACAAAAAAACATAGGATTGAAAGAGGTGTAGACAATATTTTCATTGGCAAGTTGAAAAGTAAGGCTCGTATTTTTTTTTTTTTTTTTTTTTCCTCGATGGATTTGTGTGGGGATTGGAAAGGTGTAGGATAGGAATCTTGTTCGTGGATAGAAAGAACAAGCAATGTTGAGAAAACTATACACAGGATAATGTTTTTCTACCACACAAAAAAAGAAGATATTCCTCATCACATTTTAACTTCCTCACTTCATCGTCCTTATCCTTTTTAAAAAAAAGGAAACGGAAAATTGGTTTTTCCGTAGTTTAGGAGAGAGAGAAGAATAAAAAAACTTTTTTTTTATAGAAAATGGTTGGACATCCTTTTCACCGTGAGGTTTTATCACTAAAATAAAACGTAAAAAAATGATAAAATAAAATACAGTGATTAATCTACTACTCACTCTTTAGTGATAAACAAAATTACCCTGAGCTCTTATATCACTTCGTTAAAAATTTATTCTTTATGCAGTACAACTCATTGCAATACTATTATTATTAGAGGATTCATTTGGACCTCTTCACTTGTTTTTATTCATCTATCAACAGTTAAATAATAAAGATTAAGTGTACCAATATACGTTATATTTTTTACATTTGAAAAGTAAAAAATAAATCTCTCAGGGGAAAATGTGTGTTATTTAGTTAGTTGTTTTATTTAATTCTTTTTAATCTACTATATGCTTCTGTTTAGATCAGAGTGGTTTAATTTGAAAAAACTATATATATATATATATATATATATATATATATATATATATATATATATATATATATATATATATATATATATATATATATATATATATATATATATATATATATATATATATATATACAAATATACAAATATATATATAAAATATATATAAAATATTAATTGGTAGTGAATTGTACGTTTTATATACATAGTATAATGAGGTTATTAATGGGTTTTAGAGCCCAAGCTAATTTAAGTTTGTTTTTTTATTTTGTTAATAGGAGGAATAAGAATTTAAAAGCTTTTATTAGTGGTGGTTTTTTTAATGTACCTGTGATTTCTGATTTTAATGTATTAAAGTTTCAATATTTAAGATTCTCAAATTTCATTGAAATTAAGGACGATAAAAAACTCTTTGGGAAAATATGACCTGGTAATACAATTTTTTTTTTGTTAAAATGCTTATTAAAATAATTATAAACTTCTTTACTTTTTATATAAAATAAAAAAATGGATGCCAATTAGTGTAGTACATAGCTCATTACTGTTATTGGACGAATGGTCAAATGAGATTGGAATCTGTTGCGATTCTAAGTGGGGTCATATACCATTTGTTAGTTTACTCCTGCGTATATAGTGTATAATCATTGAGAATAAAATGATAGTACAATTATTTTAATATAAGAAGAGAGATTATAATAGTCCCCAGGCCACCATAAGACGTGAGTCGCTGATTGATAAAGTTTTCTTGCCTTATGGAATCGCTTATTTACGCCGTGTCCACCGATTAATTGGGTATATGGCAACTGGGCGCTGGGCCATTTCTGTTTTGTTGACATGCCAAACTTGCCCTTCTGCAGGAACATTGAAAAGAGATAGATAATTTTTTTTATTTTCACAGGATCGCATTATTAAATTATTTCAAAAACAGTGGTAAAGGTGTCCACCGATACGAGTGGGCCGTTTTCTTTTCAACGTCCCCGCAGAGCGATATGTTTGGGGCGGTGGACACCCCAAACGGCCAACTCTTATCGGTGGCCACGTGTACCACTGTTTTTTAAATAATTTAATTAAACGATCCTGTGAAAATCAAAACTTTATCTCTTTTCAATTTTCCTGCAGAAGGGCAAGTTTGGCGTGTCAACAAAAAAGAAATGGCCCAGCGCCCAGTTACCATATACCCAATTCATCGGTGGACACGGCATAAATAAGCGATTCCATAAGGTAAGAAAACTTTATCAATCAGCGACTCACTTCTTATGGTGGCCTGTGGACTATAATTTTATATAGATTAAAAGATAGACAAAATAAAAAACTTAGATAAAACCCAATTGAATGTTTACTCCCCCTGCAAACCTATGTATCACAATTCTTTCGGATATGGCGAATGTTGTCAATATTATGAACTTAAACTCATTGACTTTCTTCTTTTTTACTTATTGCTGCAAAGAATTGCGTCATTTACACAGTAGAAGATTCAAGTATGTTCAAGAGTTCAAGTTTGTGGTGAAAGGAGGCACCGGTTATATGATTTTACTTCTTATATAGGTCTCTTAAGAGGCTTTTAAACGAGCAACATTTTACGGCAATGTATTGCTAGAAATAATGGCTGGGCTACATTGCTTAAAATCGAGAAACATATGGCGGCAATATGTTCTTATGACCCGGCAATATTTCTGTTTAGTTCATTTCCGAGTAATACATTGCTGAGATTGTAGCCGGGCTGTAAAGATATATTGCCGTCAATATTTGTATATTTGGAGAAATGTGGCCGGGCCAATATTGCCGTAAAATGCTCTTTTATAAGACCCTTTATTTGATGTACTAGTTTTCCATTTTTTTTTTAATTAAAGGTATTTTTTTTTTTTTTCTTTTCAATTTTCTCATCACTCACCAAAGAAATAGGGTTAAATTTTTTTTAGAAAAAAATATCACTGTTGTTGACACATCACGGTCTCAACACAAATCCAATTTTCCTAGTACAACCCTCCCCTCCTTTCCTCTAAGCACAAAAAAAGACCATCTGGTTGCAATCTCATTTATTAAAAATCATCTCGAGTAAAAAAAAACAAAACTCATTATTTAATTGAACTTAAAAAAAAGTTGGAGGAAGGACGAAGGGAAAAAAAATGCTTTTAATGAAAAATCAAGAAAAAG
Organism: Gerris lacustris; assembly: GCA_951217055.1. Lineage (NCBI taxonomy): Eukaryota > Metazoa > Arthropoda > Insecta > Hemiptera > Gerridae > Gerris > Gerris lacustris. Next base: position 53,962,296 of record OX578283.1, on the reverse strand, counting down.
AAAAAATACTGTAATGTATCTAAGTGAGACGTAAGAAAAGAGAAAATATACGAGTGACAAAAAAACTTTACTTTCCTTGATGCTACACTTTTGTTTCCTCTTTTTCTTTTTGCCCCCCTCGGTTCTTTTTTACTCCGAGGCTTTCCATTTTCCCTTGGTGATAAAGGGAAAGGAAGAAGCTTTACAGAGGGTAGAGACTGTTTCCTTAGCAATTCAGTAGAAAGCCTTTGGGCAAGTCTGTGAAACTAGAGGCAACACGATGCTCTTAGACTCTAGCCTTGCTTTGTTGCTCTAAAAATCCTTCAAGGCAATACTTCACTTCTTCAACTTACATCGTACATATATAATACTCCTATAACAATTTCTGGTATATCGTTTTATTTTTTTGTCGCTTCAATTTTTTTAAAGATCTTCCTTGCAGATTATAAAGAGAGGAATTATTTGAAAAAAAGATCTTAGATGCAATAACTGTAACACTTCCTTTGACAGACTCTGTTACTGGTACAACTAGTCGAGACCAAATCTATGATGAAGTTTGATAGTAGGTGGAATAAAAAGCACTAAGTCAGTTGTTTCTTAGTTCTAGTCCTAACCTATGAAATAATACACAAGTTGAATTTAGAGCTAAGATTATGCTGCAATTACATATAAGGGGAAGTCAGTTATTTCTTAGTCCTAGTCCTAACCTATAAAATTAATACCAAAATTTAATTTAGAGCTAAGATCATGCTGCATTACATATTAGAGGAAATAAGTAATAAGTTAATTGTTTTGACTTAGAATTAGTAAATGATCCTAACCATGAAACATCCTGAGTTAGCTGTTTCCTAATCCTAGTACTAACCTAGCAGATAAACACTTAAGATGCGTTTCTTGATGATCTGAAGAGCCACTTGATTAAAAATAAAGAAAAAAAGTCTAGAGGTTAAAAGCTTGCTTTTTAAATTAAAGTTACTTGAGTGGAGAGTCTTCTTTCTTTATTTAATTAGAAGTAGGAACTAGTTGAAATAGGTAATACTAAATCAGTTATTTTTTAAACCTACTAGATGAATACTATAAGTTGCTTTATAGGGTAAGGTCTAAGTACAATGAGAAACTATGAGAAATAAGTAGCACTAAGTTAGTTGTTTCCTAACCTACTAGATGAATACTAGAAGTTATTACTAAAGGTCGACCAAGAAGTCATGAACACGGGAGAAACTGAAAGCTTAGCTTCGTTTAAAGTCGGAACTTCCGAGTATTGCCGAAGTCAGTATAGTCGGGTGCTAAGACAATACCCATTTCTAGTTTGTATGACATGTGCAGTTATGTCAAATCTCACGAATAACAAGAGGACGGTTTCCAATCTTTTAGGTTTCCTTTTGCTTGTTTTTATACAGTACGAATCATAGTCGCAACTATCCTAAACGATTTTTGTACGATCCACAAATCCACGGGTTGATGCAAATGCAAAGAACGGCAACAAATAACGGTGTTTTCGACAGTGGTCTATTTTATTTAAAACTGACTATACATGACACCAAAACAACGACACTAGCGCACTCCTCAGATTTCCATGACTTCTTGGTCGACCTTTAAGTAGAATGAGAAATAAATAGCACTAAGTTAGTTGTTTCCTAACCTACTAGGTGAATACTATAATCTACTTTAGAGGGTAATCTCTAAGTATAATGAGAAATAAGTAGAAGTTATTACTAAGTATAATGAGAAACTATGAGAGATAAGTAGCACTATGTTAGTTGTTTCCTAACCTACTAGATGAATACTAAAAGTAATTACTTAGTAGAATGAGAAACTATGAGAAATAAGTAGCACTAAGTTAGTTGTTTCCTAACCTACTACATGAATACTAGAAGTTATTACTAAGTAGAATGAGAAACTATGAGAAATAAGCACTAAGTTAGTTGTTTCCTAACCTACTAGATGAATACTAAAAGTAATTACTAAGTAGAATGAGAAACTATGAGAAATAAGCACTAAGTAAGTTGTTTCCTAACCTACTAGATGAATACTAGAAGTAATTACTAATTAGAATGAGAAACTATGAGATATAAATAGAACTAAGTTAGTTGTTTCCTAACCTACTAGATGAATACTAGAAGCTAATTTAGAGGTAAGGTCTAAGTAGAATAATAAATAAATAGCACTAAGTTAGTTCTTTCCTAACCTACTAGATGAGTACTAAAAGTAATTACTAAGTAGAATGAGAAATAAGTAGCACTAAGTTAGTTGTTTCCTAACCTACTACATGAATACTAGAAGTTATTACTAAGTGGAATGAGAAACTATGAGAAATAAGCACTAAGTTAGTTGTTTCCTAACCTATCAAATAAATACCACCACGCTAAATACCTACCATTCTAAATAAATACTAGAGGTTAATGTAGGGGTAAGGTACTAAGTTACTTTTTTCCTAATTCTAGTCCTAACCTACCAGACAATAAATTAGGCTAAATATAGGGTGATAACTAGGTAGAATTAGATACCATATGAAATAAGTAGCACTATATTAGTAGATTTATTGTCTTTATCTTAACCTGCCAGATAAATACTAATTTTGAATGTTTGCGTAGAGATCTTGATAGATCGAAATAAGTAGTACTAAATATATTAATTATTTCTTTGAATTTTGTGCTAAGCTACTCGATAAAGGCTAATTCTGAATGATATGTCACTCCTTACTGTAATTACCCAAGGAGGTGGGTTATCCTGTTTTTTAATTCAGATTAATATTTCATCAAATTTATTATAATGGTAAATAAATGTTCTGTTTTAAAATGTCTTGCTACTACGAATATTCTTAGATATAAGATAAGAAATTTACCTAATGTGACCGATAAATATATTATATATATATATATATATATATATATATATATATATATATATATATATATATATATATATATATATATATATATATATATATATATATATATATATATATATATATATAAGATTGTCGTACAGTGGGTAATAGTAAAATCGTAATATATTTCTAACTTCGTTACATTTTACTATTTGCAGGTTTGGAAAAGAGATCTGGATAAATTGTTTGAGGTAAAAAGTAAAATAAGCTTAACAAATTTTATTCTATTCCGTATAGAATATCGATGAAGCCAAGTCACAAAAGACTTATTGATATTCCATTAGCCGGCCACTAGCACCGTGCACAAGAAAAACCACGTCTGAATAACTTGGAGCTTTTCTTTGAAATAAAATAAAGGAAAAAAACGGGGAAAATAGAGAAAAAAAAAATGAAATTGAGAAGAAAAAGAAACTCCACGAGGAAGAAGTGGGTGGATATAAATTACTTATCGAGTCCTGAGTCATTTGCAACGTGAATTATTGATGCGACGCAATTCTACAATTCAACGAAAAAATAAAGAAAAAAAAATATACCGCATTGGAATCAAGAAAATTATACTTTAATCTCTACGTTTTTATTTTTTTTGAAAAATAGTATATTGCTTTGTAAAAACAACAAAAGAAAATCTAATTATAGAACTACACATGGTTTACGAGTCGATTGAAATAAGGTCAAAAAGTGAACATGGCGGAAATAAAAATAATATAAATCAATGTTAAACAACATTTTACCAGTCAAAATACAAACTATGTATTTAATTTCTTGGCTTTCCGCTGAAGACCACGTCTCTAAGAGTTTGAAGTCCATATATTTGCTTCAAAATTCTCGAAGAATTTTCAGGGGTGCATGTTTACTGGAAGCAACTGGAGAGAAGAACGGCGTATTTTCCGTGATCATAGATTGTTCTTGGATTTTCCAGGTGTTTCATCAGTCCGGGTATACCAATTAAAAATTGGAAATGCTTGAAGCTGCCTTCGTCAGTGTTCCTATGTCAAGCGGGTGTTATTTGATGTCACAAAGTGATTTTGGTAACACCTCTTTCATTGGCCCAAGTGCTGACTTGAGGCTTCCATGCCCGTGAAAGGGTACTGTCATCCTCTGTGTTGAAGTTCTCTGTCTGTTTCTATTTTCGATAACCTCCCTTAGCATCCTGCTCTGATACCTGTTGACTGATGCGAGAATACGAATGTCCTCGAATCCGATGAGATGTCCGGTTTCTTCAGAATGCTGAGCTATAGCTGATAAGTGATCATTGGTTTTCATTGCTCTTACCTGTTCTAGTAGGCGGGTTATGATCAATCTTCCTGTTTGTCCAATTGTCCAATATATCTAGCTTTTGACGCAACTGCTAAGAATTTGATAGACACTAGAAGTTTTGAGAGGAAAGTGGATTTCAAGAGGCGTGGTCATGTTAGCGTTGAAATTTGTGTGTCCGATGCCGTTTTTCGGAGATCCCTGCTAATTTTAATCACCTGTTATTCATGATTAATCGTAGTTTAAAACGTTTATTTTAATGGTTTTACAGAAAAACTGATCGATTTTACTCCTCATTAAATTTTCTTATCTTGACTACAACTTTTATTCAGAATAAATATGTGGTCTACGATTTGAGCGATGTAGTGGCGTATCCAGCACTAGGTCTGGGGGGGGGGGGGGCACATTCTAACTCAGTTTAGATTGGGGGGGGGGGGGGGGGTATTCCTAGTGGAAATAAGAAAAGGGAATTACTTTATTCAACATAGCAGCTGAACATCAACAGCAACAGCGCTTTTATGCAATTCTGAGGTGAAATTAAAATTGAGGTGAATGTAAGAAATATGTATTAAAAAAAAAATTTGTTTTTTACTCTATAGGGTCTGGGGGGGGGGGGGTCACGTGCTCCTGTGCCCCCCCCCCCCCCCCCTGGATACGCCACTGGAGCTATGATTAATGATACCTTACTTCACTTTATTTCACTCTGTTAGTTTATTAACATGGATCTTGTGCGATGAATAACAACTATATTTTACGTCATTTTACTCAATTATGTTGATTTTCGTGGATCTTGTTTTCACTTAATTTTTCCCCTTTGTCAACCCATACACTATTTGTTTTACAATAAGCTATGCTTGAATTCAAGTTTTATTCAAAATATTGTTTTAGTTATTTAAAATATTGATTTTACTAACGTAATAATAACGATCTAGTGCTAGTAGTAAAATAGGAGTACTTGTTTGAACCTAGCAATTAGCCCACTTATTTGGGTCCTGTTTACTAACTCCTGAATTGGAGCTCAGCCACTTCTCAAATCAGTTAACCGCCATGTAAATCAACTTGCCTAGGCGTAGAATCGAACCCGTGTCTCCCAGATGAGGCCAATGTTTTTATGACCATTGCTACTCTGAACCCCCTATAATAAACATCTAATTTTAATAATAAATGATTAGTTTTGTGCACATTTTTAATTATTACGTCCTTGGACAAAAATGGAGTAAAAAAGTTGTTTGTTGTTAGTAAAAGATAAGTAGTGTGCTAATTTGCTGGCGAATCTCAGAGAGTGTTGGATTCACTAAGGATGAACCTTACTCAAACTCACGGCTTGGCCAGGGAAAAGCAACAACTTAGCCTCAAGTAAGCCAAGTTTCAAGCCCCCCCCCCCCCCCTTACTCTAGACAACTTTTACCCCAAACCAACAGGACTTCAAACTAATTACTTACTCCGTGCCTCTAAGAAAGTCCTGACAAAGATTATTTACTTCCTCGCAAATCATTTTCAACCCCTTTTTTGGTACTACTTTTTTATACCTTGTTTATTGATAAAACTGTCTCATTTTTTTATGGTTAAAGTTTAAGTGAAGAGATTATATATTTCTTAATTATATACTTTGTAAAGTAGTATGAAAATTATTTTGTTCTGCTTTAGCTACCAACTTTATTATATCTGTTCATTGGTTAAAAATTGCTTCTTGACAATTTAAGAATGAGAAATATACATATATTTTTATTTAATCAACAATCAATATTGTTAATAATCGGCGTTGGTTTTAGCTATATGTTGTTAATAACGATGATTACTAACGACGGAATCGGGTATAGCGACGAAATTTGTTCAAAAGTTGCATTAGTCAAATATCTGTTATGATCAAATCATCTGATATTTTGACCAACATCATAAAAGCTTTTGAATCTAACACACATTCATTAATCTCGTTGCTAGGATTTTCGGCTCTTTTCCCATGAAATAACACTGCCAACATAATCTCCCTCTTTATTTATAAACTATTTGAAAGAGGAGGGACCGAAATTGGGGAATTACGGAGAAGGCCATTTAAAAGTACGAACTATATATAAAAAGTATACTAGAAAATATATATAAAAAAAAGTGTTTTTTTCTATTTTTAGCCTACGGTATTACACGAGGAATATTCGGCCCTTTGCTTATATTTAAATAATGAAGGATCTGAAGAAAGTTTTTCGTATGCATTGCCATATTCTGATTGGTTCCGAAGCCACTAAAGTTATTGTTTTAACTCAGAAGTCGTTTGACAGTCAACGAAAATCGTACCCGGCAATTACGAAGTGAATAGCTGGCCACACACGAGCGGATTTTTTGACGGAACTGGTCCGCGGACCGGGTCGGCGGACCGGGTCCGCGGACCCGGTCCGCGAATCTCAGGTCTGTCGTTCCCCACTAACGTGCAAACCCTGTCCGTCTGATCTAGTCCGTCAACTCGGTCCGCGGACACGGTTCGCTCGTGTGTGGGGCAAATCCGCGGATTTTTCCTTGTTGGTCCGCGGACCCAGGTCTGTCCAGCATGCTCGACAGACCTGTTCAACGGACGACGGACCGGGATCTCATACTAGCGGCTGTGTCTCACTGTGTACGACTGTGCGGTCAATTCTAATAATTTAATATCATATATATACACATTATACATCATATATATATAGTAAAACTTGTCTAAGCTGGAAACCTGCTAAGGTAGAAACTTTTTCTCGGAACGTTTTTTTTCTAAGTATATATACATATAGGATATATTATTTAATATATCCTATATATATATACAGTAAAACTTGTCTAAGCTGGAACACGTGTGAGCTGGAAACCTGCAAAGTTAAAAACTTTCTCGGAACGTTTTTTTTCTAAGTAAAACACCCTGTATAAGCTGGAAACCTGCTAAGGTGGATTTTTTTTTTCTGGAACCGAGGCCTTCAAGCTTAGGCAAGTTTTAGTGTATATATAAATATATATATATATAAATATATATAAATATATATATATATATATATATATATATATATATATATATATATATATATATATATATATATATATATATAATATATATAAATATATAAATATATAAATATATATATATATATATATATATATATATATATATATATATATATATATATATATATATATATATATATATATATATATATATACAGTATGTCCCAGGATCGACTTGACGATACGTGAAGTGACCTAAAAATTTCATTTTTCGACAAAAAGTCATTCTTGATCATCCCTCCTGCATGTCTTCAAATGAAGATTTATCGCATTAAAAATGTTGTTCCATGTAACCTGTTCCTAAAAATTACAATTTCTAAAAATCGCAAGGAACTGGTCTAAATTTTAATTTTATGAAAAAATGTCATTCGTTATAAAAAATTATATTCTTCAAAATAAGAAAGAAAATAAAAAAATAATCATTTAAATTTCAACACCCCACCCCCCCCCCCCTACCACTACCTGATTACCTCACTATTAATAATAAAAATGTCTATTCTAAAAATGTCTATTCAACAATCATTGTTGTACTCAAAATGATTCCTAATTTTTATTTTAGTTAAAGTGGGGTAAGCGGGGGGGGGGGGGGGGGGGGTGAAATTCAATGATTATTTTTTTGAATATTCTTTCTTATTTTGAAAAATATAATATTTTATAACGAATGACATTTTATCATAAAATTAAAATTTAGACCAGTTCCCTCTTGTGCGATTTTAAGAAATCGTAATTTTTTAGAATCAGGTTACATGGAACAAAATTTTTAATGCTATAAATCTTCATTTGAAGACATGCAGGAGGGATGATCAAGAATGACTTTTTGTCGAAAAATGAAATTTTTAGGTCACTTCACGTATCGTCAAGTCGATCCTGGGACATACTGTATATATATATATATATATATATATATATATATATATATATATATAAATATATATATATATATATATATATATATATATATATATATATATATATATATATATATATATATATATATATATATATATATATATATATATATATATATATAAATATATATATATATATATATATATATATATATATATATATATATATATATATATATATATATATATATATGTTATGTTATATAATATTTATAATATATAAATATAAATAGGGAATAAATAAATGCCAGAGGGAGAAAATTAAAACTGAATAAAAACCGAATTAAAAACTGAAAGAGACTGAAGAATTTAATTTAAATTTAAATTTAATTTAAATTTAATTTAAACTGAATAATTTAATTTAAATTTAATTTAAACTGAAGAATTTAATTTAAACTGTAGAATTTAATTGAAAAGATGAAATGAATTTAATTAGAAATGAAACGAATATGGAAATGAACGGATATGGAATGAAACATTATTTGGGTGAGAAATAGTAAAATGATAAAGAGCTAAATCCGCGTACAAATAATAAACTTTGGTCCGTGCGTGTGTGTTGACAACGGCGGACGGGGTCCGCAGATCTCATGTCCGCCGACAAGGTCCGGTCGGTTGTTTCTCCACTAACGCACATACCGGGTCCGCGGATTTCCCCAAATCCGTTGGAAAAGTCCGTGGTCCGTTGGAAAAATCCGCTCGTGTGTGGCCAGCTATTGCTGTGATTCATTTTTCGTGTGCAAAAGGATCATCAGCTGCCCAAATTAATCGGGAGTTGTGCCTAGTTTGTGGACTATCATGGACCTACAATAGTGAGAGAAGGAAATTTTAGACTATGGTGTCGAGACTTTAAAAATGCCAGAACATGAATGATGAAATGCGAAATGGCAAGCCTAGTATCCATACCGATTAAATCGTTTAAAATTGACGATTGGTGCTCTCGCTGATAAATTTCCTCTCGTTTGGACGCACCACTATTTACTCGATTGTTTGGAATAGCTCGGATATCACAAATTGTTTGCTAGGTGGGTACCGAAAATGTTTACCTACCAACACAAAGAGTAAAGAAAATGTCAAGTGGATGAGTGTTTTTAGACCGTTATCGACAAGACATGACTTATTTTCTGACATTGTTGTTACGGCCGACGAGTCCTGGATATTCTACACCAACGCAAACTCTTAAAGAACGAGTGGAACTTAAGACTGCCGTTGTGTGTGAACTGGATTGTCTTCCAGGTGGCGAACTGCTATGCTGTATAATACACGAAAAGTGCTTAGAAGTGAACGGCGATTGAGTGAAAAAGTGAAGTAAATTTGAAACTAAAACCGTCGATATAAAATTGTTTTATTCTAATGATTATATTTTTTTAATGACCAAACGGCCCTTACTTTTTGAATACAACTAGTAATATTAAGAAAATTGTAATCTTTCTAGGTAAGCATTCCATATTTCATATAAGAGGACTATCGTCTAAGTAAGACTTGTTATTAGTGTTAAACTCTGTTTTCTGAAAACATATTAGAGAAATAACATTTTGATTTAAAAGAGCTAAATCAAATGTTTAAAGGTGAATATATAGACAATATTGATTCTAATAATATGATTGCCAAAGAATGTGGAATTGGTATCCCAAGGGTACCAAGACTTACCAAAACGAAACAAGCATTTAGTATCATTCGATCATATTATTTAAGAAAATATCACACGATCTAGGTTTTTTTTAGACTGATGATCATTGTATACTTTTGCTCCTCTAGCAAAACTTACACAATTGTGGAAAACTTTAAATCTCTAGCTCTTTTAGTTTCTGCTGATAATTTTGTCCACAGTCGCTCCGATTTCAGCTAGCTTTCGGTTTAAGACTTGATTTTGTTGATTTTTATAGAGATATCTTTGTCTAGATTAACCTTTAAGCCTTATAAGCTATTATATAATATTTCTTTTTTCTTTTGTTTTCCAGTGGCTTACCTGAACCTCGGCACGTTGCTAGAATCTCTAGGAAGATGGGAAGAGGCTGAGTCTGTATTGCTGAGATGTAGCAAGCTCAGATCAGACGGGGTAAAAGATCCGAGGACTCATTATAACACGAGGATCTCAGCGATGGTACATCTGGGCCGGATGTACGCTGATAGAGGTGACTACCACAGAGCAGTCAGGATCTACTCGGAAGCTGTCACCTCTAGGCCTACATCATATCAACCCCAGGTATTTGTTTGATTGTTAATGATAACAACTAATTAGTAATTTTCCATTTAGCCTATGATGCGTTGTTTCTTAAGCACATTAAATATAATGCAGAGTTTTATATAAATTAATAAATTTATATTATTGCTGAGTGAACACTGAACAGCGTTTGGATCTCCCAGGAATGATGTGGTTATGGTAGCAAATTAGGATCAGTGCAAGGTTATAACTGTTATAAGTTGATCCCTGATATAAATGTGTCCATCAGGTTTGTCAACAAGATAACATGAATAAGAGAGCCCATAGGCTGACCCCTGACCTCCCATCACCCTTCACTATAACTATTCAAAAGAGCTGTTAGGTAAGCCCTAGCTCCTAAAGGGCTGTTGTTGGAAAGCAAACATAATTTCTATAAAAATTCAAATATTGAAGTAAAAATATCAATTATAAGATGTTTCCAATAAAAGGGAAAAATCTGAATCTTCTCCGTTTTGTGATTTGGTACAAAGAATTGAATCTTACAGAGTACTTAATGCTGTATTGGATTAAGTATGTCCCTCTTTTGGTGAGGAAATTGAAAGGTGTTGTGTTCAATTCCAGACAAAATGGATATCAATTAATATAAATATCAATTTTATAAATAAAGATGTGCCCTAACATAACATCTGGCAAACCTAATAATGCCATTATCTGCTTTCGAAGCGTTGTTAGTTTGCATTAATTCAGTCAATACATATCCAAAATTAACTACAATAAAATATTTACTATCTTGATTACCTATCTGAATATTTTAAAGTAATTCAAAAGCAAAACATGATACTGTACGTCGTACGTTAATGCAAGTTTATCATTTACTTATGTACGGCGTAAGTAATGTGAATCATTAAATAATTTCTTTACCCTACACGTAAACATTACATCCATTCCTCCCACAAATGTGGCTTTCCACAAATACGTGGCAACACCACGTGTCTGTGTTAAGAGGATTATTAATTAATACTGTTTTAGTAGGAGGTTACCTTTTCCAGCATTTATTGGTTTACCACATACTTTAACAGTCTGAATGATCTGAGAGAATTTTGTTCAAGTCATGACGTTATTTCGATCGCTTAGTTTTCCTAATTGGTGTAGAGCATTTATAATTCTTATGAAAAAGTAAGGATTTATGACTGCTGTAACTGGCACTATGAGGAATAAATTAAGAATACTCTAATCCATAATTGTTAGGTTATTAAACTATAATTTATTTCAATTTGCTCCTCTTTGTGAAAGAGTGGAAACATTTTGATAATTTTCTTCGAATATAATAAGGCCTAAACATTTTTTTTTCTCCTTGCAAAAGTTTGTTTGTTTGGTAAGAGTTGTGAAAGGTGTTTCAAGTGACGTTTCCTCTTAAGTTTCGCACCGTCAGTTTACAGACGTAGGACTTTGAACAGGTTTGCAAGCACCTCTAAGTTGGAACTTCGCATGTGACACATTCCTCCCAGTCCTGCTTCCCTTGGGATCCACCAATCCAAGACCCCATCCTTGTGCTTCGTTCCCCTACCTCTTCTCTTATACTTGAAAGTTTTATAAGGTAGAAGTTTCACCGTGGGAAGACCCCCTTGTCGGCTTAACTCGCTAGGCATTTCTAAAGCGAACTTTTCAAACTACCTTTTTTTTTCCTCTGCTTTTACTTTAAACGTGAAAAAAAGAATAAAAAACAAACTTGAAAAAAAAAAAATATATAAGAAGAAGAATTTTCATCCTCCAGATGTTTATTTAAGTTTATAAACAATAACGATAAATATATTCAATTATTATTTATTTATTGTTCGAAACAAAAGTTTCCATTTTACCTTGAAAATATAATTTAAGATGTTATACGACACCTTTGGGAAGTGAAATAAATTACTAAATTTCGATTAATGTTAGTTATAAGTCTTTGCTGGAAAAAAACTTGCTTTGTATCACGCAGGGTGAAGAAAAGTGTCAGAATTTTAAAGTGAGAACTAGGGAAAAACCATAATAGAGATTAGAAGATGGAGACTATTTCTTCTGCAGTTTAGGTTATCGCAGCCAGCGTCTAATTAGTCTAGCATTTCTGGAGGAGAATTTATCAAGAATTTTGTGAATACCTTAGTTTTAAATCCACTACAGGGGTCATTATTGTTCCTATAATAACCTTCCTATTAATTTACCCGTCCTCCCCTCTCCTAGATCCCTTAAAAGTACTCTCTGCATGATTATGAAATCATAGAAATATTGTATGTGATTTTAACTTTATTTAATTAATTTTAGGAATCTTTATTTAATTTATTTATTTAGGAATTTTAGTAATTTGTAAGCGTTGTACTCTGTTATTTTATTCATTGTTACCCTGTTATTTTGTCATTGTTACTCATTTTTTCTTCTTGTTATTAGCTTGCTTTATTACGTTTTTATTCACTACATGTTCCTCATACTACTTTATCTTTCACTTATCTTTTATCTTTGTATATTAATTAGATGTAATTTACCTTCCGAGTTACCACTTGTGGCTTTGCTGTTTGGAAACTCGATGTTATACAATAAACAATAAACAATTATAATCAAGGGTGTAGAATTTATAATTCTTATGACAAGAAAGGATTTATGACGTCAAACCTAGAAGGCGTTTAAAAATAAACCCTCGATGCTATAACTGGCACTATGAGGAATAAATTAAGAATACTTTAAACCATAATTGTTTTGCTCATGGAGTAATATGAAACTAAGTGGTAAATGACGGCAGAAATCTAGACAAAAAAGTGGCATTTACACGATGCCAGTTTTGTGGGCTGCACTCACATCCTAATCGCAACGTGTAAACACATGAAGATAGTGTTAAGACAGTCAATGGTCTGGAGCGAATGGACTTTAACATACGAGTGCTAACTAAGAAATGTTTCAAGCCACCTGTCCTCATTTCTAAGACAGCGTTGCGAGTTGTCTTTCCTGCTTACTGCTGTACCAGTCAGCTCGCATCGTGTAAGCGCAATGTAGAATAGGTGTAGAAAGAAGAGCTGTCAATCTTTAATCATTATACCACCAACTGTTGATACCATTGGTTACTATATTCTGTCTGTAATTAAGGTATGCTATTTGATCCAGTACCTATGTAGTAAATAAAATAGTAGTAATCTAATAGTAAGCAGAACATGATTATCAAGTGATTAGTATTCATATGTGTATTTTATTTTTACTATTATGGTATAAATAAATAGTGTACTTTTTTGTGTGTGTTATTTAACATATATAATGTTTGATTTATGAGGTTTTAAAATATGTTGGATGTATGAATTGTGAATATTTACCAAATTTCTAAGTTGTTAAGATTTCTTTAATAATACTGTTGTACGCATAAAGCATATTGTGTTTGCTGATATTTTACCTTAGTGTTTATTGTTGGTGATATGTACAATATGTTATTGTCTGTTGATATTTGTCAGGTGCTGTATAATTTGATGGGCGAGGCGCTGGGGAAGTTAAATCGACACGAGGAGGCTGAGAGATGGTTCAAAGCTTCCCTGCAAGCTAAGCCAGATCACGTACCGGCTTATCTCACATATGGCAAACTACTCGCCAAAAATGTAAGCATTCCTAACACTTTCTGAATATATGACAGGGTTTCAACAGCATATGCTTTAAACAACATGGTGTTTCGCGAACGTTATCGATTTAACACACACAACAAAAGAATGCAAATTAAATTTTTATGTTATAAATATTTCGTTTTTTTTTTTTTTTACAAAAACATATGTTCTAGTTTCTAAATGGCTTGAAAAAATGAATTTTATTTTATGCGCAGTACACCAGAATTTAGTTCGACATATATTTGTTTTGGTCTGTCCAAAAGGACTATCCTTAGGTATGAGTATTAAAAGATTGAGTATATAATATTTGGGCAATATTGCTTGGTCCAGCCAAAGTTAGATGTACACTCAAGAAAATAATGAGATACAAATAGATAAAGATTTCCATCCTCCAACATATTTAGAAAAATAAATGTTACCTGGAACCAGAGGGAAATATTTGAATGATTGGTAGCATGCACTGGAATTGGGACCTTCATAGAAAGCCAAGGAATTATTATTAAATTAGGTTAACAAACAAGAATTTAATAAATAAATGTTGATAAATAAGCCATAAGCGATGCACTTCAATGGATCATCGAAGACAGCTAAATGACTAACATGTGATAATAACCAATAACCATTTAATTTAATAACTACTAGATTTGTCACATGCAGCTATAAATTGATAATTGATGGTGCTGGGGATATGTTTCACAATGATGACTAAAGTGGCCGATCACCCGTCCTGTAATAACCTAATCAAATGTTGATCATGATGTAAAAGAAACAGCAAACAAATTGTCAATTACCAATAACCATTTAAAAAACGAATAACAATAAACTACAAATTATGATAAGGATGATAATAAAGGGGTTTAGATATTGAATTGACGGTCAGGAGTCCAAATACACGGACTAAATCTGGATCAAGACTATGTGCTAACACCATAGCAGAAAATAGGCCTTTAACATTTTAAATACATTAGTTGCCATTACATAGTTATTGGGCGACATAATGCCATATTAGTTATTGGGCGAGCTAATGCCATATTAGTTATTGGGCGAGCTAATGCCATATTAGTTATTGGGCGAGCTAATGCTATATTTGTTATTGGGCGAGCTAATGCTATACTTATTCACCAAATCCCTCATGCTCAGACTCCATGTGGCACGCAACTTCCGTGTGTGTGACAGTTACTGTTATACATGAGGTGATTCATATAGAAATATGATAAGAGCATTGTGTCATTCTAAAGAAAGAATTATAACCTGCAACTTGAGAACCTCCGGTAAACAGGTTGCGGTTATTTCTCTTAACAATGCAATCTACGGCGCTATGCTGTATATCCCTGTTTTATGGAGGTCGTGTGCTTTTTCCAGCAAATGAATGTAATTTGGGTGATTTAATTAACATAGGGGTAAGTTCAGTGAGATATAAGAAAGTGACAAATGCAAGTGTTATTGTGATAGTAACAGTATTTAAGTGCTTACCAACTCATACAATATCATTTTCAGGGGCAAAATAATAATAAAATAAATAGAAAAGGAAAATAGTTCAGGCCTAAACAATTAAATTTAATTGTTTTTAGTGTATAAATTCTATGATTTAGAGGATTTCTAAGAGCTGATCTGTAAGATTAAAGAAGCTAAAAGAAAAAGGAAAAAATATATTCTTTTACCCACAAACGACTGCTTTATTTCCAATTTTACCCACAAGTTAATATAATAAACAAATAAAATTAAAATTTAGAATTTACTAAAACCGAAAATGTCTTTAACAACACTCTAACCAGAAGAGGTAAGATCTCCCTTTACTGTACCCTTAACCCTCAATGGAGTAAAGATAAGATAGTAGATGAGTCAGAGGTTGCTCAATGATTGGCCCTCTCAATCTGGCCGACCCTGTTTGTCCATCCTAGCTAGATACACTCCTCATCTTGAGCCATCTTCCATATTTGTCTTGTGTACGTTCTCCTTGAAGGACCACTTTCAAGTAGCCTCTTCACTATAGTTCTTCTCTATTTGCGGTCTTTATTTTTCTTTCTCTCGAGGTTGTTAGATAATCATTTCATTATGTCATCCAGAAGTGGTCCAGAAGGTTTTGGTTCTTCCTCCACATTCCTTGCACCATCTTCTTTGTCTGGGTAGGAGCAGAATTTACCTGATTCGGCTTATAGTCAATAGCTTCTTTGACCCTTAAAAAGTGGGAAGGATCAAGTCTTCTCCTTCTACATCCTCCTCTAAGTATACAAGAGGATGTGAATTGATCACAGCCTCCAACTAAGTCAGCAATGTGAGCTGATAGGCTAACTTAAGCTCAAATGAATCCTGCGGCATTCTTAAGACACCGCTTGATCTCGCCAATCATCTGCTCATATACGCTCCCCCGTCCAGTGGTAGACATAGATTTAATCTATCTCTATATTACTCCGTCTTACTTCGAAGCCGAGTGACTTCATTTTTCTCTTTTAAGGTCTATTTCCCGCTTCTTGGTATTCGGAGCCCTGCTACCGTTGTGTAATCGGACTACTTATAGGGGGTAGAGGAATATCTATGAGCTAAACTCTAAGTTACTAAGCTAGAAGAAAAAGAAAGTTAAACTATATCTATTTCACTCAACAGCTGATTTATTTCTACTTTGATTTACAGGGTAAACAATAAACAAGTAAACGTAAAATTAGAAATACACAAAAACCGAATTGTCACTGACAACGATAAGTGATAGCAAGAACAGACGATAAGATAGTATATGTACGACTTAGGTGCGACTATGAAAAGGAATAAATATACTTGAGCTTTCTTTGATAAAATTAGAAATAAAACAAATTTCGAAAATACACTATAATGTATAATGTCACAGAATGCAATAAGTGATAGCAAGAACGGAAGATAAGATAATATTTACGACTTAGGTTCGACTATGAAATGGAATAACTATACTTGAGCTTTCTCTGCCATAGTAAAAAAGTTTAGTCTCGCGCATGCGCCTATTTCTTGTCATTATCATTCACTGGATATCTTGTTGACTCTTTATTTTAACTTATTGTTTTCATGCAGTGTTTTATGCTATAATGTGTTTTTTATGTTCACTGTGTTATCTATTTCTATTCTAAATCTTTTGTCTATTTGCTGCTACCGCTATCATTTTCACTCTTTTTACAGGAAATTTAGGTTCTTACTATTTTTTGTACTTAGTTTGTAACTTATTGTTTCTTCTTAAGGAAATGTTATAATCCATTAGTTCAAAAAAGTTTGATCAATTGTAAATGTCTAGTTACTTATTTGTCCCTTGAATGTTTAGTTATTCAAATATTATTCCAAATCAAAGTGATCAACTCCCAAGGACAAACTAGCTTAAACTTGATTTTCGATCTACTAACGGCGGGACATGGCCTCTCTCCACCATTTTGTTTTTTTTCAAATGCTTATTGCCAAGCTATGTCCCGCAGACGAACTAGGACGACCACATATTCTTAATAGGAACTAAAAGATTAACTTGTACACAAAATTATGCTCTTGATGTTAGTCAGACACCTTTTTGCAAGCTATCTCCTGGACTAAAATAAATAATAATTGAGTAAAACGTAAAAATTAAAAAAATATCACACATCCAACATCCTCACATTAAAACAGTAACCGACCACTGACATAAATAACTTTCCCTTCAGGGACACAAACCGTCGAGAGGCCTGATATTTCACGCATTCAAAGCAAAGGGCAGCGCTAAAGCCTTGTCCACACTAGTAGACATGTTGCGCGATTTTGGTCTCAGAGACATGTCTAGCGATTTGTCTATAGACATCGGCTAGACATCGGCTGAGACAAACGGCGTCTACGGTCTCGTTGCTAGACCAAAATCGCATGTCTATGGTTTTCCATTCTAAATGGTAGACATGGTGCAACGTTAGGCATGTTGTGCAACGTGTCTACAAGTGTGGACGCTAGACCTAGACCATAGGCAGTCTCAGAAGATGTCTATAGACACGTTGCGAGACATTTCTGTAGACGATCTATGAGACCGTCTACAGAAATCGCAACGTGTCTACTGGTGTGGACTAGGCTTTTGGCATGTTGCGCAACGTGTCTACAAGTGTAGACGCTAGACCTAAACCATAGGCGGTCTCAGAAGATGTCTATAGACACGTTGCGAGACATTTCTGTAGACGGTCTATGAGACCGTCTACAGAAATGTCTCGCATCGTGTCTGCTGGTGTGGACTAGGCTTAAGATACTGATAAAGATTGAGAGATTAGATCGGAGCCAGGCAAACCTAATAAAAATTTCCTTTGTATGTGCCTAGCTTTTTACGTGAAGACAATGAGATTTTACTATCAAAAATAAGTAATATCAATCTCGGTTTTACTAAAAATTAAAATCCATGACATGTTGGATTTGGAAAAAATTATTTTTATTCTCCAACTGCAAGTATCTAATTCAAAACAACTCCAACATCAAACTATGAGGTCTTATTTATTTATTTATTTATTTTTCAAATAGAATTATCTCTGTATTGTTCCATCCTCTTTTCTTTTTCACACCAATCTGTGCCAACTTGTCAAATATATTATAGTACATTTATTCGGAATGAATTTATCTTAATATTATTTTATCAGTAAGTTTTTTTACGTCAATCAATAATAACATGTCAAATTCCTGTCGTATAACTTTATAATAAAAGTAGCTTTTATTCTATTTTTTTTTTTTTTTAATCTAGAGTAGGTGTATTATATTTTGACAAAATGCCGACCAGTCAAAACGACGCGATGTCACATTTATTTATTTGTTGGATTTTATTTTGTATTTTATAGTAAATAAATGTATTAATATAGTTTTATATTTTCATATCACATTATTTTATTCCATTATTACATTTGTTTCTTTTTCATTCTCTAAATGTTACTTTTTTCTACCCAATCTATTTATTCGTAACATCTGTGACATTTATTTGGCGGATGGGTTAAATCACTTGCCCGAATTAAGTTACTAATGTAAAGGTAAATACACACGGGATAGAAAACTAGCGTATAGTTTCGCGACTGTGTGTAACCGATTTGTATAGTTCAAACTATTCATATTATAGTTGAACTATACGCTAGTTTTTTTTATGCTATAGTATAGTTGAAAACTATCTTCGTGAGACCACCAGCATAGACTGTACGACAATTTGAAACTATACTATCATGAACGGATAGTTGATAGCTCTAGCAGTTTATCTGCATTCATTTTTCTTAGCGGCAAGATGATGAACTAGTAGAGTTTATTTAGGCATTGGCTTAAACAAAAAAAGTGAAGGTTATAAATAATAACTTTTATCTACTCACGGCAGCAAATTAGACATTGTTGTACTGTTTTCAATCTGCAAAATGTAATTTTTCTTGATTATTTTGTAATAAGTCAAAAAAACACGCAGCAAAATATCAAAGTGCCAGCAAAAGTTCAAAGTGTCAGCAAAATAACAAACTGACTCCCACATTGTTCATTTTTGTATATTTAAGCGTAATATTCTGCTAAATATTTATGTTTTTTGAAAATACCTTTAAAAATTGTAATAATAAAACTAATATTATTATTTTTAAACATATCTCTGTTTAGATGCGAAGAAAGTGATTCTTTTCGTAGCTGTATTCATTGTGCATGCGCTTTTCATATTCGTGCTATAATAAGGTGAAGAATTCTTCACCTTAACGCACGATTAACAAGTTTGTTTACATTTAACAAAACTAATTTGCTGTGTGTTTAATTAAAGTAACTGTTTACATCGAGTTTTTAGTGAAAAACAATGAGTGATTTAAGAGATTATGACGAAAATGAGGAGAATAATACGGCTCCCGAAATAATTGATTCGGCACAAAATACAACTAATGAATTAATGTCATCTTAATACGAACTTACATAAAGAAAGTTTATTTTTTTCTGTATTTATTATTAAAATCCACAATCGTAGATAAAGTACGGTACACATCTCGTGCGAAAACTGCATTTTGCTTTGCTTGTGTGTTTTTACTACCCTCGCTGTCACTCGGGTGCAAACTCCACACTCGCATGCAAAATGTTACTTTCTGCACTAGTCGCGTAATGTACTATTATTGTTCGATTTTACGATTTTATTTTTAATTTTATTTTACTTTATTTAAGACAAGCGGCAACCTTCTTTTTCACTAACATTTATATCAATAATTGAATTCCACTAAATTTAAAAATAAAACTATACCTACCCTACGAAATTAATATATGGATAGTTTTGATTCCTCCTCGAGTATAGTAATATTTGTTTTTTTAATATAATAATATTTGTACAGTAATATTGTTTTGCGTATAGTTCGACTATAGGATAGTAAGTTTTGCGTATAGCTGACTAAAATTAGAGCTCATGTGAACTTGTATATGCTAGTTTACTATACCTATAGTAAAACTATACTCTAGTTTTCTATCCCGTGTCTATTTACCTTTAGGCTTAAATATTTATAGTAATTCTCTATTAGAATATAATATGTATCTTAGGATAATAATTTGATTTGGCTAAATCTATTTTGAGTAACTCAATCAAATTATGTCCTAAAATAATTGATGATATTAATAATAAATTAACGAATATAAAACCAACATTATTAGGATCATCTAGGATTATAATTAAGAAGGGTTTTCGATAAGCAATTATTAAACTGAAAACATATTATTCCAGTCTGTAACAATTAAAATTAATTGCTAGATATTCTCTTGCGTATATATATATATATATATATATATATATATATATATATATATATATATATATATATATATATATATATATATGTATATATATATATATATATATATTTATATATAAATATATATATATATATATATATATTATATCTAAATATATATATGTGTGTGTGTGTGGGTAATGTATAACATAATGAATAAATTAAAAAAAGTTTGGAATAAAGATGGAGTGTTGTTTTCGTGAATTTTCTTTATTTTTAGTTGGATGACTCTTTTTTTCATTTTTTTTAGGGTATAAACATATATGTATATGTATAATTTTTTTTCTAAAAAAAGGACTACTCCAGTCAGCTTTTCATGGTAAAACCGAAAAAAACTGTAGGTTGGTTAATTTCAAAATTCATTAGTGGCGTTACTTGTAGGGATGGAGTGAGGTGGAAGGGAGGGGGGCAAGTCATCAGCTGTAATCTACTTACCGCAGTTCCAAATTAATCCCCCCCCCCCCCCCAGCCTGGGTTCTCTCACTTCAGACCTGAGTCTCACTGCGATATTGGCCCTGGCCTGACCTCAAAACTCATTGGGTAAAGCCTAAACCCTTCCACCCCTCTCTTTTCCTTCCCATCCTAACCCCCTCCTCCATCCTTGCTAAAGTAGGTTTCTGGTTTTCCTCTATATTAATTGAAAGTCAGCACTTCATTGATCTAATAATTCATTCTCTCTATAGTTATTAGGACCTTATATTTATTATTAGTATTTTTTTTTTTTTTTTTTTTTTTTTACTAAGACGTATAGTTTATGATTACTAATTTTGGTTTTACTAATTTTAAGCTATTATTAAGGAAATTAATATCGAACGAAAGTCGAAGAGGTCGAACGAGTCTTAAAGATAATTAGCAAAAAAGGAAACTTATGTATTAAAAAGCCTATTTTTAGGCACCTTCAAAATTGGTATTTTTAAACTTAGGGTTCTAACTTGACTATTAATTTTAATTTCCAACTTTAATTTCCTATTAAGTTCTAAAAAAATGATTATTGATTTTCTTCAAGTTTATTAACTAAATTTTTATTTGGCCATCTAACTACTTTTCTTAGTCACATGTTTAATATATAAATTGTATATTCATAAAATTTTAAAAAATTATTTTGAATTCCTTCAAATTAAAGATAATATCTCATATAATGTATATAATATTTCAAGATAGTATCTGATTCAATCGATGATTATAGTTTTTTTGAAGTTACATTTTTATTGGGCCATCTTTCTACAACTTTATATATTATCTGATTTAAATAATTAATATAGTTTTTATAAAGTTTATTATTTGCATTTTTACTGGGCCATCATCTAATAGTTTATATATTTTAAGGGGGCATTGGTAAAAAATTGGTCTTGAAAGAGAGCTATGATAAGGTTATGCAGCATTGGGTGGATCTGAGTTCATTTCCCGGACCGGGCCCAGCGTCTTGAGATGTCAGTACGTTTAGCCTTAGTATGATGTTGCCTGATGAGTCGTCGATCAAGGTGAAAGCCAAGGTAACGGATAGTGCTAGATTAAGGAATGAGGACTTGGTTAAGAATGACAGGAGTACAGATAGTACGTTGAAGAGTAAAAATGACGTGTTGACTTCTCTGTTCATTAAATCGGATCCTCCATTTTTTTTTTAACAAAGATTCAAAATGGAGGTGACGTTGGGTGTTGTTGGAAGCAATTTGAGGGTCTTGGTTGACTGATCGTATTGCCTTGACGTCTGCAAAGGTGGCAAGGACTGAGGAAGGGTGTTGTAGGTTGTTATCATGTGTGTAGAAGGAAAATAGGAGTGGTCCAAGAATACTACCCTGAGGTACTCCTGCACTTACAGAGCAGATGGGGGAGATAGAGGATTGTGTACGCCATTTATAAATTTTATATAGCATGTGTTTTTAATTGAATATGACAACTACATAAACTACATGAAAATAGATTACATATTAAAAGCAATATAGATAACATAACTTTAACATTTGGCTTGGTACATAAATATTATGTGAGAAAAAGCCAATTACCAGTACTCACAGTATTACACATATGAATATGACATGTGATTAATTTACAGTGCGTATGCTTCCGCGGGTTGAGTCGTAATCAATGACTTAATTTTCCATCGAAATTATTGATTGTGATTAATTAGTATTTAATAAATCGCGGGGCAGTAGTCTTATTAGGCGTGTCAAGGTAATGTGAATAATAAGCGTAAGGAATGAATGGTGGTGTTCTAACACCACCATTCAAAATAAATTTTGGATTCAAATTACATTGTGGATTAAAGGATTGGAAAGATGGGAAATGGAGTCATGGAACGATTATTATTGGGAGGTGGCAAACATGTCTTTTATTTCATTGGATTTATTTCTAAGGCCACGAATATTTAAGACTCCATTTTGAATATATATGAATGTTATTCAGTATAATATCATGTATTTTTGTCATTTTAATCGGTATATTTCTAAGTTTTGGCATATTACTTTTTTCTTTTTTTTTATCCTAACTTAAAAGATTTTTACACCAAGCTTCTTGTTTGTTTAAAATAAAAAAAAGAGTTTATGAATTTATTTTTTGTTTGTTTTAAAATAAAAAAAAAGAATATGATGTATTCATTTTGTGTTAAAAATCAAATTAAGTTTAAATCCATTTTATTCCCTCTTAGCTTGATTTCTAAGAATTGTTGACAGGATTTATTTCCGAAAGAATAAATAACATTCCGGATGAAATACTTTATTCGGATTCTTGGATATATATTTCCTCCCAAACAAAATTACATACTGATGGTGGAAAATAGATTATTCGTAATATTTTAATAATACAATATAAAATGTTTTAAATGTAGATTAAACTTAAAATATTCATTTTATTATATTTTTTATAGAAAAGTTAAATTGTATTAAGAACTTTTAGATCATAAACGTTGTTATCTAAAGTTTAGGAACTTAAAAAAAAATAAAATAAAATAAAAATAAAGAGGAAGGTTTAAAGACAAATAAAAATATACATAGCCACTGGGATTCGAATCTCGAATTCATACACTCCTAATGCTCTAATCAATGAGCTATGGCGAAGGAATAATTTTTACCTTTCAAAATAGATTGATAAAACCCTTTATCATTTGCTGTAATATTTCCTAGGGGAAGGTTTCGAGAACAAATATATAATAATCTAGAATATTAGATATAGGAGAGTCTATGGTGATCATATTAATGGAATAACTAATTTACTATATTTAACTAATTAAATATCTTAAATATTAGACAATGAATATGACGATCTTTACATTAAGACAATTATAGAATTAGTAATATTCCTAGAATAAAATGATAGACAAAGGTAGAAAGACAAATCCATTGGTATTGCTCTATTTATTTTAGGAATTGGATCAAGTAGATTTAAAAATTAAACGAATTATTTTGAATTATCAGAGGTGATTTTTGATTATTGTATTTTCATGCACTGATTACACATTAATTAATCGGCTAGCAACGTGAAACATTTTCAGAAACTTTTTATGTATTGATATTAAATTTAATTCCCATAATAGTAATTAAACACTTTCCTGTGATTCACAACATTTTTGCCTTTGTATCACATTCACATTATTCATTTTATTTGTCATTAGACATTAGCTTAGTGTACATCAGGCAACAAAATGTTGGGAATATATTGACGGTGATGTTGCTATCATGGATTCCGTCAATAAGCTACAATTTGATAGATAACCGTCGGCATTACATCGAAGAAAAAATGTTGTCGGTTGCTTGTATCAATGTTGTTCTTGGGTCTCAACAAAATGTTGGTAACAAGAAAATGGATGTTGGCAACACTTAGTCTCCCGATGTATTAATACATTAAGCTATGGATACACTGTGTTCTGTGTTAAAAAGTGTAGGCAACATCCATCCACATGTTGCCAACATCTTGTTGTGACAAGAGAACAACACGGATAAAAGCAAGCGTTGACATTTTTCTATGATGTATTTCCACCCGATTTTGACGGATATTGTTGCTTGTTGACGGAATACATGACAGCGACATCACCGTGTACTAAGCTTTTTGAGTCATCAAATGAGTTGTATAGTCGATTAATAAAACCGAAATTATTTCCCCTGATTCTCTTGAATTATTTTGTAGTAAGTTAGCTACAACATATTATTTTAACATATTGGCTAAATGAGTCAACTAATGGTTGTTTACATTTCGCTTTGGATTTCTTCAGGTACAAATTTATTTTTTATTAATATCTCGGAAACAATTTTTTTTTTTTTCGGAAAACGACAAAAATGGAAAAATTTGTAAAAAGATAATATTTTTTAAGGGCTTACATTCATCTAATTAGCAGCTCACCTAGTAGTTATAGAAGTAATAAGGTCCTAGTACTAGTGCTAGACGGGTAGGACGAACTACTTGTTCGAACCTAGCAATTAGGCCATCACTTAGGCCCTTTTTACTATACCACTGGTAGAGAGTTCCAGCCACTTCACACATCATACCTCTGTACATTGTACCGCCGAAGCGAGTATGGTGTGATCAATAGTGAGCCATATAAATCAGAGCGTCACGGCGAGGAATCGAACCCACGATCTCGTACCGCTCATGATTAAGTGATGGCCGAGCAGACGTGGTAAGTAATTTAACCCACACAGCCACGCTGGCTCTCAGCAGCTCACCTAAATCATAACCTGAGGTGATGATTTTTCTGAACATGTACATCAAATTATTCGAAATCAGCTGTAGTTTAGGCTACAGTTTTCTGTACTGTCGGGCAGACAGTAATTTTTTTAAAACCATTTTTCTGGACTCAAATCTATAAATCCTTTAAAATGTCAAAATAGAATTTTTGCGTTATCGCACAATACTTTCTCTCTTTATATTACACTCTTTTGTTATCGCACAATACTTTCTCTCTTTATATTATTACTTATATTGAACAAAACATGAATTAACTGTAAATATATAACTTCTGATATCTCGGAAAACGTAAGAGACCAACACAAGATGAAGACGCAATGAAGTTCTAGACCCTAATGTAATTACATTTTAAAGGCTATAGGCCGCCGCCTGAATATCTTGAACATCATTGTGAGATTAACAACAGAAGCCAAAACGCAAAAGTCAATCCTAAACATGGAAAATCTGATTTTATTTCTTCAATTAATGCTAGCTAGCGTGGCCACCGTGGTGCTCTGATTTGTATTTGTGAGTCAAGATACAGGGTCATGGGTATGACCTACAGGGTCATGGGTATGGCCCCACACTTTGACGATTCTGACTTTCATAGCGCGCAAATGCTCACTATACTTGCTTTGGTAGTACATTGTACAGTGTGGTATGATGTGGGAAGTGGCTACAGCCTTTTCAAAGGCTGTCATTTTTCCTTAGATGTTAATAACCATAATAATAGGTATTAATCTAGATCGGGATAGAGGAAACCGCGTCAGAGATTAAATATCAAAACGTTTTGAACTGACAAATTACTCATCATGAGCAACTTCCTTGATATTGATCCCTGTAATGTGTTCGAAGTAGGGATTCACTAAACTTCTGCCGTGGTCTCCTCTGGACGATCAATAGAGTGATAAGACGCTGGCTGTGAACTTAAATAGAATGCTAAGTTTTTGTTTAAACGTGGTTTTCTGGGGTATTAGCTCACTAAATGCTTATTTATTATTGAGTTTTGTGATTTTTAACGTTTCAGAGGACGAGATTATCAGAAGCGGAGCAGTGGTTCAAGAGAGCGCAAAAACTAGCTCCGTCTGACCCTAATGTCTACATACACTTTGGTGAGTTCTTACTTCAATTTATTTAAAAAAATTAATTTATACGAAATTCAAATATTTTTAACCTATTTTGAGTGTTTTGTATTGTATGTAACACAGCAATAATTATCCCTTGGCTTTGCCTCAGGAACCCTTACTTTTCTTCCTTGGTGCGCAAATAACGACTACGCTAACAAAGTTGAGATAAATCATTTATTTTCTGAATCGGTTTCGAGTTACTCGAACTTTTTGTTTATTAAATGAATTATAAGCCATAAACTAAGAAAGGTAGAAAGATGCGGTTTTCGCCATTGGAAAAGGTATTACATTTTCTTTTGGGTAAGAGGAAATAGAGAAAAAGTATATCAGTTTAATTAGAAAGCTTTTAATTAAAAGTACCTTTATAGCTGTTCCTAGAAAAAGCTTAAAGCACTTTGTCAAAAGCCACTTGAGTTTTATAATGTTTTTACAAAAATGAGTTCTTAAAAGGTCGGACGTCATAATTAGAAGTATCTCAAACTAAACTAGAATCATCCAAAAGGAAATTTATTGTCCTTTCTATTGGTGAAAATAGCAAATTCTTATTTACCTTTGTGTTTACTCATAAAACATTCATTGAGAACAAGTAATCAGAGATGAAACTCTAATATGTGTAACTCGAATCCATTTCTGAATTTGCCACAAATCGTTTACATGGCAATTTTTGTCCATTAAGACCTCAGAATCAGGCCTCAAGGTTTGGCTAAATACACCTTATTAACAGCCTAATATACCAGATTCTTAGAGCGAATGCTCAGTAATTTAGAATATGTAATAGTATCTACGTGGTTTCTTTGTCTTGCCCAGAATATAGAAACCTACCCTGTGGCAATTAATAATTATCGATCAATGAGTTATTCAATGATGATTATCGTGTTGATGAATTCTTTTAGGTGTAAGAAAAAAAGACGATTTAAAACATGTTGTTTAGATGATACGTTTTGAGAGTCATTTAATTTTTAATTTTTAATTTTTTATTGTTGATTGTTGATAATTGTTATTATACTAATTTTTATTTTGTTACCATTACTATTAGATATAGGTAATTGTTAGGTGATTGGTTTGCTATGTTTGATAATTATCAATGATGTGTATGCAGTATGTTGTGTTGGGTTAGTTGACCATATAGGTTTTTAAATTTTTTTTTTTAAATTTTAAACAACGACCAATTTATGACGCTCCTCCAGAGAGAAAGAATAATGACTCCATAATTAATAAAGACTTAGAATGACCTTAGTCAGGGTTGAAACGTATCACCTAAAGAACATGTTTTAAATCAACGTTTTTTCTTACACCTAAAATAGTCCATCATCACGATTATTATCGTATAATATAAGAAGGTGTTAATAAACTTAATTTTTATAATTTAATTAAGTGGAGGGACAGTTCCTTTGAATCCACTGATGAATAATTTCAATCAAAGAATCCATCAATGAATATGTTCATTGTTCATTCAATGAGCATTGTTATATTAAAGTATTATTTTGATTAAATTTATAACTTTTAAATTTTTATTTGGACTGATAAACTTCCAACAAAATTCCAATTGAAGTAACGCATTTGGTTAATAAATTGAATTTTGGTGGGGAATGTGATTCTAGCACAAGAGACGAGAATGTCTATATGTTCTTAAGTGATGATTCAAATAAGATATGACCTGTTTTAACTCACAGACTGATGAAATCTCTCATCATTATTGTTACAAGACCAAGTTTTCCTCTATAAGCCTAAATTTACCGTTTCCATACCCCTTGGTATTCTCCTATTCACCGAATCTCAGGGCCCCCCTGGTGAAATTGTGACCAGATTTAATCTCACTCCCCCTTTCTTCTTCGTGTTGCCGAATCATTTAAATTTATTCATGAATACATTATGACGGTTGAGGCCTAGGTTGAGCTCGAAACGTCTTCTAGTCCCACCGAGTCTTCAGCCTTTCAAATGAATGCCATTAAATCAGTACCAAACAATTATTATAGAATGATTTCATCCTACCTCCTACAATCTCTCAAATATCTATTATATTCAGTTCTTAAAAAGTAACAATTTTAAGCATAATTTAATATTTGTTACTTCTAATTTCTTCTGTTATCTATTTTCCCTATTCTTCTACTTTCTGAATGATAACAAATTCATGTATAGATCTAAGAGGTTCCCAGACTTTAGATGTATCCTCTTAATGAAGTAATAATTTCAAGATAAAAAACCTCTTAATAAACAACCAAGTCCATATACAATTATGAAAGTTTGATAGCCAGGAAAATAAAAAATGATAACGTTGAATACAGAGCAAGACTGTAACGAAGTAGGGTACATGAATTCTGTATGGAATAAGGAAGTCCAACACGGAAATGAAAGAGATACAGACGAGTACCTACAGATAATAAATTAAATAAGTGATAAATGTAGGAGTAAAATGATTCTAAGTATTAAAGCAAAGCCTCTTGACATATTACATGAAGGGGGGTAAAGCCAAGGTATAGGATGATAAAGGGGTGGTTAACTCGAGAAAAGAGCAAGATAGGCCACTTGAGAAGAGCCCGGACGCTAATATGAGAGTATTAAATAACTTCCCATCCTCCAAGCTAAGAATTCTATTGGACATCCAATAACCAATGAGAGAAAATACTTAATACTACTTAATGTTCCTCCTTTCTATAGTTTCAATTACTAAGACTACTTGAACCCCATATAAATTAGTGTAGAACATGAAACAAGCAAATAGTGTCTAGTCGAGGAGAATATTTGTTCAAAATTAGAAAATAATTGAATTCTCAACAAGCATTGCATTTTTGATGAAAAAAAAAACTCATCTTATTCAACTATTTTATGGCAAATAAGATACTTTTTTTTCAATGGTTTAATAAGATAAAACTTGTATTAGAATTTATTAAAAAGTTTGTCTCAAGAACACACTTGAAATAAGTCTCTCAACACTACAATATCTCTGGCATTCTTCAGCATTGTTCTCAAAGGATATGTTTTTTTCTGGATAATAGAAACTTATGACTTTAACGAACTTATAAGAAACGTACTACTTATACTACGTATACTTTGTTGAAGTGAGCTTCTTACATTCAACAAAATATGAATTCTGTCTGTCTGTCCGTGTGTTAGTAAAGTTTACGTGTCCGACGATAACTTGAGTAAAAGTTGAACGATTTGGTTGAAATTTAGTATTCGTGTTTCTTTTACTAATGCTCCGGCTAAGTTCGTTGGACAGCGTGATCCGTCCAAGAGTTCGCGGGCAACGCTCGCGTAAACGTGAGCTTCAAATGTAAAATTGGAATTTCAGGACGGGAAAAGATTCTATCATTACCTATTCGATTAGACGAACATTTTTTAGTAAAACAACAGCGGCACTACTATGAATTAATAAAGATGGTTAAAACTATTGAAGCGGACCTAAACGTTTAAAATTGAAAAACTAGGTTTTTACCGATATCTAACATAATGATTTTAATAAAACTTCATATTCAAGCACAATTGAAGCAGGCATGTGAAAATTCAACTTGATACATGCAGATATAAAATGTATTATTTCTCTACACAAAAACTTCTTGAATTTGAAGCATTGGAATGGTGGAAAACCCTTATTCCCTACTACACGGTTCTCTATTACAATCATATTCTTTCTACTATCAACTCATCATGCTTAACTATCTAATATTTATAGCATTACGCTCGCTTAAATGATAGAGTCACGCGATGCCTAGTTTAATTATATTTAACTATAAATGAATATATTTAAAACAGAGAAAAATGACAAATATATCTTCATAATATGCATTAGTCTTGTTCTTAGTAATACTTCTTACCCATCTAATTCCTTATTAGTTACTTATCTACCATTCTAGTTCCTCATAATGATACGTAGGACACTTTATCTATATATCTATATTCTACGTGCCTATACTTATCTTTATGATTCTACGTAATTATTACTAGAGAGGTTGGTAGTAAGTAATATATAACAATATTGTCACCACAATTTTATATTAAAATTCACAAACGCGTTTCGACATTTAATTATTATTATATGTTGTATTTCGGAACGCTTTTGTATGTGCCACCAAATCTCAGTCAAAACAACCAACTATTATACGTAATATTGTCCTTATTATTATAGAATTTTTAATATTCTTATGTTGTTTGGTGTTTAATAGCGTCCCTTCACGTTTCGTTGAATAGCATTACTGCTACAAGAGAGCGTTGTCTACCCCATACTCAAACATCTATTATATCCTCCTCCTTATTAAACTAGCTCTAATCACCTTAATTTTAAACGGAATTATACATAGTTTACAAGGGTGGGAGACTCGAAGCTCTGCTTAGGCGTTCCAACTCTCACGGACTTTCCCCTACCACATCCGACCTTGATAATTAATTCTCTGGTGTTGAGAAACAGGGCTAATATGATCGTTTAGTTTCCATAGCGGTGGCAGAGGATTACGAGCAAAGGCTGCAAATAACGGTTCAACTTAAGGAGCTTGTTCTCTTCTTACCCCTCAATCCTCATACCTGATTTCAAACTGAAATACTTTAATGTTTTAAATCACTCTTTGAAAAGTTTTAGTCTACCGCTCCCCCATCTACGTTTAAATAGAATAGAGTTTTAGCCAACTTCAGACCTTTTGCATGAAATCATTCGAATTATAGAGTTGAATTAAACTGCCAAAGTTTAAAATTTAATTTAAAGTATTTCTACTATCCGTAAGCTGTGTAAATAATAGTTAATTTTAAAGTTAGTGACGTCTTTTCCGAGAGAATGATCTATCGATTAATTTATTATAAAATAAAAAATGTACTTCTTTAGATTGTTACTCTCCTGTGTTTTTTTTTAGAATATAAATGACCGACTAAATAACTATTAAGACAAAGGGATGTGTATGTGTAGTCCAACGTACTTTAGGACAAAGGAATATCACACATCCGTTTTTATAAGAAGAGTAACAGTCTAAAGAAGATTATTCCATACGCCTTCTTTAGATTGTTACTTCCCTCTGTTAGCGAATTTTCGAAGATAATTAAGCTATTGCAACGGCTTATTTTAAACATTTTCTCCATGGAAACCCGTTTTAGACCATTCTGAATCGATTCCTAAAATAACACTTTGTTTTATGTATGTATGTATATTATATGAATAATATATATATAACGTGTCACTCCAGACGATATCTCCCCTTAGGATGCACTTAAAAATGTCAATAATATCAAAAGAAAGGATGAGTTCGTTGGCCAGAATTTTTGGAGTTCATATAGGGGTCAAGTTTTGACAATTTAGGGTCAAAAATAGCATAAAAACGTGATTTTTCCATTTTACCCCCCTCTTATATGAAAATATGACGAAAGTGTACATAACAACAATTACTGTAGGTACTCTTAAAGAGCTTTCCAACGATATGCATCTTGTACCCCGTAACCCCTGTGTACCATTTTTTTTATCACCCATCCAAATTCTAAACCAAAATTTTCCTATATTATTATAAGCCAAAAATACGCAGCTTTCTTTGAAAAATCGCTCATTAAGTCATGGTGTATGACTGGACTTTATTTTTTTAGAATATAAAAATGACTGACTAAATAACTGTTAAGACAAAGAGATGTGTAGTCCAATGTACTTTAGGACAAAGGAAAGTCCCACTTCTGTTTTTATAAGAGGAGTTACAGTCTAAAGAAGAACATTCCATACACCTTCTTCAGATTGTTACTACCTTCTATTTTTTTATAAGGGGAGTATCAATCTAAAGAAGTGTCATCAAAAATATTATAGCCTGTTTGGAATACTATATAGTTAGGATAATAACTTGGACTGCTCATGCGCATTGCTTTAGAATTGTTCACTAACATTGTAATCAACCACTTTTCAAGCAAGTATTGTAAAGAGATAAATGTAATTATACCATCTAAGCTCTATTCAAGGTTGTTTATCTTACTAATGTTATGAGAAGTAATTGCATTGCTCTTTTTTGTTTTTGTTGGTTGTTTTTAATGAAATGCTCTGTTTCTTGCATGAATGGTATTTGTGAGGAATTTGAAGCAGACAATATAACAGGTTATGTCGGTTGGATTAGGCTCTAGGGGTTTTCGGTGGAAGTGAAGATGGTGCGGGGGAGGGAATTTCCATACGGTAAGGCCGTTGGGAGGGATGCTCTCTGAGCGTTCCCTTTTTCTTGGAATAATTCTACATTACGAATTCCTTGTGTCCTTTGACCAAGGGTTGGGAAGGCTATAAGAGCCCTCCGGGTCTCTCCTCTCCGTCTCTCTCTTTCACCCAGTTTCAAGACCCTAACAACACCAAACATCCCCATATATTCGGAAATTCCTCGGCATTGCCCATCTGGAAATAATCTATACGATCCATTCTAAGTTTAATACTAGGTCGCCTCTTTCACTTCGAAAGAGCTTAACAGAAGATCCTTTTTCAAGCGAAAAACGTATCATTGTGTTCTAACTGTTAAACAAGAACTCTACTTTTTCATTCTAGTAAAAAAAGGATTTTTGGGAATATAAAAACCTACATGGAGTATTCTCAGTAAGTATTGAATTTAAAATAAGAATAAAAACATACTTTTCCTACTATTAGTAGTGAGGAAAAGTAAAAAAGAATTAGTAGAATAATGAGTGAATGTTGACTGAACATCAAAAGAAGTATCAAATTATTTCTTTTGATTGAAATTTTAGGATATTGCCTGTTAAAAGAGTTCTAAGACTTTTTAATAAAAAGAATCTTAAAAGGTGTTCTTTAGGCTCGGATGTTCTTAAGGCTCGGAAACAAATTTCATGGAATTCTCAAAATAATTTTAATTTTCGGCTTTACCATTCTTTTATGATCCACAGGCCAACAAAGCACCATTGTAACATGGGGTAAAAGGCAAAGTGAAAATTCTTTTAAATTTACCTATTTGCCTGCTGATAAGGTTTCAATTTTGCCACTCTATTGCCTGCAAAAGGATGACAATGAATTTTTAAAATATTGATTCTATTATATATTACTTAACATTATACCAATCTAGATTTTTGAAGAGGGAAACAATAATCACTAGGTCTTCACACAAAGTATTTGTATTAACAAATAACCGGTTTCGGCTACTGTAGAGCCATCTTTGGATTCTATACAAAACGAAATTCAACATAATAATTAAAAATAATGATTACATACATTATGTATTTTATAGATTTTAATTTTCTGATGTATCTTGGTTTGTAAAGAAACTAAAGATGGCTATTAAGTAGCCGAAACCAGTTTTTAATATAAATACATTATTTGAAGGCCTAATTTTGTTTTTTCTTTTCCAAAATGATAATGATAAAATATCACACATTGGAGAAGCTAACAGTTAAAAATTAGATTTTTAGGTTATGATGATTATGATGAAATCAAACGTTTCACTACCACACTTATAGCTTGTTAGAGAGGTCATCTGATGTTGTTCTCTTGATGATAAGTTGTTCCTCGACTCAAGCCATCATCATGACACTCTAAATCATCACTGTTGCATCATGTTGTATAAAAGGAACAACAAATAAAGACTAAATTAGTAATAATTTCGTTTTATTTGTATTGTTAGTTGTACTGTAATCTTATGATCTACTGAATTGTAAAGTACAGCAATGTTTCTGTCTTACCCGGAATCAGTTAATATATCATTTAGAAGGAAACGGCTAGGGAACTAGATACTTAATAATATATGTCCTCGTGGCTAGAACTGAGGAATCTAGTTAACTATGTTAGATAAAGCGAGATTGGGTATAACTCATCACGTGGCGCTGTATTTCACTTTTAGTTCTACAAATATTTCATCAGGTTTCACAAAACACAGTGGAAAACAATACCTCTCTCTGCTTACTCCACTAACATTAGAAAATCATGTTTGAATTACTTATTTATTGTTTCATTTCAACTTTTATTACTCTTCTCTTGCATTATTGCACTCTCCACCAGTGGTTTATATTATTGATTTTCATGAAGTACTTTATTTTTAATTAGAGAAATGTATTGGAAAGTACACTAACTTTATTACAATTTTTTTGCAAAAGTAGACCAGTAAATAACTAATAATGTAATGTAATTGTTGATATGGAACTATTTTGTATCTGGAAAACCACCTCTTTTGTGTTAATAAATTAGTAATCATAATTTTTGTATCTGTGAGAAACATTTACTTGTCCATGCTAACGTTTTTACCCCAATTTGTTGATTGGAGAAATACCTTTCGTGTTACTCAGTAAATAATAATTACGTTAAATACTTTAGTTGGCTTAATAAGGAATAAGTTGAGTGCTGTACATACAAAGGCTTTCTCCTATATTGAATAACAATTGAACACTTTTCTATACACGTGTTCGTAGCAACTCTAAAGCCATGTTCAATACCTCGTCTCAATCGTTCCGCTCTCTAACAGAACTTAAATAGTTAACTAATTCTTGGATACAAAGCACTCAGTGTGTTTCCCAGTTGTCTACGTTCCAAACCGTGCCTCAAACGCTTCGCTCTGAAATAGAACTTAAATAGTTAACTAGTACTAGTTCTTGGATACAAAGCACTCACTGAACTTTCCTAGTTGTCTAGGATACCTCTTTGGACTTCTCTTTCTATCGTAGTTTTGGAAATGCATTAGAATCGAGACAATGCTACATTAGTAGATAGTAGAGGCTTTAGTTACTAAACACGGTGAAGTAGAAGTTAAAACGGCTTAGTAGATAAAGCATTGTTGCATCTCAAACGGAATGACAACACTGCGGAGAATTGAACTAGCTTTTAGTTCGCTAAGTACCAGAGTAGAGGGGGGTTTCTAAACCGACCTGATACCTACTTAATACCTTACTACCTTGCATAGTTCTAACCTACACTTGAGTCCTTTACCAAACCATGTTAGTTTATGCTAATTCAGTCGATGCCTTTTCCTCCACCTCTCCCGTATTATTGCTTCTATTTGAAGCCGCCACGGAGTAATTCCTACATCGCTTTAAATACCTTAGTCTTCTCACTTCGAGTGTAATCTAAAAGTGAGTTTTAATGAATTAATTTCCTTTTATTAATTTAAGTGACTTTGTATAACTCTTTCATTTTCCTGAACAAGTTTGATATTAATTGAAAAATTAACATCTTATGGTGTTAAACTTAATTTGATTTTAGAGTACTTCTGTTTTATATCATTTAGTTCGTGTTTTCCTCCTATAGCTTACAGTAAATTTAGCTTACAAATTTTCTGGACTAATTTATTGGTGTTTTTTATTTTTATTATTGTAGCTAGGTACTACTTTTAACTAAAAACATGTAATTTCTCATCGCTAATTTTACATTGTATGCGGCGTAATAATATTAATTTATGCCTTGTTCCTCTATAAAAGTCAAAAGGGGGATTTAATAAATACCAGCAAATTACAACTGGTTAAAAAAGTCCTTCGTGCACTATTTTCAATCTAAACCTAACATAGCTTAGTAAGTAGACGTTAAAGGACCGGTCAAACAGGAAGCGGATTCTGTGGACTGTAATATTGCATCATCCTGGTCAAACAGGAAGCGGATTCTGTGGACTGTAATATTGCATCATCCTGGTCAAACAGGAAGCGGACTCTGTGGACTGTAATATTGCATCATCCTGGTCAAACAGGAAGCGGACTCTGTGGACTGTAATATTGCATCATCCTGGTCAAACAGGAAGCGGACTCTGTGGACTGTAATATTGCATCATCCTGGTCAAACAGGAAGCGGACTCTGTGGACTGTAATATTGCATCATCCTGGTCAAACAGGAAGCGGACTCTGTGGACTGTAATATTGCATCATCCTGGACAAACAGGAAGCGGACTCTGTGGACTGTAATATTGCATCATCCTGGTCAAACAGGAAGCGGACTCTGTGGACTGTAATATTGCATCATCCTGGACAAACAGGAAGCGGACTCTGTGGAATGTAATATTGCATCTTCCTGGTCAAACAGAAGGCGGTCTGTCAAGGTGGACTAATCCAGTCTGCGGCGGACAGAATAGCAGTTGTATTTTCCACAGAGTTCACGGCGGACTGATAACAATCTGTTGATTGAGGAAATCAACAGATGTATTGATCTTCTGCGGACGTTTTTTTATAGGATGCACGTCAACTTTTATAGATGAAGTAAATATTAAATATTTCTCTACTGAGTGATATCTAGCTCTTTTATCAGCTGGTTGCTCCTAATAAATAATTGGCAGTGCGAGTCTCAACGTCTTTGTGTGGGATCCAAGCTTTCTTATTATTAATCTATATTTTTGCATCTAAAGTAAAATTATTCCTCTTGCGATACAATCCTCCGAATAGATACTGTCCTATCGCGATACTTCCTCTTGTGAACTGGGATATTATCTCTGTATGTTATAAAATGAGCATGGGATCTTCTAATTTAATGGGTAAAACAATTAACTTTGGGCCCCAGTGGACTGATGTACCATGAACCGGATGTTTAAGTCATAGGTAATGAATGTATCGTCTTCCTTAGTTTAAAGAAAGCATACATAAGTAGAAAACAGTAGTGCAAATATATTTGATGTCGTCGGGGTGCACTATTTATGCACTTGAATTCATGGAAATTAATTGAGTTTTCCTTTTTGATATTTCTATTTTTCTTTTCTTTTTTCACTCTTTATACTTTAAATAAGAAAGTATGTAATAATATTATTTGATTAATAGATTCAACCCTTAGCTAATTTTTGGGTGGTTTTATTATCCAATTTTTTATATTTGGTTCTCTTTAGATAAGGTTCAAGATACATAAGCAAAGTGTACCATTGACAATTTTCTAATATTATGTACACATTTTATAATAAAAAATTGTTGTTTTAGATTTTATTCTTAAAAGTAAACATTTTTTAAAGTAATTACAATTTAAATTTGTTTAAATAAAACAAGAAAATATCCATTAAAAACTACAGTTTTCATGGATTATATATAAAATGGCTCAAGGTACAATACTCTTTCTTATAAGTCATGATAACATTAGTTTGACCGGTTTTGGTAGTTTTTACTCTAATCCGTGTTCTGTTTGACCATTCCAGTCCATAACGGATGGCGGAAAATCTGTCCCGTAAGAAGTTCGCTTCCTGTTTGACCACCCCAGTCCGCAACGGACCGCAGACAATCTGTCCCGTGAACAGTCCGCTTCCTGTTTGACCACCCCAGTCCGCAACGGACCGCAGACAATCTGTCCCGTGAACAGCCCGCTTCCTGTTTGACCACCCCAGTCCGCAATGGACCGCAGACAATCTGTCCCGTGAACAACCCGCTTCCTGTTTGACCACCCCAGTCCGCAACGGACCGCAGACAATCTGTCCCGTGAACATTCCGCTTCCTGCTTGACCACCCCAGTCCGCAACGGACCGCAGACAATCTGTCCCGTGAACAGCCCGCTTCCTGTTTGACCACCCCAGTCCGCAACGGACCGCAGACAATCTGTCCCGTGAACATTCCGCTTCGTGTTTGACCACCCCAGTCCGCAACGGACCGCACACAATATGTCCCGTGAACAGTCCACTTCCTGTTTGACCGCCCCAGTCCGCAACGGACAGCGGACAATCTGTCCCGTGAACAGCCCGCTTTCTGTTAGATCCTACACAAGCTGTTTAGCTACGGAGTTTGTTAGTTAGTTAGGACATTTGGTGAACCTGATAAAATAAGGCACTGAATTGGATATTTACTTTTGATTTATAAGTGATACTTCGAATTAAAGCAAATATTTTCTTTACAAAAAAAAAATAAATGAATAAATAAACAGATTAGAATAAAACCCTTTTTATTTATTTAATTCGTAAATTGAAAACGGCAACCTTAACGTAAATAATAATGTAAAAAAAAGGAGTGTTCTTTGGGAATATAAATTGCATAAATTAAATTCCCTTTACCTTTGTGTTAAATTTTAAAAAGGGGGAAAAAATTTAAACTTTATTCGTTCGGTCGCTTTTTTTTATCTTATTTTTTCCCCCTAAAAACATTTCTACCGAATGCTTTGAAATACCTCGACTGGAAGGAATGATATAAAAGGACAGTGAGGAGAATTTTTATATTTTAAATTGTTGAATTAAAAACAAATAAATAATAAAATAAATTGAGGAAAATAATATATTGTTTGTTGGCTCAAAAAAACGTATGTTATAAATTATTCAGTGTTTTTTTTATCGAGCTCGAGCTTCTTTGTGGGCGGAAATGTCCCACGGATGAATAGAATTACCTTGCAAAGTATTAAGTGGAAATTTGGGGGAGCAATGGGGGTGTAAATGATCGAGAACTAAGTTCTGTTGGATGGAATTAAGGGAAATCTACGGGAAATTGGATGCTAGAGGTGGAACCAGCATAGAAGCGGAGTGACTGGTTGAAAATCGGGGAAATTCTCCGTGGTATGCATCGGTCTCGGGTACCTGGTGATCGGCTTATAGCTGTCATTCATGTTTTGGAAGCAAAAGGTACCGGGTTCGATTTCCGGCATGTGTTCACCAAGCATTGCGATATAAATCGGTAGCTACTTTACGTCCATCCTGCGAATTTTAATTATACGGTACATATAGGTGATGAAGCGACTGACTAATCCAATGTCATCTATTAGATATGTATATTAAACGCGGTTACAATTATAATAAAGTTCTAGGTCTTCCGGTGATGGCCGTGTCTCGAAGGGTGTACGTCTCGACGTTTCGCTCCTAATAAGCTTCTTCAGGGGTGTTCATAGCGTCCTTAGATAAGACGGGAGTGAACTGAAACTGGTTCCCACCTGTCTCACGAACACCCCGAAGAAGCTTCTAACATTAGGAGCAAAACGTCGGGACGTACGCCCTTCGAGACGTGGTCACCACAGGAAAGACCTATAACTTTATAATTAATTAATTTATAATTAATTATTATAGTTTTTTTGTGGGTGGGGTCTCCCATTGATTGACCTTATTTAGAATGTTATCAGAGTTTGATCGATTAACGTAGAGTAATTTCATTGATCTTACTCTGATTCTAGATTTTTCGTTCTTTGTAGAGTTTTGTCTTGATTGTTTAATCATTTTAGCACTTCTTTAGATGGTTACTCCCCTTATAAGCAAAACAGAGGGGAATAACACTCTAAAGAAGGTGTACGGAATGTTCTTCTTTACACTGTTACTCACTTGAGTGTGTATTGAGTGTGATATTCCTTTGTCCAAAAGTACATTGGACTAAACAACCCTTTGTCTTTATATTAATTTAGTCAGTCATTTATATTCTAAAAAAAACATAGGGGAGTAACAATCTAAAGAAGTACCTTAATTTATATACTAGAAGAAAGTCTAGGAGGTTTATGTACCTTTGTTTCGATTATTGCGACCTTTTCATTTATCTGTAGATGCCTGTTGCATTACCTAAAACTACATTTTACAGGCTCTTGAACTACTTCGGTTAAGAGCTCTTGGTCACATTGATGCTATTCTCCAGCTTCTACATTTCTTAAATTCAATAACAACTACCATCTAGGGATTAAATATAGCCATTTTTAAAATGAAATAACCTTTAATTTTTTTTCACCCCTTCACGTCCTAACACGAAAAAGTACAAATAAAAAAGTAACAAATTATATTTGTTGAAGTCCTTTGGCAGGCCTAAGCCCTAGATTATTTTATATTATTTTACATCGGAAAATTGCCAAAACTCGCGGAGAAAAGTTAAGAAAGAAGGATTGAGTATTGATTGCGCCAGTTCAGGGTGAACTCCTCTCATGTTCTATGGCAACGAAAGCAAACCAGTGTGTGAACGCTCGGCTTATTGAACCCGCTACATATGATGTCAGTTTGAGTGAACATAAATCTAAGAAATAAGGAATGAGTATTGATTGCGCAGTGTTCAGAAAGTACTTGTCTCATGTTCTATGGCAACGAATGCAAACCAGCGTTTGAACGCACGGCTTATAGAACCCGCTGCATATGACGTCAGTTTGAGTGAACATAAGTCTTACCAATAGCTCTTTTTGAAAGCTTGTCTGAAATTGCGGGAACTCTTTCAAACACGGTGGTGATTATCGAAAAGTCATTATTATACGCTTTTATTGCACCTCACAAATAAGTGAGCTTCAAATTTTACAATGAATTTTGCTTCCGGGCTGTGCCGATTTTGCTTCCGAAGGTAACGGAAGCCATGTGATCGTTCTAAAGAACGAACAAATTTTAGGTCTTCGATTTGAAAAAATCCATAAAAGAATTCCGTTTTAGACATCAGGGATCATTTTTGGTCCCGTGTCTGTCTGTTGGCCTGTTTGACGGTCTGTCGCTCAATTTTTGCGAACCAACAATCTT
Organism: Gerris lacustris; assembly: GCA_951217055.1. Taxonomy (NCBI): domain Eukaryota; kingdom Metazoa; phylum Arthropoda; class Insecta; order Hemiptera; family Gerridae; genus Gerris; species Gerris lacustris. The sequence goes on along the minus strand of OX578283.1, from coordinate 53,921,676 downwards.
AAAAACTACTCGTCCGATATTAATGATTTTCAGATAATAGGTCATATATAGCCCATTGTTGGCCCACATAAGTTTTAACCTACTGCACCCATTTGTTTCTCTTTCACATGTGCACAAACATACATTTATTTACACTTATATCTTCAAATGATACTCATCTGATTGTTATGAAATTGGGATGGTTAGTCGAAAGTAGCCTGCAGATTAATTTTAATCGTCTGCTCTCTTTAAATTTTGCTAAATTGATTATTTAATTCATGTAAAATAGATTAGCAATTAGTGTGGCGCAAAGCTTCCTCGCATCCTATCACGTACTTTATTGATTTTATCGTTATACAAGCCAGTATTTCTAATTTATTTAATTGTCCCCCCCCCCCCTCTTCTATTTAAACCTCATGGTTTTTATTTTTTTATTGGTTGAAATTAATTTTGGTTTTTATTGGTTGAAATAAATCTTTACATGGATGAAATTAATCTAGTGCTATCTGCGGTCTACTTTCGACAAACCATCCAAATGTCGTAAAAAGAAACGAGAACTGTTGAAAATATATATGGAGCTTACATGGGACCAACAATGGGCTAATTATGACCGACCATACAAATTCTATTAAAATTGGACGAGTTTAAGATATGTTGGTTCGCAAAAATTTAGCGACAGACCGATATACCGACAGACAGACACTGAACCAAAAATGTTCCCTGGTGTCTGAAACGAATTTCTGTCTTGGAATATTTGAAATTGGAGACATAAAATATTTTTGTTCTTCAGAACGATCACGTAGCTTCCGTTGCCTTCGGTAAGCTCGGAATGAAAATCTAAATAATTTATCAGATTTTTAAAAAACTGACAGTAATAGGTTGTGAAAGCATAAAATCATTAAAGTATACTAAATAGAACACGAGGAAGCCAAATTAATTGGAAGACTATTTTTTCACATTTTCATAAATATTATTTAGATTATTTTTTATACTCATTCAAACATAATAATTATTTTCAACTAGAAATGTTTAACATTTTAATTTGTTAGTTGGATTAAACCGATTTAACAAACATAAAATCATTGCAGACAGAAATAAATTGATAATTAAATAAATAAGTTGCTGTAAATAAAATAAATGGAAAAAAAGTTAGTTTAGGGGAAAAAATAAGAGAAAGAAGCATTAATTAACAAGAAATGTAAGTGAAGTTGGATTAGAATTAAAGATATAAGGAAAAAGTAAAATAGGTAAGAAACAGGACTTTCTAGAAGAGGTACTGATTAAATATTTAATAGAGGCGGCGGTGTCAAAGACATGCCATGGATTGTAAGGCTACCAAATAAAATCCAATCCTAGTTTTAAATTCAAGCCAAAAAGAAGCTTTCTTACTTCTTTCCTTCCCCTGTAAGGTTTTAAGAGTAAGCAAGAGGGTTTTCAAGCCAGGATTTGGCTGCAGGTGGGCGCCCAAGGAATAAATTCCTAATTCCTTCTCAGGACTCTCCTGTCCAACAGAGGTGCCTTTTTCCAAGGAGTTTTTTAAAAGGTAAGGTTCCTTTTGCCTTGAAATATTTAAAGGAGGAAGAAGAAAATAGGAGAAAAACGAGGAATAAAGTTAAGAATAGAAACAAGAGTCTGGTATTGAGCGAATAAAAATAACCACCAACTATTCTTACTAAGGAATTTAAAAATAAAAGCTTAAGTTCTCACCTTCTATGCACATTGTTACTTATAAACTTCTATACTCCCTGGAAGTTGTAATAATAATACGTAGTATAAGGCATGTGGATGGCTTGGACCACTCAAAGTTCACGTTTTTGCTGAGGTGCATATTTAGCTAGTAGAGTGCCAGGGCGGCAAATGATTAACTGGTACAGTTTTTGAAACGAAGTTCTTTATGGCACCTTATAACGTGTGGAGCCCGGGAGTGAATCCGAACGATCGTCATAAAACCTACCGTCGCAAAACGAACCGGCACGAATGACGAAAACTTGAGTAAAAGATGAGTAGAAGATCGAGTTAGTTAAAATTTGGTACACATGTCCATCTTACCAATGCCTGGATGAGTTTGTTGGACAACGTTACCCTTCCAAGCGTTTAAAAACAACGTTTTTATCGATATCTTACCTTCTAATGTAACTATTTTAATAAAACTTCTTATGCATCGTCTAAAGCAGTGGTTCTTAACCGGGCGGCCCCCCAGGGGGCCTCGAAAGGTATTTAGGTACTATATATATTATATTTGGAGATTTTAAGGGGGCCGTGGTTACCAAAAGGTTAAGAACCACTGGTCTAAAGTACAATTAAAACAGGCATGTAAAATTTCAACCTGATACAAGCAGAAGTTCTTGAGTAGGGAAGTGATATATTATATTTTAAATTAGTAGGCCGGGTAAGTAGAAAACAGTCCTATTTCCTATCTGCTACAACCATACACTTTAACTATAAATTCATTATGATTAACTTTTATCTCAATATTCAATTCATATTTATTGCAAGAAGCTTGCTTCAATGATAAAAATAATGCTTTCCTTTTAATTTTGCCTTAAATCCGCTAAGTACAAACAGTTAGATACATTTAAAATTGTCTCTTTTCTAACTTCGCCATGTATAAGTAGTTAGCAACGTATACTTAGCAGTGATTTTATGATTTATATTTAATGAAACGTGCAAAGAACTTCGTTTCTACCAGGTTTCCTGCGACACCACATGTATTTTTTTCTTTTTTTTACTCATCTTTTGGGATGTTGGGGAATTTTAGTAATTATATCTTCCTGTTTAACTCCAGATTATTCAAAAATTATTCCTGACACCTTTGTCTCATTATGTAAATTCTCACACAATGACTTTTTTAGTTATAACCTGAATATTATTTTATTTCAATAAAATAACTTCTTTTACCTCATTTTATTTTTTATATTAATAATATCTTTTTTTCTTATCAAACTGCAATCCATTAGTCTGCTTCAGCTAAGTAAATATCTAAGGCAGCCTTGGCACTAAAATTTAACGTTAAGTATTAACCTGGCCCTCTTAAATTAACTCAAGGATTCTGGCAATGCTCCAAAATAATAAATTATTTTATTAATAATAATAAAAAAAATACAAAATTGCAATTAAACCTTTTTTTTATTAAATATAAAAAAAATAAAAGAGGTCATGAAAAAAATGAATAATTATAAGAGGTAAATTTTTACTGCACTTGCATTTTATTTTCTTTTTCGTTCTACTCTCTTTCCTTTTACTCTCTTTTGTTTCAAAAGGTAATGGCTGGGATAGAAAGCAGCGCTGGAAGGGGGGGAGGGGAGAAACTAATAAAAAAGACTTGGCTTCAAAGTCGCCGGGAAATAAGGGAGGTCTTATCTCAAGTTCATGATAGTAAAAAAAGCCAAACCTTTAGAGCTTCCACCTCATAGTTCAGGGTGGATGTTACTTTTTGATGACCTCTCCACTTTCAAAATGGTGTCTAAGGGCATGGAGGAAGGGTTGGAAATAGGATCCCTACATCTGATTCCAGCAGTACTGTCATCCTCACACCAATCGACCATCCCTTATTTCCCCCAACAGTACTGTCGAGTATAACCCCCGTCCTACCACACCCTTTAAAAGACCTAGTATTGTTTCGGAACCGTCTCACCCAACCCCCCTCATTGCAACTCTAAGAATTTTATAGTAACTCTCCTTAGTAAATCCCCAATAAAAATATACTCTTCTCTGAGTTTATAAGTGGTTTTAATATCATTTCCTTTTTTTTCCTAGACGGATTTTTCTAGCTGAAAATGCAATTTCCTCCTTCTTTTATATTTTATGAATACAAAATAAATTGTTTATAAGTATATAAAAAAGGAAAATAGTTTCGAAATGATGCGAGATAAAACTCCGTATGCCAAGTAAAGTAAGCCGTGATTAAATTTTCATGCATGTTCTCAACCAGAGACATAAAGTTTAAACTTCTTGTATACGCTTTAATAAATTTTAAATCCCTGTCACTGCGGGAATTTATTTTTTCCGAGGTCCAAGATAAGGTCGAATTTAAATTATATATAGTATTATAATATTACACTACGAAATATTAACAGTGATATAATTAATAGGAAATGAGTTCTAATTGACTTTTACACATTTTAAAGCCCCCTTAGTCCAAACGTTTTTGCTTTCGAGCTTACCGAAGGTAGCGGAAGCTACGTGATCATTCTGAAGAAAGAAAATTATTATGTCTCTGATTTAAAAAATTCCTAGAAAGAAATCCGTTTCAGACATCAGCAAACGTTTTTGGTTCCGTGTCAATCTGTCTGTCTCTGTGTCTGCCTTTGGCTCAATTTTTACGAACTATCATATCTTGAAATCTACTCGTCCAATTTTATTGAAATTTGGATGGTAGGTCATAATTGGCCCATTGTTGGTCCCATATAAGTTTCAACATTCTGCGCTCACTTGTTCCTCTTTCACAAGCGCATAAACATACATTAATTTACACCTGTACCTTGAAAATTACTCATCTGATTTTTATGAAATTTGGATAGTTTGTCGAAAGTAAGCCGCATATCATATAATAATAATACTATTTATTGCAACAAAGAAAATTACATAAATAATACAAAATATTCGAATCATGTATATCGGCTTATAGCCGTGGTTCCCCTTCATGGGGTTTGAGTTGCCCAATTATAATAAGTATAATGAATAAAATAATAATTAAAAAGAGTAATTAACAAGTAATTAATTTAAGTTTAAAATTAATTTGTAATATTAAAATTTTTATTTCTCATATGTGTACATCCACACATACACACAAACATACACAGACATAAATATATTTACATTAAAATAGGCCGCATATAGCACTAGATTAATTTCAACCTGCGCTCTTTAAATTTTGCTAAATAGATCAAAAAAATTAAAACAAGTTTGACAGATTTAAAAAACGGGGGAAAATTTCGGCAAAAATTGGTACTAAAAGCATCAAATCATTAAATTATTTGCAAAAGGACATGCAATAGTGCCACATTAATTGGTAGACTATTGATTTAAATGTCCGTCGTTTGGGAAGACTCGTATAGTCTAAACTAATAAATCAATTTATATGAAATTTGACGAATGTAGATATTTTTATATCTACCTTATACTAGGTACATATACTTCCGCGGGTTACCTCGTCGAAAATGTCTTATGCTCGTGTGAATTACTGCCCTCGGTCTTTGATTGGAGGATTGCCGTGTGTGAGAGGAGGTTAGGCCATAGTCTGGAATTATATCACACTGGTTTTCATAACTAATACTGTTCCATCAGCATTGCAAATCCCTTGAATTGATTGCCTCTTGGAGCAGAGTTAAGCTGATCAAAGAAGCTTTGCTATTATTTCGTTCTATAACCAAAATACATTATTATAATGTGTCCACATAATTATTATACTTTTGTTTATACTTTATTACCTGTTTGATTGCAGGTCAGTTTTTAGAAGAGGTGGGCAGGCACTGCGAAGCTGCCCTCGTATTCAAGAAGGCTGTGGAACTAGCTCCAGACTCCTACGAAGGAGTAGAGGGCGCTGCTAACGCTCTAAGGAGATCAGGCAGGAAGACTGAGGCCGAGTCCTTCTACAGGATGGCCGTATTACTTAAACCAGAGGTATCTTATTTATTTAGTAACTAAAGGTCGACCAAGAAGTGGTGGAATTCTGAGGAAAACCAATTGAAGAGGAGAATGAATTGAAGTAAGGAAGGTTTGCCTGGTGTAGGTTATATAACCTAACTCTTGATCTCTCTGAATGTAAGCAAATCTTCCAAGTTCCGAGTAAGTCGATCCAATTATTTATATAAATTGTGTAATGTAAATACTAATAAAGAAAAGCCATAAAACACGCTGTCATTGGGAATTTACGTAGGGAAATACCAAGAATGTTAAATAAAGGGAATGGAACGTTAGGTAGGGTTTCAAGAATAAACAGAGACCCCATGATGATAAGAGAAATTGGAGAAAAAAAATCGTATTGCGCATGCTCACAACTTTGGATTGAGACATATTACCTTCTTTGTTTATTTTAAATCAGGTTATAAACTGATTTAACTATAAATTAATTTAGTCAATAATTAACGTAGTTTTTAAAAAACTAAAGTTGTGTTTTAATAATTATTCCTACTTTACCTAATTTACGAAAAAGTATTACAAAAATGTAAAAGGCTAGGTGATAAAGATAATTTTAAATGTAAATGAATCCAACTTACTCTCTAAGATGATAAATTATGCAAACCAAATCACTATAAACGGCAAAATATCAATAAAAAAAACACTCATAAACAGTACAAAATAATTAAAATAAAAAATATCGGGAGCGTTCAACACACGGGACTATAAGACAATAGTTAAATCGCAAATGGAAAAAATTCTTTGGTGATCGTTAATAACCTCCCACACGTTTCTTGGTAACCTATAACCAAGAGGAAGGTTATGTGTTTTACTGTTTCTCCATGTTCTTTGTATCTTCATGGGGTCACTTTTTTCCACTACGGTCCATTCCCTTTATTTAGGATCTTTGGGAAATACCGTTATTATTTTGATAGAAAAAAAAGCATTGTTCTTCTCTTTATTAATACATTTATTTTTTGAAAACTTCCTTATTATTATTATTTTTTTTATTTTTTTTATGGAGAGCTCCATTTACAAAAGATCAAATATTAGCTCCAGACCGTTCCGACTTCGGCCATACCCGCGAGTTCTGATTCTAAACGAAGCTAAATTTACAGTTTTTCCCGAGTGCCCTCACTTCTTGGTTGACCTTTAACTCATTTAATTATAAATAAATAATATTGATTTTAACACAAATCACTAAATTAGTAAATATGCAGAGAGTGACCCGAATGTAGATTTACTATATAGTATATAATTGACAACACTTCAAACTACGGTATGTTTTATTAAAATTAGTGTAATTACATTCATTTGAATTTTTATTGATTCATCTCTTAAGGACTATCTCTGGAAATGTCTTCTTCCAACGTAACAATAATCTTGCAAACATATGTTCAAATGAATGTTGGAATTGATGAAAATGAATGTTTGAATTGATTCAGACTCATTGTTCTGAATCAATGTATGTTTTGATGTTATTCATTCTTGTCACTTTTTGAGCTTTTATCTCAAAAACTTTCTCTTTATAATACATTGCTTCAAAAGAAGAAATCCTAGGTATATTAACTACGTTTACATAGTGTATTGAAAACGATCTGAATACGGTTTCTTTCCATATGTAAACGCTTCGTATTTAATCTGGTTCATTTCTCGATACACCAAAAGTCTGTTCTGCATCGTATTAAACAAACTTTTAGTTACACATAAACACCTTACTGCATTGAGATCGTATTTGGGCATGCGCAGTTTCATATTTTTCCTCTGGGTAATCTCAAGAAAAAAATGGGGGGGGGGGATACTAAAAAAAATTGGGCAAAACCACAACATGTATGTACTTTTTTAGTACCCCCCCCCCCCCCCTTTCTTGACCCCCCCCCCCCCCCCCTTCCTTTGGTAATGTATATTGCAATTCTATAGAATAATGTCAGAAAAAATTCACAAAACATTTGTTGTACCACAGAAAAAGTAATAGAAATACAAAGACAAAATATGACGAAAAATCGATTTTCTTTTAGTTTATTATTTTTCGTTTTTCCAAAAAAAAGTAAGGTCATCAGATTTTTTTTTTACTTTTGATTCGTGTTCTTCATAGTTTAAAGATACTCAAACGCCCAATATATATATTTTTTTTATAAAATATAAACCCCCAAAAACACAATTATTCCGAACTTTAGGCGCATTTTCCGGGAAAACTGTACGAATAGAAGAACTTTTGACTTCAGATTCGGACTCAGCCCACCAAAATACTTCAGAAAAGGACATTTTCCTTCTGAGGCTTTTTTGCATAACAGTGTAATAGTCAAACAAGAACTAACAAATGTCAATTTAAATGTCGAAACTATTTGCAATTTAAAGTAGTATTTTAAAATGAGTAAAATTCTTTCAACTTATTATTTAATAATGAATGGAGTTAAAATATTATGTTTTTTTAGCGTCATATTGTAACGTCCGTGTGTGTAGAAGCTCACCAATAAGTTACTGCTCTACAAATGTTGATAATAATAATTTCAGTTTTTATACTTTCTCAATATAAAGAGAAAGTATTGTGATGGCGCGAAAATTCGATTTTGAGATTTTGATGGATTTACACGTTTTGAGGTCCCCTGTGTTCAAAAAAGTGGTTTTTAAAATATATCTATCTGTCGTCTGTTTTCCGTATGTCTGTGCAGACGCGTGTAGTGTGGAGCCTATTTTGGCCGATTTTGATGTAATTGGGTATTCGAGTTCGAGAAAAATCATATCCCGAGGCGAAATCAAGAAATAAATGTTAGCTTCAAATTTGGGGGGCACTATCCCCCGAATATTATTTTTCTCTAAGACGGTTCAAACGATTTTGATTAAAAAAAAAATCCATTTAAATACGATTCTAACGATATAAGCCGCTTTTCCGCAAAAAATCTAGCTTTTACCGCGGACGAAGAGGCCGGGTTCGATTCCCCACTGAGGAAAAGTTATTTTTATGATAAATTTTGAAGAAATGTTCAATTATAATTGAATGTACCTAAGAAAAAACGAAAACTAATTAATGGAAAACACTGGGCTAAGTAATTATGAACTCCTAGATGAGAAAGTTTGTCTGAGTTATCTCGGACCAATTTTTTTATATTAAATCTATCCCGGCGCTGGAGTGTATTTTTCACTGTCTGTTTCCCGTAGTAAATAATAATTATAATTTGATTTAAATTAAAATTTAAACTTTCCGTAGTATGAAAACTACCAAAAACTTAAAAATTGAAGTTAAATCTATATGGTTATCAAATTTGACAGAGTTTTAGTTTAGTCCGAGTATTTTTTTTTTTGGGGGGGTTACAAATATCTGTTTCAAACACTTACAGAATTAATAACTTAGATCTTCTATTTCAAAAATATGTGAAATAGATGCAAGTTTTTTTTTTTTGCAATAACTTTTTCAATTTGAAAAATTAACTCCATCACTTTAAAGTATATCCGCTATAAAAATAAATAATGTATTTTGAAAAATATAATCTACTTTATAAATTTAACTTTTTTTTTCATTAAGACCAATTTCTTTTTTTTTATATTTATAACAATAAAGAGCTTTGCTTTTATTAAAAAAAAGGCATTATATCTTAGAATCTCGTCTATAAAAATGGTTTTTCATAATATAAACGTAATTGTTTCTGACTTGTTCTAGTATGGCTTCAATAAAAACCACTTCAAGTTTTTATAACATTTGTTGTATATAAAAAAAAAGAAACCTGTTCTTTCTGTCCTATCATGCTTTACATTAGTGCCATTTTTCGTTTTAAAAATAAAGTAGACGATAAAAACAAACTATTTAATGTATATTATATTTTTTGTTGATTTATTTTTCAATCTATGTCATAATTGGAAAAATATTATGATGAAGGGTTATGAGTCTACTTCAGCGCTATAAAATTTATTTTGCTTCATATCATACTTATTTTGCTTGTGGTAATAACATTTATGTATATATTTATATATATATATATATATATATATATATATATATATATATATATATATATATATATATATATATATATATATATATATATATATGTATGTATATATATATATATATATATATATATATATATATATATATATATATATATATATAAATATTATAAACCTGATTGAGGTTTTCATTATAAAAACCTACGTTTATACCATAGTCTTATATACCATATAATATATATATATATATATATATATATATATATATATATATATATATATATATATATATATATATATATATATATAAATATATAAATATATATATATATATATATATATATATATATATATATATATATATATATATATATATATATATAACAAATTGGTAGGTCTAAAACACATTTTAAGATTGATTTTATATCAAATAATATTTCACTGAATTTTTAAACATATTAAAAAGTGTTTGACAAGTTATTTGTTTTCACTTTATTTTGATATTTTATGCAAATCAGATTTATTTTACTACGTTTTTATTAGCTTGCTTTCTTGTTTGTTTGTTTGTTTGTTTCTCCGGTAAAAATCTGGCAATCGATTTCTAACTAACTTCCCGAATAGCTAGACATATGAAACTTTTTAGACATTGACAATGCATTATTTTAATACTTTTAGCCACCTCTTTCAGCAGAATTTAATTGGTTTTCAGCAAATTTTGCTGTATGGAAAGTTAGTTCGGAAAAAATCCGCCAGTTATTTTATTTGTTTTGCCATATCCCATATTTACAATCTTCATTTTGACGGGTTTCAAATTTGTGATTTTTATAAATAAGAGATAAACATTGAATGACAGCAAAACAGTAAATACATCGATTATATTATTTATATTATTTCAAATATATCGATGGCACGGTTTAGATTTGTTGTTGAGGAGGTCCGTTGTACAAAGATTTGTCATTTTATAGGTTTAAGGTCAGCTCTCTAGATGGTTGTCATTTATGTGAAGTAAATAAATTCGGGACTACTTTTTTTTCACATAAATTATAATATATTATATAACAATAACAATTATATTATCAACATTACATACGATTCAACAGAAATTTAAAAATGTAGTATATAAAAAGTTCTTTTTATCTTGAAATTTTTATATTTTTCACTAACATTATATTATAACAATGACAATTATGTTATCAACAGTACATATGATTCAACAGAAAATTTAATAACGTAATATATAAAAAGTTATTTTTATCTTGTAATTATTTCTTCCGAGTTTACTGAACGGTAAAGCTATGACTGGTTGGTAACGTTAAGCTATGGGATCGTTCTGAAGAAAGATCATTTTTTAAGTCTTTTATTTCAAACATTCAAAGACAGAAATCCGTTTTAGACATCAGGAAACATTATTGGTTTCGTGTATGTCTGTCGGTCTGTGGCTTATTTTTTGTGAACTATCATATCTTAAAAACTACTAAGTCCGATATTAATGAATTTTGGATAATAGGTTAAAATTAATGCAATTAAGATGGTAGGTCATAATTAGCGGATTGTTGGTCCCAAATGAGTTTCAATCTTCTTCGCCCATTTTTTTCCACATGCGACAAACATATATTTACACCTATATCCTCAAAGTACTCATCTGATTTTTTATGAAATTTGTATGGCTTGTCGAAAGTTGCCCGCAGATAGCCCAGGATAAATTTCAACCGTCTGCACTCTCTTAATTTTGCTAAATTGATACTTGATTACATGCAAAAAATCATAACAAGTTGAGCAAAATTGAAAAAAGGGGGAAAATTAAATAAATTTGGCAATGCAAGGTTTAAAAAGCATACAACCTTTAAATTATACGAATAAGAACACGAGGTAGCTATGCGCCACACAAATTGGCAGACTATTTTCAACAATATCTCTAAACTAGGTTTTTCTGGGAAAACGGTTTAACGACTATGGTTAAATTCTTTTTCAAATTGACTACAATATGAAACATTTTTTGATCAAAAGCATTTTTGACAATTTTTTTTGTCTGTCGTTCAACATTTTCTGTCGGTCTGACTGTTTTTAAACATTTCTGTCTGTCGTTCATTATTTTCTGTCGGTCTGACTGTTTTTAAACATTTTCTGTCTGTCGTTCATTATTTTCTGTCGGTCTGACTCTTTTTAACATTTTCTGTCTGTCGTTCATTATTTTCTGTCGGTCTGACTGTTTTTAAGCATTTTCTGTCTGTCGTTCATTAATTTCTGTTGGTCTGACTGTTTTTAAACATTTTCTGTCTGTCGTTCATTATTTTCTGTCGGTCTGACTGTTTTTAAGCATTTTCTGTCTGTCGTTCATTAATTTCTGTTGGTCTGACTCTTTTTAAACATTTTCTGCCTGTCTTTCATTATTTTCTGTCGGTCTGACTGTTTTTAAACATTTTCTGTCTGTCGTTCATTATTTTCTGTATGTCGTTCATTAATTTCTGTTGGTCTGACAGTTTTTAAACATTTTCTGTCTGTCGTTCATTATTTTCTGTCGGTCTTTCTGTTGTTCAAAAATTCTGTCAGTCTGTCTGGGTTATAACATTATTGCGTACCACAAATATGATTTTATAGAATTTGCAGGGAATGTCATTAGTACAATGTTGGTCCCATATTCATTTTATCATTTGATTTCATATTGCATCAAAATAAGTGTCAGCCACTCCAATGGGAATAGAAGCAACAACTATGTTCTATTAACACCTATATCGTTTTGTTTTTGGAGAAATTTAACTGAAAGTAGCCCACAGGTCGTCCTATATAAATATCAACCGTCTGCCCAAATTTAATTTTGCACAAAAATAAGTATGAAACCTGGGAAGCGAAACAGGTCCAAATCTAATGTGATCTATCGTCCAATCATAGGACACGACGAAACTATATATAAACTAACTATTTTTTTATTTTCTTTTTTATTCTTATTTTATTTTTGGAACGAAGTTCCTTATGGCACGTTCTGGATCCCGGGAGTGAATCCAAAAAAACGACCAAAATCACCGTCACGCAAAAACCATCTTTAAAAGACGGGGAAAAGTGTTATTAAGGAAGCCTGTTACTTGACTTGTTTTGATTATTTTTACTTTCTCATATAAAGAGAAAGTATTGAGATGGCGCGAAAATTCGATTTTGAGATTTTGATGGATTTACACGTTTTGAGGTCCCCTGAGTCCAAAAAAGTGGTTTTTAAAAAATGTCTGTCTGTCGTCTGTCGTCTGTCGTCTGTCGTCTGTCTGTCGTCTGTGCAGACGCCTGGAGCCCAAACTACTGGGCCGATTTTGACGAAATTTGGCATACATGTTCAGAAAAATCATACCCCGAGGCGAAATCGAGAAATGAATTTTAGCTCTAAATTTGGGGGCGCTACCCCCCAAAAACTCTGAAAAAACATGAAAAAAAATTATTTCTCGAAAACGGTTCCGACGATTTTGATTAAAAAATTTTAAAATGTAGTCCATTTGAATACGAATCCAACGATATAAGCCGTTTTCCCGGGAAAAATCTAGTTCCTGAGATATTAGCTTAAAACGCGGACGGAGAGAGCCCGGGTTCGATTCCCCGACCAGGAGAAGTTATTTTTATGATAAATTTTGATGAAATGTTCAATAATATTTAAATGTACATTTGAAAACTAATAAATGGAAACACTGGGCTAAGTAATTATAAACTCATATATGAGAAAGTTTGTCTGAGTTGTCTCGGACCGATTTTTGTTATATATGTCAAAAATGTCACTTTGTTTTGTAAATAAATAAAATATAATCATGTAAAATTTCACCCTGATACAAGCAGAAGCTGTAGAGTAGGGAAGTAATATATATTATAATATTTTAAATTATTTGGCCGGGTAGGTAGAAAACTGTCCTATTTCAATCCAAACTCCTTTAACAAACATACTCTTTCACTATAAACTCATCATGATCAACTTTTTTCTATATTTAATATATATTTATAGTAAGACGTTTGCTTAAATTATACAAATAATGATTTTCTTTTAATTTTGCCTTAACTCTGCCAGGTACAAACAGTTCGTATAAGTTCGCCATGTATAAGTAGTTAGCAATGTAGACGTACTTAGCAGTGTGATTTTATAATTTATATTTAATGAAAAATGTAAGGAACTTCGTTTCTACCGGGTGTCCCGCGACACCACACGTATTTATTTAAATATTTTTTTAGTAAAACCAACACCGACACTGTTATAAAGTGATAAAGATTGCTAAATGTATTAAAGTGGACTAAACGTTTAAAATAAAATAAAAACGTGATGATACACTTAACTCTTGCTAGGTACAAAACAAACAGTTCGTTACTTTTAATTTTTTCTCATTTCTAACTCCGCCATGTATAAGTAGTTAGCAGTGTATACGTACTTAGCAGTGTGATTTTATAATTTATATTTAATGAAAAATGTAAGGAGCTTCGTTCCTACCGGGTGTCCCGCGACACCACACGTATTTTATTTTACCTACGATTGATACAAAATATAAACATTGTATCTCTGTTTAGATGCGTAGAAATTGATTCTTTACGTACTTGTATTCATTGCGCATGCGCGTCTCATAGTTCTGAAGAATTCCTCTTCTTTACCACCCTAGGGCGGTAAAGAAGAGGAATTCTTCAGCTTTACGCACGATTAGCGAGTTTGTTTACATTTGACAAAACTAATTTGCTGTTCTTTTATTAAAGTAACTGTTTATATCGAATTTTTAGTGAAAAACAATGAGTGAATCGTGACTTTGACGAAAATGTGGAGAATAATACTCCTCCAGAAATAATTAATTTGGCAAAAAAATACAACTCAAGAATTAATGCCATCTTTATCAAGAAAGAGATACGAACTTACATACAGCAAGTTTATTTTTTCGGTACGCAACTCGTGCGAAAACGGCATTTTGCATTGCTCGAGTGGTTTTGCTACCCTCGCTGTCGCTCGGGTGCAAACTCCACACTCGCATGCAAAATGCTACTTTCCGCACTCGACGCGTATTGTACTATTGTTTCAGTTTCGTTTAACAGCCTAGGTCAAATTGAAATTATTATCAATCAAAATATACCCATTCAATAATATTCTTCCTTATAACAAAATATATAATGTGTCATTAGTTTCAGGAAATTTAATAATTGGTAGATTTATTCCTGTAACTGTTTTACATTAATATCTAAATGTAGATTTACCTGGAAATGCAGATGCAATATTTTTTTTCACGAGAATATTGATTTGAATATAAAACACTATTAATTATTGAAATCTCACTAAGCACTAATAATACATCTGAATCCTGTTAAAGTAATTAATCTGTATTTAAAATAACCAATTGTTTGGAGTGAATTTGCGAAATAGAGAGCCAGTCGTTTAGTTCTTGTATAATGATTTTACAAAATGAACCTTTCCTGTAAAGGGACGAGGAAATCATTTTCCAATAATTAGCGTACGCGTACAGCATGGTAAAATTGTTATTAAACTGCAACATTTTGCTCTTTTCTATAGATTTTCTTACCACGAATAGGTTCCATAATGTTTAAATATAACTCCTCGATATGTTCCTCTCACCTAGAGGGTAACCTAGGGGATAATTGGTAACCAACTATAAATGAGGTTTCATAAGGCAAAAATTTAATTGGTTATCCAATATAATATATGTTTACTGAACCCATTAAGAAAGAATATTGTCTAAATAACTATTAAGACAAAGGGAAAGGGGGGCCCTTGGGGGGGGGGGGGGTTCGGAGTTAGTGTAATGAACTTAAGGTTAAAGGAACCTAGCTCTCAGCTCTCTTTGTTTTATTGAATAACATAACTACATAATTTTTATATAAGTATTACAGACATATTCATCTTTTACTGGTAGTGCATTTCGTGAGAAAGTTTATAGTCCAGTGAATATTCCTTTCAGCTGGAATATTTAGTAAAATGTAAAATTAAGTAATTATATTAATTATAATAGTCCACTAGAGAGTAGTAATCCACTAGAGAATTGGAGTGATTGGATAGTGATTCATGAAATGTGTCATATCGCGATATGGATAGGTCACGAACAGAAGAAACAGGGGAAGGCTTTTGTGGAGAGTGAGGTTGGAGACGTAGAAGGGAGCATTAGAGATTTTCGACTAGAGTTTAGATTTGGCTGAAGTTAAAAGGCTTGGTGCTGCCACACACTTCTAGGCCTTAGTTCCAACATTTTATTTAGTTTTCATGGAGTTTCAATACGAATTGTATTCAATGTAAGATTGAACCTACGGTCTTGAAGACGTAGCAGTAACTTATACCGAAATGAAGGTGTTACGACAAAGAGTAAAAGTGACGTTAAATCTTCTCTGTCTTTAATCTGTATCCTCCCTTTCCTTAACCAAGGTTCCAGAAGGTGGCTTTGAGTGTTATTGACTGAAATGTGAGGATGAACGTGAATAGATAGAATAACCTTGTCATCTACCAAAGGTGGCAAGGACTGAGAAAGGATGTCGAGGATAAAAGAATTATAAGGTATAAAAGAATTATAGGAGAGATCCTAGAATATTGCCCTGAGGTACTCTAGAAGTAAAAGGATAGATGAATAAGAATAGGGATCCTAGTATCCTAGAATTGCTCGAAAATTTCTTTCTGTGAGAAAGGATTTAAGGATGAGGTAATATGTGAAGGGTAGGATACCCTTTTGTTTTCAAGTAGCCAAGCATGACGAACCCTTAAAAGCTTGCGTCTCGTCTATTTTAACTCATACTTATCACTCTTCTATACGTAAAGGAGATAATATCCCTTAGTCTAATGAACTTAAGACAAAGGAATATTTGAACATTAAAGTAATTTGGGGTTGGTACCCAAGAAAATGAGTGCCTCAGCCCATATCCATCCAGCTAAGGATTCCACGGCTGGAGTCTAATTAAGACTCACATACATGATCAAACTTGTTTGACAAGCATGTTTGATCAAAAGTTTGTCAAGTATGTTGGACGCCCTGTGTTAACCACATCAAACTATCCAATTCACTAACTTCGCCAACATACCGTCAAACTGGCTTGACAAGCTATGCTTGATCGTGTATGTGATCTTTGATGGTGATCTTTAATATATGTTTTCAAGGAATTTATTCCAGATTTAAAATACAGCACATGAAATTAACCCAAAACCAAAACCTTCACAAAACCTCTTACCCGATCTCCTCCTGAAGATCCTATTTATAACTTTAACATAGTTTTGTAATAAAATGATAAATCCACATCTATACTACTAGATAGTTCATGTAACTACCATTGTTTTATTTAATAAAATAAGTTTTACGATAGTAAAGTATAAATTAAAATAATAAAGAAATATTATTACACACATTTATATGGAAGATTTATGGTTTAACGACAGGTTATGTGAATATATATAATAAATATATGTATGTTAATATTACCATGTAAGAGGTGTTTATTATTTTTTATTATTATTTTATTTATTTATTTTTCAGAGAGTTTTAATAATGCCAGATTCTACAGAGAGGATAAAAAGATTTTTTTTTAAAGTTGGGATGGGTTGAATAAATTTTTCCAAGGGAGAGGGTTAGACTAGAGACTAGAGGTTTTACTCTAAATATGTTTGAAAATACGGAATGGGTTCAGAACACGCAGTGTTACTCTACCGAGCAGAGAGAAAACTAGCTTTAAAGTAAACTACAGAAACACAAGGAGGGCTGGAAATACATGGGAAATGTTAAAAAAATAAAAGAAAACAAAAAAAAAAAAAAAACAGAGGAAACTTAAACCTAGGGAAAAAGCTTTCAATCACGATAATGCACCGACAAGGGGCTATAGGAAAATCGGTAAATTATGTTTCGATTCAATTTATACGACCCAAACCCTCCTTCAGGTCAAATTGATTTAAAAAAGTTCTAACTAAACGTTAACTGAATTTCCCTTCTCTCTTTTATTTTTATTATTATGTGTTTTAAAAGTTTTATAGGGATAATTATTAAAATATATACTTCAAACAATTAATATTACGATTTTATTTGAAAACTTTGACCTAAAATACCTACCGCTTATAGGTAATCATATAATGCTGATAACCAGTATGCTTACTTTACGCAGGATTGTGTTTAATTGATTGTCCCCCATTCACAGGTTTCTTGGACTTAATATGGTTTTCTATGTTAGTATTTTCTTTGATTTAACATTATTTCTAAGTTAGTAGTTTCTTGGATAAAACGTGGTTTCTAAGTTAGAAGTTTCTTCGACTTAACATGGTTTCTAAGTTAGTAGTTTCTTGGACTTAATATGGTGTTCTATGTTAGTATTTTCTTCGATTTAACATTGCTTCCAAGTTAGTAGTTTCTTCGATTTAACATGACTTCTAAGTTAGTAGTTTCTTTGGCTTACATGGTGTCTCTGTTGATTGTTTTTTTTTTTATGGAACTTGTCCTTTTATTGGATGAATGGGCACACATATATAAAATAATGTGACCCCACTGGGAATTCAAGGTTTGGTGTTTTTTACCTGTTTCGATTTCAATTAGAGTCACATTTTGACATTTTCATGTCTTGGCTATGGTACATGAACTCGAAAAGCGTTACTAAAAATCTAGGCCAAAAAGCGTTACACGTGTAATAGGGAGTTAGGAGGATATAGGAGGTAAGCAATCAAGTCTGCCTGAATTCGGTATAGGTTCTCCCCCTACCGCGCTTTGTAGAGCCTAGCCACCCCTCCCCTCCAGATCGGCTACCTGCCCCACGTCTCACAAATATGGGTGAAGAAGCTAAAATATTACTTCTTAATAAACTGGAAAAGAAGAAAAGTACTTTCCTCCTTCGTGCACAACATTTGTTCGATTTAATTCCTAATTTACAAACGCAATAATCAGCTCGAATTTTTTTGACATTTTCATGTCTTTACTTTGGCAAATAAACTAGAAAAGCGTTGACAAAAAACGACACCAAAAAGCGTTACATGAAAGTGTCTCACTGTCTTGCAGACTCGTATGCAAGCCATTTTTTTTCCTCAAAAGTACAGGCTATATCATGACTTAATGACATTTTTATTCATCTACGGGCTACATTCAACAAACCATCTAAATTTATTTGATCAGATGAGTACTCTTGGATGTGGGTGTTAATAAAAGGATGATAATGGATGTAAGGTGTTATTGTGTGTGAAGAGAAAGAAATAGGCGGAAATGATTAAAATGAAGTGGCTCAATAAGTGGCTAATTATGATTCACCATCCAAACTACATTACAACTGGATGGGTACATTTTGATAAAATGTGGCGCTTTGTAAAAATTTTGAACATCCGACAGATAGTCAAAAAATTTTCGTTATCCATAAATCTATTTCAGTAGGATTTTTGTTTCTGTGGATTTGTTTAATATGGAGGCACAAACGAATTATGTTCTTTAGAACGATAACAATGCTTCTTTTATCTGCGGTACACTCGGAAGCAAAAACATCCACACTACTTAAAAAGTAGTTTCAAATAAATTTAGACTATTTTAGTTATTTATTTTCAGTAATAGTTAAAGCTTCAGTAATAAGAACGCTATGTTATAACAGTGCAAATGCGACCCAGGATCATTAGGAATTTCTATTCTCACGTCAATTTTTATCAAAGAAAATAAACAACTCTTTAATAAGAAAATTAAGAACTGTCATACAAAAGAGTAGAATAATATATTTCGGCTCATCTTTAGATTGTTACTCCCCTTATAAAACACAGGGTTACACCCTTAAAAACAGAAGGGAGCAACAATCTATAGAAGTACCTATATTTCAACTGCTCACATATTTCTATTTTTTATTTTTTTTTTTATTTATTTCCTTACAATTTCTATTTAGGAAAAATTTTAATATACGAAATAATTATACATTCTAAACATTAATTTTGTGTTAGAAAATAAATAATAATTTTAATAACTTCTCTTACTCACTTGGTAATAGGAATGTTCCAACTAAAAATGGGATGGGGAAAATATGATTTATTTAAAATTAATTACGAGGAATCCAACCCACAACAATGATGAAAATTTTCCACTGTTTCCAAAATATTTTCTCTCTCTTTCTCTT
Organism: Gerris lacustris; assembly: GCA_951217055.1. NCBI lineage: Eukaryota > Metazoa > Arthropoda > Insecta > Hemiptera > Gerridae > Gerris > Gerris lacustris. The sequence continues at coordinate 53,902,074 of OX578283.1, read as the reverse complement.
TCTCTTGGGGGTTAAAATTCGTCGATTTTCACGGATTTTCAAACACGCATTAATCAGAACTCCAAGGGGGGTAGGAGGAAGGGAGAAAAGTTTTCAGAGAATATAAATTCCCTAGGAAGGTTCATACACGAAACCGGTATTCCAAAGGATTCTACTCTGGAAAATCTCTCTAAATGATTTAATACTCTATAAATTAAAACACCCGTGAGAGAGGTAGTAACAGGGGGGGGGGAGTAAAACCTCTAAAACCGATCCCCCCCCCCCTCCCTTAAATTTGAGTTTAAAACCTCTGTGAGATTATCAAGTTTTAAACCCGTGACTCCATAGTTGGGAGTGTTCAGTGTTCCCCCACCCGCACTCATGTTTCCTATTATTTATTTAGAAAAAGCAGAAGATAATTGAAGGAAAAGTGCTTTAAAATTAGTCTTAATTAAGGAATTGTTTTTGAGTAGAAGTTTTAAATTATTTTTTATAAAATGGTGTTTTAATCTGTTTTGTTTTATTTTACCTAATATTTAAAGATAAATTCACATGAAATTTAAGCTTTTTCTTTCTAAAGAAGTAAATTAAATAGAAGCAAATGAGAGTATGTTATTCATTACAATACAGTACTTGCTGATTAATTCTTTAAATATTTTAATTTATTTACTTGTTCGATTGTTTTACCAAACAATGTGTTATTTTCGTCACTTATGATTAAATCTGTCTCGCCTTAGATTTATAATCGTAACAAAATATGTATCTTTAGTTAGTTTGGCATTTATTTTAGCAACATTTTTACTGTTAAAAAGAAATAATAAACTTTATAAGTTAATACAGTCAAGTAGATAATGATTCTAAGATAATAATCCTTCAATGGCCGGAACAGACTTAATTTTCATAAAAGAATTAGACACTTGTAAACATGGAGATGCTATGAGGTTTTAATGGTAATTATTGATTACTATCATGATATAAGAGAATAGCTAGTGATTGAGCTAGAATCATGCACACTGTCTATTAGCGTATTTTTTTAATAAAGCTAACAATAATAGCCGTCCATGTCTAGAGCTTCTAATCGAACCATGTAAATGCACAATTCACGGATGGAGAAAATTATTTTCAACTAAATTTATAAATAATGTTGGTACTTCTTTAGATTGTCACTCCCCTGTGTTTTTTAGAATATAAATGTCTGACTAAATAATTATTAAGACAAAGGGATGTTTAGTCTAATGTACTTTGGGACAAAGGAATATAACACTTCTCTCTCTTTATATTAGGGCAGTAACAGACTATAGAAGAACATCCCTTACATCTTCTTTAGATTTTATACTCCCCTCAATTTTTGTTATAAGGGGAGTAACAATCTAAATAAGTGTCATAATGTTTATATTTGATAGAAAATGCTGCTTTCATTCGTGATTTTATTCAATTATTATAAACGTGGTGTGAGTTTGATAATATATGGTTGAATTTTACGGTGTAGTATGTCACCTAGATGGAAGACGTTTTTGTTTGTCGAGGCAAGTCATTGACTTTGTCTTATAAAGGGGCTGTGTAAGTTATACTGTTTAGTGGCAGAGAGCCTTGAAGCCAAGAGCATTAATATTGCTTGTTTCATATTTCAAGAGATCCCCCACCCATCCGATGTTTGTTAATAAGCCAGATTATTCATGGCTCTTCATCCCGAGGATCAGGACTAAAACCATGGTATTAATTATTAATTTCTCAAGGTGGGGTGTAAGGTTTAAGAATAGCTCCTTACATAGGTTCCATGTTCCCTTCTCCTTTATAAACCCCTTGATATTTAAGAAAGTTAAAATGTCAAAAGACAACTCAGCCCTTTAAAAGGCACGACACCGTAAAACAAAAAAAGGTTAAGAAAAAGGACCTAAAGGTGAGGAAATTAATGAGATCATTTTAATCTGTTGACTCCTTTATCTAACAAATATAATGAGCAAATTCCTCTTTATTTTTAGTGAATTCTCTTTTCAAATAATTATCTTATGTTAATGCAGTTTTAACCTTTGACAGTTAATCTTATCTACAGTGTCTGAGCTATACATTTTTGAGCTATTCATCAAAACGCACGAAGTATGACGCAGTCCCAAGAACTGTTCAACTATTGAAAATTATTGTCGTATCTAGGTTCGTTAGCGAAGTGTATTTATTATTAACCGACTACAAATGGTTTAAATGCTTTTATAGTACAATATTTCTCAAGAGCTTTTTATGCTAGGAAAAGTGAAAAAACCTTTTTGTGAAGTATTATCGTACTCCTGAACTACTTTCGTACTCATGAAAATGATAATTTTCATGAAGGATCATGAAAATCACTTTGTCTGCCAAAAAGGGTGGGACATAGCCGCTCTTCACCGGTTTTTTTTTTTTTTTTTTTTTTTTTTTCAAATGACTATTGCGAAGCTATGTCCCGCAGACGAACTTCGCCAAGCACATATTCTTAAAAGGCACCAAAAGATTTACTTATACACAAAATTCTAGCTTGATGTTAGTCCTGGACTAGCTCGAAAAATGTCATCTTTATTTAAAAAAAACAACAGGGAAATCAATCAAAAGTTAAAATCAATATTTGGATTCACCGATGTTTCGGAAGAACACATTTAATCGATCACGATTTAGGTGGATTAAGGAATGATATTGTCATAATGTTTCTTTCTATCTTGACTTAATAAATACATTTTTCCGTCGATAAATTCACAACTTTGATTTTGACTTCTAACTAATTTTCGTTATTCTCAATTTTCATTTAATTCATAGTCGATAATCTACATAGTGAACCCAACATAAATATTATTATAAAATCGCTGATATCGATCCTTTACAAAATGAACGTTTAATATATAATAAGAAACAATAAATTTGATGTTTATTTTAAATCTCAGATTGCCTCAATTCCTACAACAATGGGATTGAAAGTTCGTTTTGTTTTTTTAATGGAAATCAAGTTTGGTTGGCTAAAGTGGTACTACTTGAGGTTGTAGGCAAATGTAACACAGGTGGCCACACAGGGCACTATGACTGGTGTTAGCGTAGTTAAACAAGGCCTAGTTAATCTTTTAAAATCCTCAGAGTGATTTTAAGCAAAAGGGTTTATATAGGGTTTAATCTAAAGGTGAAGTACCTACAAGAATTATCCCTTAACGCTACACCTGACCTTTTCACTGAAAGCCTTCTGCTCTTTTACATCTGACCTTTACCTCCAGAAAGATTTATTACTATTACATTATCTCTTTTTCATCCCCTTCTTACTTTATTTCAAACATAATTACAAAACATCTTTTGGTTTTTTATCCTATGAAAATATTGGATTTGGCAAAATTATTTATTACAAATATTGTTAAGGAGTCTCCAACAGCATTTCTTTCAGCAGAAGAGTTCTCACACGTAAAATGCTTTTCTTAAATATTAAATATAAAGAATAGAAGGGAGACAACAAAGAAACAGATACCCCGCCGCCGCGCCGGTATTTGAACATTGAGCCTTTGTATTGCCGGTTCGATGCTCTAAACATTAAGCTACATTCAATGGAGTGGTATTGGACCGAAAATCCAAAGGTCTGCGAATCAAATCGTGGCCCTGGAGGTTCTCTCAGGCCCTGGAGGCTTTTAGGTTCTCAAAAGACGTTAAACTCTCTTTTATTAAATAAGTATAAAGTTTGAATTTAAATATAAAATTAAATATAAACAACTATTATCTGCCTATACTATTATAAGATCTTAATAGTCAAAAAAAAAAATTAAGTTTTAGACCTCGTACAGCCTCCGATCATGTCCAACAGCACCTTCTTCTCCTAGAAACCTGGTTTAAGAAATGGTGAATCAATGTAAACGAAACAAAAAAAAATCACAGGGAAGTACTGGCGTCCAAGTTCTTTTTAGGGTTTTGTAGATGATTAAGCATACCCGTTATGTAATTATGATTTTTTTCTTCGATCCTAAGGGTCCCGGGTTCGATCCCCCGGGAGGTCACAATGTTTTTTATAGGTAATAACGACAAGATAAATTAAATTTTTAGGGAAATTCTCATCGCCCAACCATATGGTGTAACCATGAATCATTTCAAAATTTTAAGACCAGCCATTATATAAAATTTGGGGGGGGGACTTATAAAACCAATAAAGAATTAAAAATTTAAAAAAGCAAATACATATTTGTATCCTACTCTTCAGCAGCTTTCATTTGATACCCAACTCAAAATTATTAAAAAATAAAATTTTGGGCGAACTTCACTTTTTCGCGCCCAAAATTAACAATTTTTGAAAATTTGGGATGAACTCCCGGAATTTTCATCGCCCCACAATAAGATATTAGCATGAATTATTTCAAAATTTTAGCGCCAGCCGATCTATAGTGGTTGGGGGGGGGGGGCATTTTTTTGTATATTTTGATTTATTTAACCCATAAGGAATGCAACATTTAAAAAATCATATATGTATTTGTGTCCTTCTCTCCAGCAGCTTTCATTTGATACCCTACTCAAAAATTTAAAAAAATATAAATTTTTGAGTTTACTACATTTTTTCGAATTGCGCATGCGCAAATCTAATTATGAACTTCTGTATATTTTTCCTGTGGTTGGGTCCAAAAGTTGCATCAGTGATTCAAATTTCAGTACTTTCGCTTAAACGGTTCGGGCCCTATGAACCAAAGAGCGACGGACGGACGGATACATCACCCTCGGTATAAGGGTTTTGAGAAGTATCTACAAAACCTTAAAATGCTCCTACATGACCATCGCTCTAAGGAACGGTGTCTGTGAACCCGTTACCCTAAACCAAATCCTTATTCCTCACTCCAATTCCATCCGCTACCTGGGGCTACACTTAGATCGTCGTCTAACATGGGCACATCACACTAAACATATACGCCAAACATGCAATACACGCTACAAACGCCTACACAGACTCTTACATAACACACTAAACTCAACATGCAGAACAAATTACTTATTTATAACACAATAATTAAGCCTATATGGACGTATGGCATAGAGCTCTGGGGTTGCACCAAGCCTTCCAATTCCTATCGCATCCAATCTCTCCAATCCAAGATCCTAACTTCTTTATATACAATTTTATCCTTCACAACGACCTCAAAGTACCCTTTGTCCGAGAATTAGCCATTAGCCATATCCCATATCCAGATACAAATCCTTCCACGACTCCCTTTCCGACCATTCTAATCCACTAGTCCACAGTCTGTTTTCCCGGTCCATTCCTGAAAATCCTACTAGACGTCTGAAGAGGCAGTGGCCGCGTGACCTCTTAGATAACTGATATATATTTAATCGATTTAGTTTATTTTTAATTTATTTTCTTTATATCAATAAAACCTGTATAAATGTCAGTAAGTGCTATCACTGGATAGTTTCTTACATCATGTTAATTCAAGTCACACATTAATAGATCGTTCTCTTCATTAATTATCTTTTTGTTATGCGTGTGGGTCAAAAAACTTTGAAATTTTTAAGACCTGCTACTACTTCTAAATCAGTTATATCACAATAAACGAGTTATCAATAGATGTGTAAAGTAGTTGATATTCCTGCCCTATAATGTCTATGAGTTGATCAGGATAAAAAGGAAAAAGGATCAAAGGAAAACAAAGTTATTTATTGGCATTAGGAACAAAACATATTATGCTCAAGTGTTCTGTGACACAATACCATTAGGAATTTTAGAGAAATTAATCTATAATTTTGATTTAACATGATTTTAGTAGTATTTATTAACAGATAATTAACCATGTTGTTTTATGAATTTATTTAAATTTATTGTAACACCAGTGATATTTATGCTTGTGGTTAATTCTGGTTAATTAACGTTTTCTAGAACCCTCAAAAATTTACTTGTTATTCTAATGGTTGTGAAATGATTTGTTTTTCTTGCAGGACTCAAGTGCCCGTAGTAATCTCGGCGCAATCCTTCATCTGAATGGTAAAAAGGAGGAAGCGGCTCTTGAATACCATCATGCGCTGCGGCTAGATCCAGGCGACGAGACGACGCTGGCCAATCTTAACAAACTGACCACCAGTCAGCCACATCAGGTGCCTTCATGGACGGCCTCTCCACCAGGTCCGACGTGGTCGTCTCAATCCCAGCCGACCCCGAGCCAAGTCCAACCGGAGTCAGCGTCTAACCCCGTCCTCAACAACATCCGAGACCAAGCCACGTGACCTCCTGTCATTTCTCTTTGATCAATGCCTTGAACCTTCAATCCCCGCCCTGTCTTAAGTATCCCAAACACTTCTGAGCCTTCCTTACGACGATTCCTACTCGATAGTTACCTTCCCTTTTCTTCAAAATTTGAAACAAAAGTGTTTTTTATTTTATTTCTTCTTCTCGGAACGCAATTCGATTGAAATTAAATAGTACATTACGCGTCTAGTGCGCAAAGTAGCATTTTGCATGCGAGGGTAGTAAAACCACACCATCAAGCATTTTCTTTATTTTCACACTAGGGCAGAAATAAAGAAGAATTATGAAACGCGCATGCGCAATGAATACAACTACGAAAGGAATCACTTTCTACACATCTAAACAGAGATAAAATGTTTATATTTCGTATTGATCGTAGATAAAACTCTTTTTCTATCACCTTCTTGTTACTTATTCTGTTTACTAAGGCTGAATTATATCATTTGACTCTACAATAATATCTAAAGCCGATATTTGATTACTTACAACTTTGCATATTTGTTCTTACTTTTAAGATCTTTATTAACGAAATTAAAGATTCAGATTCGTCAATAAACTCGAATATTGCTCGTGTTTATTCGTTAAATTATTTTATAGCACGATTCTATAATAATCAATATTGTACAATAAGTAAAAGGAATTAAATATGAAAGTGTTATAACATAAGATTAGTGGCACTTCTTGAGATTGTTACTCCCATTAGAAATAATAAATAGAGGGGAGTAACAGTCTAAAGAAGGTGTGTGGAATGTTCTTCTTTAGACTGTTACTCCCCATATAAACACTGAAGTGTGATTATTCCTTTGTCCCAAAGTACATTGGACTAAACATCCCTTTGTCTTAATTGATATTTAGTCAGTCATTTATATTCTAAAAAAACATAAAAGGGATTAACCTTCACCGATAAAAAATTATTGGTTTTACAATCTCATTGAAGTCCTTGTGTGTTTGAGCTTGAACATTCCATTTAAATGCTTTTTACGTCAAAGTTGTGCAAGAATGCATATTTATGTGAATTTTGTACTAAGATTACAATACTACCTATAAATACAAAGTAGTCACTCCCTAATTCTCTGTGAGTAGTGATAATTATTTATGGATAATTTATTTATCCTGCCATTTATGTAGTCATAATATGTAGCTTATGGGTCTAAAATGAATTCAGTAATCCCTTTGTGATAGTGTAAGCAATTGGAATGGGGTAAATACATCGGAATATTTATTACTGTATTCTATTTTGAAACACATAAATTAACTCTTGAGTAGAAATTTAAATTAATTTTCAACCATTCTTTTCTGCCATAGAAATTAAATAGAAAAATAAAACAAAAAACAAAAACAATATCAACTGACATTATATTTTCTCTTCAACATCCTTTACGACTGTAATTTTACAGTGGATGGACTTGTGACAAGAATAATTCTATTAATTAAGCCTTTTTGTTAAATCAAGTTCTAATTACGCATTGTCAAATAATTTTCACTTATAATAAATAAAGAACTGAAAATTGAATCATTTAATGAAAAAACAGCTCTGTTAAATATAAAACAGATTTTGTTATTTTTATTTAAAAGAAAAGCAAAAAGTACGAAAAACAAAAAAAACTGGAAAAGACCATTATCAAATAAGTTTTCCCAAATAAATTCATTTAGTAAATTCGATTTAGTTTTTATTTCTAACTTCTCAATCATTCATAATCTTTTCACCAGATAATCACGCTTAACCCATTCATATTAATTTTTATTCATAGAGGTATATTTCTAAAAATACTATTAATTTTCTACCAACATACTTTTTTATGTCACTCAACCTATCTTCATGCTATTATTTAGTTCCCGATTAATTTTTTGCCTCTCTACTAGTTTATGTCACTCATTCTACATTATTCTCTTGTTTAGTACTTATTTTTATCACATAATTCATTATTTGTCTCCAACATGTCTATGTCACTCATCCTTTGTTTACTTCTTTGTTTAGTTCATACTTTTAACATCAAATTCATAATTAGCTCTCATACAAGATAATTTCACTCATCCTACATTTATTCTTTTTTTTAGCCCATAATTTGCTATTTGATTTATTATTTGCCTCCGCAATTGTGTATGTCACTTATATAATCTTGATTCATTTATTTACTTTATAACTCATTATTTGACTTCAAGTAAGATAATCTCACTCATTTTACATTTTTTATTTTCTTTAGTTCTTACTTATATCACCTGATTCATTGTTTGCCTCCATACTTGTCTTTTTCAGTTACTAATCTTAACTTTATTCTTTTATCTAGTCCTTACTTGCTACCATCTGATTCATTGTTTGCCTCCATACTTGTCTCTATCACTCATCTTAACTTTATTATTTTATCTTTCCTTACTTATAACCATGTGATTCATTGTTTGCTTCCATACTTGTCTCTATCACTCATCTTAACTTTATTCTTTTATCTAGTCCTTACTTGTAATATCTAATTCATTATTTGCCTTTAGGCAAAATTATTTAATTCATTCCTCCTTTATTCTTTCATTTAACTTCAATTTTTGACTCCATTCTTGTATTTATTACAATGTCACTAATCTAATCATTATTATTTTGATTAGTTTTTACTTTTCATAATTTGCATTAAATCAAAATAATTTCACTCATTCCACATTTTTTTTTTTTTTTTTTTTTTTTTTTTTTTTTATTTAGTTCTTTCTTTTAATGTCTGATTAATTTTTTCTTTCTCCATACATTTTTATGACACTAGTCTTACATTTATTCTTTTGTTTAGTCCTTACATTTACCATCAGATTCATTATTTGCCTCCATTCTTTTTTATGCCACTCATATCATCTTTAGCCTGTTGTTTAGTCATTACTTTTACCATCAGATTCATTATTTGCCTCCATTCTTTTTTATGCCACTCATATCATCTTTAGTCTGTTGTTTAGTCATTACTTTTACCATCAGATTCATTATTTGCCTCCATTCTTTTTTATACCACTCATATCATCTTTAGCCTGTTGTTTAGTCATTACTTTTACCATCAGATTCATTATTTGCCTCCATTCTTTTTTATGCCACTCATATCATCTTTAGCCTGTTGTTTAGTCATTACTTTTACCATCAGATTCATTATTTGCCTCCATTCTTTTTTATGCCACTCATATCATCTTTAGCCTGTTGTTTAGTCATTACTTTTACCATCAGATTCATTATTTGCCTCCATTCTTTTTTATGCCACTCATATCATCTTTAGTCTGTTGTTTAGTCATTACTTTTACCATCAGATTCATTATTTGCCTCCATTCTTTTTTATGCCACTCATATCATTTTTAGTCTGTTGTTTAGTCATTACTTTTACCATCAGATTCATTATTTGCCTCCATTATTTTTTTATGCCACTCATATCATCTTTAGTCTGTTTAGTCATTACTTTTACCATCAGATTCATTATTTGCCTCCATTCTTTTTTATGCCACTCATATCATCTTTAGTCTGTTGTTTAGTCATTACTTTTACCATCAGATTCATTATTCTCCACTATAATTTTCTACGTCACTCATCTTATGTTTATTAATTTATTTAGTTCATACGTTTGACATCTAACTCATTATTTGACTTCATTCGTGTCTATGTCAGACATCTTATCTATTTTCTTTTATCTAGTCACATAAAACATCAAATAGATAAGACATCTTATCTATTTTCTTTTATCTAGTAACATCTAATTTATTATTTGCCTTCATGCAAGATAACTTCATTCATTCCACATTTATTCTTTTATTTAGTTGTTTCTTTTAACATCTGTCATTATTTGGCTTCATACTTGTCTTTATTAGATGAAGTTACTCATCTTACTTTTATTGTTTTGTTTTGTTACGTACGTACGTTTAACATCTAATTCTTAATTAGCCTCCATGCTAGATAATTTCAATCATTCCACATTTATTCTTTTGTTCACTTCTTTCTTTTTGATTCATTGTTTGCCTCCATTCTTGTCTATGTCATTCATCTTATCTTTATACTTTTATCTGTCCTTACTACTTGTTACATCTGATTCATTGTTTACCTCCATTCGTGTCTATGTCATTCATCTTATCTTTATACTTTTATCTGTCCTTACTACTTGTAACATCTGTTTCATTGTTTGCCTCCATTCTTGTCTATGTCATTCATCTTATCTTTATACTTTTATCTATCCTTACTACTTATAACATCTGTTTCATTGTTTGCCTCCATTCTTGTCTATGTCACTAATCTTATCTTTATACTTTTATCTTTCCTTACTACTTGTAACATCTGATTCATTCATTGCCTCCATTCTTGTCTATATCATTCATCTTATCATTATTCTTTTATCTATTCTTACTACTTGTAACATATGATTTATTTCTTGCCTTCATGCAAGATAATTTTACTCATTCCACCTTTATCCCTATATTTAGTTTTTACATCTAATTCATTATTGCTTCCATAATTGTTCATTTTCACTCATAATTGTTCACTCATCTGATTTGTATTCTTTTGTTTAATCTTTACTTTTAACATCTGATTTAATGTTTGCCTTCATGCAAAATTAAGTCACTAATCTTAACGCACCGTGATGAACCCTAATTTATTGACTTTGAACCAAATTTACATTAAGGCATTTGATCTAATGGATCTCTAGTGTTACGAATTGTATCTAAGTACCACCGCTTTAGTAAACAATACTCTATTGAATTTATTTATTGTTCTTCTACTGTAAAGATACACTTTCACTATCTTTATTCTTTAATAGCAAGGTAAAAGAAATAAATGTAACAGTAAAGTGTTGTTTAATTGCTTATAAAGTAACGAATTGGAGGAAGGCAATGAATGAACTTAAGAGCATACTGAGAACTAAAACAGCTGCAACAAAGGAATATTAAATTACAATTACCTCCACCTATATCACGTTAGTGCACTAAAGTGTATATAAACACCTTATTTAACAGTCTACGTTAGTGTTTGAATTGTGTGTTATTATAAAGGTAATGCACAATACAGGTAACTGTGCCCTGTGCAGATATTCTCTCAAATTAGAGCTAATATATTATTAACCTTAAGCTAAATATTATTCTAAAGCCTACACTTGCTATTAATTTACCGTCGGACCTAATATGACTGACCATTATTACATTGTTTATTTATTTGAATGCTGCCTACGATTCTGTTAATTCAATACACGGAATTTCGATGTACCAATGTATTTACAAAGTAAATAATAATTTTCAATTTTAAAATGGTAAAGAGTTGAGCTGTTTTTAAAAATTATCTTAATTTTATTGTAAAGGGGTTTCTATGGACTGGTGCAACACATAGGAAAAATAAAGAAAAGTTTAAATTTAATATGCGCTTGAACAATTCGCAAAAATGTGGTAAACTCAGAAATTTTTCAACCAAGGTTTAAAAACCGACGATTTCTAAAAAAAACTATTTCTAGTGATGGTTCGAGTCCCAGAGATGTTAAGACTTTTTTTACTATGTTGATTATAATATCTTAAGAACATATTGACATATATATATTTTACATGTTGATTAGAAAACAACCCACTTAGTTTATTCACTAATAAATGGTTGACGGGGACTCAGAGTTTACTTTAATATAGGGTTAATTCCGGGGGCTTAATTCCGAATTTGATTTTTTGGTGTGTTCTCCCTAAGTCATCATTGAGCAACAAACTCACGTGTTTAATTGTACATATCATCAAAAATGATGGTTTACTGTGTTAAGATACACAAGTTTACAGTCCAAAAAATATGTTATTTACTGTGCAACAAATATTTGATTTACTGTGCAGCAAATAATTGTTTACTGTTCAACAAATATTTTTTTACACTACAACAAATATTTGTAACCAAATTTTGTACCATTTGTAAACAAATACTTGCTTATAATAGAAACAATTTACTCATGATTTGTTTACAATGAAAGTCAATATAAACTATAAACTATTTTCAAAATTTAAATGCAACATTATTTTGACTGTGCAATTTAATCTTGATATTTCAAAAGAAACCTAAAAGAAAAACACTTCTGCTTTCATTACAAATATTAAAAAAATCCTTACCTGGTAACTTGAATTTTAACATTTAAAAAAAATGATTAAATAACAGCATTATGTTATTATAAGATATTGTATTTTTAAATTTTTGGAGAGAGAAATAACATTAAAAAATATATATATATATATTATATGATTAATTGTAAATAAATGAATTGTTAACATAAAGTAAAAAAAAAAAAAATTAATTGTATAAAAGAAACAAATATTTTATTCATGTAAAAAAGTTAAATAATTAAAAAATAAGGAAACAAATGTACATAACCATAACTGTAATGTTATTTAAAAATCGTATTTATATATATATATATATATATATATATATATATATATATATATATATATATATATTAATTTTTTGATTGATAAAATCTCAATTAGTTGCTTTTTTTATCAGATATTTTTGTGAAAAAATAATTATTTTCAATTACACAACATTCATTAATTTATTAATTAGTATTTTAGTCGTTTATATAACTGGAATTTATAATATTATTTAATTGTTTTTAATTAATTCTCATTTAATGAAATATTTTGTTAATTTGAAATTACATTTTGTTATATAAAAGTATGTATATATGCTGCTAGGGATCAGTGGATTGTTTCAAAGTGTTAATATATATTATATTATCATGAAGGCCATTAAATTAATTCCCTAAATTGTTTCGTTTCTAATGATTTCATTAAAAAAATAATATTAATAATCAGGACAAAATTGTGAAGCTATGTGATCGTTCTGAAGAACGAAAATATTTTATAACTCCGATTTAAAAAATTCCAAAACAGAAATCTGTTTCAGACATCAGGGAACATTTTTGGTTCCATGTCTGTCTGTCGGTCTGTTTCTCAATTTTTGCGAACCCACATATCTTAAAGACTACTCGTTGGATTTTAAGTATGTCATAATTAGCTCATTGTTGGTCCCAAAAATGTAAACCTTCTTAGCTTATTTATTTCTCTTTCACATGCGCACAAACATACATTTATATACTCTTATAATATCTTCAAAACTTATCTGATTTGTATGAAACTTTTATAGTTTATCCAATGTAACCCGCAGATAGCCCCAAATTTATTTTAACGTCTGCGCTCTTTAACTTTTGCTAAAAATACTTTAATTCATGTGAAAGATTACAACAATTTTGACAGTTTGTTGACAACAAAACGGAGGAAATAATTAAACAAATTGAGACAATAATGGCTTGTACAAGCATAAAATCAGTACGTTAGGAAGCTGTGTGCCACACCAATTGGCAGTCTAGTTTAAAAAAACCTGTTTTTTTTTTTGTTTTTTTTAAACAAAAAAACAATAAACATCATTTTTTGATGAAATGAATTAAGCCACCAACATGAGCTAAATAAAAGCGCACAACAATTTCTAGAAATTAATTGATTTTTTCAGACAGTTCTGCGTCTAATTTGTTTGACATTTCTGCAGACTTTTACCGTAGCCGCACAGACAGATAGGCAGGGAAAAAGTTAAATCCAGTTTTAGTTTACTTAGTATATGAAATAAATAAATATCCAACATTTTTGCAATTCTGATCAATATACAAACAACATTTTTGCAATTCTGATCAATGTTCAGACAACATTTTTTTCATTTATGAACAATGTACAAACAACATTTTTGCAATTTTGATCAATGTACAAACAACATTTTTGCAATTTTGATCAATGTACAAACAACATTTTTGCAATTCTGATCAATGTACAATGTACATACAACATATTGTAAATTTTATGTAATATGTAGATGGTCACCACAGCTAAGGCTGATTTTAATGTCAATATTACATAAAATTTATAATTTATTTGTACAATTAACTATGTAAAAAAAACATTCAGTAAATGGTATTTTTATTTTATTTTTATTATAATTATATAGATGAGAGATTTGTATAAATCTTAAACATTATTCACCACTTTACTTCTTTTATTGCTGTTTATTTCTGTGATTAATGTAAATAATTTCTATTTAATATTTTATTTTCTTTAGTTCCTTCACTTTACTAAATGTAGGTATTATTTTTTAAATTTAATTTTGTATTTCAAAACTTCTTGTATGTACTATGCTTTTATATATATATATATATATATATATATATATATATATATATATATATATATATATATATATATATTTATATATAAACCAAATTTAAATGTATTGTTAATTATAATATTAATAAATATATCACTTTTTTAATCTAAATGACAATATAAAGAAATAAAATATATATATATCTATTTTGTAAAAAAAAAAAGTAAAAATGAAATAAACTAATAAATAATAATGGCTATGTCTGTAATTATTGTTATTTTTAATGTATAAAGTATTTTTTATTGTATTTTCTGGGTATGGGCCTGAACTGAATCTAAATATTTCTTTTTGATTTTAAAAATATTTTAAATTAAAAAAGAAAAAAATAAATAAATAAGGGTTGGTGAAAAGAGATAGAGAAATAAATGCGGTGCTTTGAATTAAAAAAAAAAAAAAATTATAAATGAATATTCAAAGGAATTTAATAAATAAAATATAGATATTATTTGTTTCCATGCCTTTATATATCTAATCTGAATAAATGCCTAACATGTACATAATAACAAAATGTCATATAGCTATTAAATATTGTATAAACATATTTTCATCAGGATTTTAATATTTATAATAAAAAAGTGACGCTTTTTGTAATTAAAAAAAAAATTATTCTTTTGATAAAAAAATAAATAAACAAAAAATAATAAATTATCTACTTTTTTTAAAATTGGCTTTTCTGTAAATACAAATTTAAGAAGCATATATATTTAAATTGTTTTAATAAAATTGCTTCATTTTTTTTAAATTAAAAACAAAAAATAAAAGTAAAAACCAAAAAGAAAGTTGTATAAATGTCTCAGAAGAAAAAAAAATGAAATTTAATTTTAATTTCTTAATTTTATTGTTTGTTTTCATAATATATTTGGGGGAACAATATTCTCGACTGAATTTAAAAAAGAAAATAAAAAATACAAAAATATTATAGAAAACAATATTTTGTAATTTAAGTGAGAAATATTGTTTATTTAAAAAAATAAATAAAAAACTACATAATAAATGAAGAATAAAGTTGTATAAACAAAATGTTTAAACAATAAACTTTAGTTTATACACTTATTTTTCATTTTTAACCCCGGGGTTTGAACCCAAAATGAGCCTTAAGGTGAGGTTTCTAAACCCTAAGTTATAGACCATGTAAGTGGATTCCTTGAAGACAGTTTTACACAGAACTGGGGGGAGGGGGGGGATTGGTCAATTTACACATCCACTAAATATTATGATCTTCAGTGTGAAAAATATCTTGGATTTCTGGGATTCGAACCATCGCCAGGGATTTTGCTAATGTACATGGTTTCAGGACTAAGTTTTCCCAGTACGTTATACATTTGGCAAGTTACAAGTTAAAATACATATAGTATTTTTCTCTATTTTTAATAACTAATAATTAATTATTTATCTGGCGCTACTGCCTGATGTGGACTTGGGCCTCTTCTATTGTTCTCCTCTATTCAGCAGGGTTAAATTAATAATTATTAGTGGACATTATTATAATAAAAAGAAATATCACTAATCAAATAAAGATAATGAAGATAAAACAAATTAAATACTATCATTTTCTATTAATAATATACAAACTGAACTCCATATGGGGTGAATATAAACTGATAATAATATCAGTTTGTAAATGTAAAAGCACTTAAAGTAAAAATAAGCATTCAGAGTAGCCGTGTGGCTAAAGTCAGTTGTCACATCTCGGCCATCTATGAATCAAGGTTGAGGTCACTGGTTCAATCCCATGTCTTGGCACTTTGATTTAGGTGACTCTCTACTGATCACACCACATTCACTTCCACGGTAAACTGGTGTGTGAAGTGGCTGAACTTCATAAGGGGTGAATGAATAAGGGCCCACATAAGTGTCCTCATTGCTAGGTTCAAACAAGTGGTATATCAGTTGTCACATTTGCTCGGCCTTCAATGAATCAAGGTTGAGGTCACTGGTTCAATCCCATGTCTTGGCACTTTGATTTACATGACTCTCTATTGATCACACCACATTCGTTTCGACTGTACAATGGTGTGTGAAGGGGCTGAACTACATAAGGGGTTAATGGATGGCCTACATAAGTATCCTAGCTAGGATCAAACAATGGTTTAAATTCCCCTTTCTACTATACTATTACAAAATAAAGCTGGATAACAGGGAAAATATATTTGGAAAACTGTAAAATTAAGGTTATAATTGTTTGGAGGTTATCACGATGAATGTAAAGAAATTGTATCGAAACGTAAACGTTTTTCAATAAGCAATTTACTTTAAATTATTTAACTTTTTTTGTCAACAATAAATGATTATTAATTCTATCTTGTTTTAACCTTTATCCAAAAGAGTCTTAATCGCTTTTTAATATTCTTATTATACATTTCTCTGACGTATTTATCTTCTAAATTATTATTGTTGCAATATATTTATTTTATTTTAAAGAAGAAATGATTAACACATTAAAAAATTATTTAATTTTTATACAATAAGATCTGAAAACGAGAATTATATTTTCATTTTTTATAATCTTCTATTTTACTGTATTATTTCCTATTAATTCATTTGATTTCATTTATACTTTCGATGTTTTATAAAACCAAACAATTTTAGTGAGATCTCAAAAAAGGAATAAAAGTGTAGATACCTAACAAAAAAGTGAAGTTAAATAAAAAGGCAAAAGAAGAAGTGCGATAATCATGTTTGATAAACATGTTTTTAATAAAGCTCTTCTTTGTTTTAACAAATATGTCTTACTGAAAAATAAAATTTGACAAATACTTATCTAAAAAGTTGAACTTTTTTTAATGAAATGTTACATAACAAAAACCAATTCAAAAGGAATTAATAAAACTATAATTAAGAGAAATCTTATTAAATGTATTTATAGCAAGAGTTCATTCATTGTTCGTTTATGTAATGTATAAAAACAATTATATATATATATATATATATTATATTCTGATGGCAGAAATAAAATAATAAGATATATATACACAAATATATAATGAACAATATATATATATATATATATATATATATATATATATATATATATATATATATATATATATATATATATATATATATAAATATATATATACAAGTATTTTATAAACAATTATTTATCTAATTGTATGAATATGAAGAAAACAAAACAAATAAATGTGTAAATAAATTATTTTTAAATATTCTCCTTAATATTTTATTACATTATTTATTTAATCCTTATTATATTAAATCATAACCAATCCAGAACCATCAGAATCTTTCTCCGTGAAATTTATGTAAAGTATGGTTGATTTTTTATATTGAATATATGGTTTAGGGTTGAAGTTGCCGCTTTGAAATTACTCATCTACCTATTTATACCGATTATATAAAGATGGGGGTCTCTAAGTTTGTATCTAAGTATATATGCAAATCTGGTTATATTCTCCGAACTGGATAAAATTTTGGATTGTAAGAGGATTACCACTGTCCACATAAGATTACGGAAAGCACCCCCCCCCCCCCCCCCCCCCTCCTCTTATAAAGCAATTTGATAAATTTTTTAACAATTTGCGTACCCCCTAGTTTTTCAAACTTCGGGGAAGATTTCCTCGAATACGATTGGAAGATAGGTTTTGAACCATAGAATACGGAATCATAAGAAGAATGATATCTGGAGGTGGCTAGATCAGAAACAAAGAGTACTTAAAGTCAATAATCATAACGGGATTTATTTTTTATTTGTCCCTTATTATATTATATTCTGGTGGGGATCATTAAGGGTTAGTAACAACTTTTACTTCATAGACGCGATCTGGTTTTATTTCGTCTCTCTTCGAGGCATAGACGTGCCTGAAATATCATTTCTTTAGTATTTATAATTTACAAATTAAGTGACATTTGAATGCTTTGAGTATGAATTCATTAACAGGAAAATATTAAAATACTAGATATTGAAAAATATGAATCCAAACGAAAAATACTTAGAAGCCGCATGCATATAGCCATGACGAATATGTATCACCAAGAACCACTAATCTGACTCCAAAGCCTTCAAAAAATATTACTCAGCTATCCTCAATATCAAATAATTAATCATTACGTAGAATTAAGTTTGTGAGAATTATAAATAATTACTAATCTATGGGGCAAGTCCTATGGGCTCGTGCTAGAGGAAATAGTGGCGACGTTAAAATGGTCTGGTATATTACGTTATTGAGTAGGGCAAGCCACTAATAAAATGCCAACATAATTTCGTTTTTCAAAATCTTTATAAAAATTAATCAGGACATTAAATATCATTTATTATATTATTTCGAATTTAATACTCTGAAAATTACAGTTTAAAAGCATTTTATTATTACTAAATAAATGTAACAATTAAAAGTGATTACATTTGCTGCTTATAACGGGATTAGGTTTGTGAATGGAGAAGATTAAAGTAAAACATACTTTGGAAGATTCTAATCAACGTATTTATTTTACATCAATAGTTATATTTTAGCTATGTTGTTGAAATTAATGAAAGTGAAGCATCCTTATATTCTCAAAAAGTTAAAATTCCTTACCGTTATCGTTCACAAACGTTAGTATTTAAACTGATTAAAACTAAATTATTACTTCATTTAACTTGTTTTTAACTTTCGTTAAGAAAGGTGTTTTTCTTCATATAACAGTACAAAGAGATTTTCCCAATAAACATTGGAAATAAATATTTTCCGTGGCTTATTTACTTGTGTTAATAAATTTCATTATTATGTAGACTCTGGGGTTCTCACCAGGATTTTATAAAGAGCCAAACCAAAGAACCAGAAAATTTCTAAGGGCCGCTGTATCTTGTTGCTATGTTATTACGTTAATAATATCTAAATTCAATTTTTAAGTTTTTGGTAGTTTTCATACTACGGAAAGTTAAATTTTAATTTAAATCAAATTATAATTATTATTAACTACGGGAAACAGACAGTGAAAAATACACTCCTGTGCCGGGATTTGAACCACGGGCCTCTATATTTCCAGTATAGCTCTACCAACTAAGCTACGCAGGAGAATGATTTTCTCTGACGTTAATGATACCTTGGTAGAGTGCTATACTGGAAATATAGAGGCCCGTGGTTCAAATCCCGGCACAGGAGTTTATTTTTCACTGTCTGTTTCCCGTAGTTAATAATAATTATAATTTGATTTAAGTTAATAATATCTACTAAAAAAAATAAGAATCGTCAATATAATAGGAACATACTTGATTACTGCTAATATCCATACACCCTGCTGAACTCAAGATGTATCGATAGCTAATATATATTATATTTTTATATGGGAAATATATGTACATATACATACACAACTAAATAATTATTAAGAAATAGAATAGGCTCCTGCATTAGAGTAGATAA
Source organism: Gerris lacustris (assembly GCA_951217055.1). Lineage (NCBI taxonomy): Eukaryota > Metazoa > Arthropoda > Insecta > Hemiptera > Gerridae > Gerris > Gerris lacustris. Next base: position 53,882,339 of record OX578283.1, on the reverse strand, counting down.
TTATAATTGAATAACAAAAAAAAAAAAATACGGGGTACCTCAGAACATTTTCTCACTTCGGAGGCCACTAAAGTGGGCTCTCCTCGAACTTAAATGATGATATGATTTTACAAACTAGTTACTACTTAAACCTTTATAGTACAGAACTGTGAATCTTTCTCAGTCCTCTAAAATGTGATCAATGTATGCCGGTTCTTTAGACACTGCTATTCTTAGCAGGTGCTGAAGGTTTTCATGTGTTAGGCGGGACCTATTTTTGTTCTTAATGAAATTCATTCTACTAAAAGTTGATTCACATGTGCAGGTTCAAGCAAATATGCTCAGGATTAGTTTTGAACAATTTATTTATTTTCATTTCTTAGGCACTTAATTTATTTTCTAGCAACGTAAGATTTCACGATAACAAATACGGTCAAGGGCCACACAATATTGTACTCCGCGTAGTGCGTACCCCTGATGTAGACCAAGTCATTAAATAAATCCCCAAATAGGTTCCGTCAAAAGTTATAACTTGGCTTTAATTAATGGACTTATTATTGGATTAGTGTAAAGAATGCGAAAATAGTTATAAAGCTTCATCTAGGAATGCGGCATATAAAAAACAAAACTCGTTTAGAATAAAATTGCATTTTCCTCTCATATCTGCCGTATTTGTTTTCAATATGGCTACCCGGAACCAATTTTCGGAACTTAGATATTCTTAATCTATCTAAAAAGAGCTTAAAATTGTAGGTGGGTGAGACATGGTATACAAGCTTAGATATGATAGGTTTATTCCAACCACACTTCAAACTAGTTCCAAACGGTTCGACTCATGCGCATTAGCGAAAAACGATCAAGTGTGGTCAGATGCGCACGCGTCGGACAGTTTCAAACCAGTTTGAAGTGTGATTGGAACAAACCTGATATATAAGCTTAGACATGCTATATAAGCTTAGACATGGTATAAGCTTAGTGTGAAATTTCGAAAAACTATAAAGTTGCCACAAATCCTGAGATGTGCCTTTGTGCCAAATTTCGTTTAAAACGATCAATTTTTACGCCAGCTATCGTTAGGCAGACAAACTTTTCAAAGCCTTAGCCTGTGAATTGAAGAACTCACTACGCTCGTTCAATTAAGGGGCCTTGTGTAGTTTGTATAAAGGGGAGTAGTTGGATCTTTTATCAATAAAGTTAAGTAGCACTGGGGTCACAACTTGGATAGCAATCACAGATCTGGGTTCAAATCCCGGCTGTAGACATAGTACTAAAAAAGTAAAAATGTATTACTGGGTTATAATTATTCAAATAGATTAGTGTTTAAGCAGATTAAAACTAAATTATTATTATTTATTTCCTTGTTATAAAAACAAACTATTTTTTAGTTACACTTACTACTTTTAACCTATGTAAACAAAGGTATATTTCTTCTTATAACAGTACGACGAGGTTACCTCAATAACATAAATAAAAGATTATATAAAGAAATAACTAACCATAGAACTATTAGTTGTTATCGGATAAAATAAAATGTTTATAATATATCCAACTTATGACTTATTATTTAAAATATATTCATTACTTACTATTTATAATAATTATTATTAAAAATTATAAAAAAATATACATTTATAAATTTTAGATTATTTTCTTTTGTTGCGTTGGTGTTGCTGGTTGTAAAATAATCAGGTGGCTCTTTTACATATTTTCAGTTTGACTTCACGGCCATATTGATTTATGTTACGTCTTTTTTTAAAATAAACTTCTGTCGAATCTTTCAATAAAGACACGATATTTATCGCGATTTATCGGAAATAAAGTCTTCGTAATTGAATTTTGTTATAAACCAATTGTTTTCTATTTAAATTCTGATACTTTTTTTTGACATTATGAATTTGCAAGTTAGTTATTTCCTAATCGTTCTTGCTTATGTGTAAAATAGTTTCTTTAGTTATAAACTGAATATTATTTTGTGTAATATTAAAGTTGATATCCTAATTAAGTGAATTCTACAGTCATTTATACAATGTTTTGAAGAATATTAAGCAATAAGAAGAATCATGAAGAACACTAGCGGAGTCTAAAAGGTATTTGATTCTTTCTATTGTTTTGATTTAACAGTATCATTTATATTTGAACGATATAATTATTTATAAATATAATAATAAGAGGAACTTTCATTTTAAGCCTGCGGCAGTAAAGTAAATTAACTTAGATATCTATTTAGATTTATTATTTAGAAGATATTATATCTATTTGAAGACCAATCAATCAAAACAAAAATTTATTTTTACTGGAATAAATGTGGTTGCCTCAGCTTAGCAATAACAAATCATTTCGAGACGATTCACTACTCGATTATATATAAATGATAAGAAAGCAAGCGTCTACACTTTCCGAGATGAAGTTATGAAATTACGATTAAGAATACTTTGTATTAGTGTAAATACAATATTATAATGATGACGGCTATCTTGACAATGAGTGAGTATTTAGGGAAGAAACCATACTAGTATTTTTACCAGGGATATGAACCAATTTTGATCTGGAGATCTAACCTCAAATAATAGACGAGCCCATAATCAACATACACTCAATATAGCCGGTTGACTTATGTATAGATATAAATTTACTATTGAAGTGATAAGGTAATAACCCTGGCAGTTGATCGGGACTAAAACCCAAAAGAAAAAAAAAAAAAAACTATTGAAGTGAAACTTCTTTGGTGGCGGTAGAGTGAATTTTTTCATATTATAGTGAAATCGTGTAACGAAGTTTGCGATTCGAGACTCGTCCAAGAGTAACATTTTTACAAATTAATTGTTTTTATCTATTTAAAGACCAGCAAATCAAAACAAACATTTTTTTTTATTGGAATAAATGTGGTTGCCTTAGCGTAGCAATATTTTTTTTCAATTAAATTTCCCATAACCATTTCTTAATCCTGAAACAATAAATTTGTTAAAATAATAAAATGAAAGAGAGCAATGCATTCTAGAACTTAAGTTTCACTTCTAATGCGTGAGAGCCACACACATATTTTTATTATGTATTTTGGTTCGTTTTCGGCTATGTTTTTTGCGTCATTGGTTATAGAAACCTTAAAATAATATATTTATAGAATGAAAGATTAAGAAAAGCCGAAAAACTTCAAAATGAAATGTATCTAAATTCTTATTAGTTTTAAAAATGAAATTCTGACAGTTTTACGAAAAAAATATACCTTAAAGTTGTTGAGCCAAGTTTTAATCTCTTTTTTGACATTTTACTATAAAGAAGTTGAAATTTAAATTACTAATACTCTGTCTAGGGGAACACAGTTCGATTACCAAGAATACCCTTCAAAACTATCAGTTCACAATTTGATGCATTTTTTTTTTTTTTTTTTTTACGAAACTTTACTTTATAATTTAAGTTTGTCAGCCACTTCTATTTTCTAAAGAAATTGTTTAATCCCTGAAAATATTTATTTGTGAATAAAATTAAAAAGGCAAAATGTAAAATGTTCTAAATTTCTCACAAACAAGAAGCAATAAACAAGGACTTATTTTGTTAAGTTCGAAACTGAATTAAGGATTTATCAAGAATTGCTAAGCTTCTAATTGATATAAATAAAACAAAGGCTTATTTTTGTAAACTGAATTAAGGATTGCTGAGCTTCTAATTGATATAAATAAAACAAAGGCTTATTTTTGTAAACTGAATTAAGGATTGCTGAGCTTCTAATTTATATAAATAAAACAAAGGCTTATTTTGTAAACTGAATTAAGAATTGCTAAGCTTCTAATTGATATAAATAAAACAAAGGCTTATTTTGTAAACTGAATTAAGAATTGCTAAGCTTCTAATTGATATAAATAAAACAAAGGCTTATTTTGTAAACTGAATTAAGAATTGCTAAGCTTCTAATTGATATAAATAAAACAAAGGCTTATTTTGTAAACTGAATTAAGAATTGCTAAGCTTCTAATTGATATAAATAAAACAAAGGCTTATTTTGTAAACTGAATTAAGAATTGCTAAGCTTCTAATTGATATAAATAAAACAAAGGCTTATTTTGTAAACTGAATTAAGGATTGCTGAGCTTCTAATTGATATAAATAAAACAAAGGCTTATTTTGTAAACTGAATTAAGAATTGCTAAGCTTCTAATTGATATAAATAAAACAAAGGCTTATTTTGTAAACTGAATTAAGAATTGCTAAGCTTCTAATTGATATAAATAAAACAAAGGCTTATTTTGTAAACTGAATTAAGAATTGCTAAGCTTCTAATTGATATAAATAAAACAAAGGCTTATTTTGTAAACTGAATTAAGAATTGCTAAGCTTCTAATTGATATAAATAAAACAAAGGCTTATTTTGTAAACTGAATTAAGGATTGCTGAGCTTCTAATTGATATAAATAAAACAAAGGCTTATTTTGTAAACTGAATTAAGGATTACTGAGCTTCTAATTGATATAAATAAAACAAAGTCTTATTTTGTAAACTGAATTAAGGATTACTGAGCTTCTAATTGATATAAATAAAACAAAGGCTTATTTTTGTAAACTGAATTAAGGATTGCTAAGCTTCTAATTTATATAAATAAAACAAAGGCTTGTATTGTTAACTGAATTATGGATTAATCAAGCATTGCTAAGCTTCTAATTTATATAAATAACAACTATTATTATTATAAAGTTACTTCATAAGTCGCTTTCTCAGGAAACATTTAGTTTTCGAGGTTAAGCCTTCATTAACCAATAAGGATTTAGTTTCTCTAGATAAGCAGTGCACTTGTTAAGGATTGTAAAAATATCGCTCCACTAAAAGGTTTTGGTCGGAAATTCATTTTAATTAGTGTGGCACATATTTCCTTGCGTTCCGCTAGTCAAGATTGTTTCTCCCCTTTTTTTTTTATCAGGGGAGTAACAATCTAAAGAAGTGCCGGACCATCTTTACGCTGACTTCGATATACAATTCAAATTTATGGAGAATTAGACACGTGTTTTTTAAAATTTGGCAGTAGTAAACAAGTCATTTGGCAGTTGGAGACAAAAAATTAAGTTATGCAGAGCATAATGACGCTTCTTTGACTGTAGCAAATCTATTGACTGACCGCTATCAACTGCAGAAACTGAGAAACACACATTACTTACCTGAGAATACAGCTGATACTAGATCACAAGAACTAAACTTATAATGTACTTACAAGGCATAGACGTTGTCACACAGAGAGAGAAATCGACCCGTCAAAAAAACTTCTTAACTAAATTCAATCTTTAGTCTTCGCTACCTAAGGTTTTCTTTTCTATAGTAAAACTTACTTCAGGTTTCTAAAAAAACCTTTTAAGCCGGCCATATACGTTGCGGTATACCTGACAGGTAATCTGCACAGGTAGCATGCACAAATACAGAACCGGAGTTCACCTGTACAGGTTTGGAGCTATCCCGACTCTTCCCCGAGGATCGCCCGATTGATCCCCACTGATAATCTCTCTAAAATCACACAGCCCGATTCCTCCCCAAGTGAAAAAAAGGTCACAGCCCGATTCCTCCCCAGTACCTGGATTAACAAAATTCCAATAAATATATTTTATGTTTATGTATTTGTTTATATTTAGATAATTTTTCTTTATGCTTGTCTTGATATTATGATCGATTTTAGTTTAGTTCAGTTTTCGCTTTAATTATGGATACAATTAAACAAATTTTAAGCGAGCGTGGCCACGTGTTGTTAAAAAACATCAAGTCGTCAGTTAATTAATGATGCATGCGAAAGCTTTCACACTAAATTTAATTTCAGTTTTTATATTGCTAACCCTAATTTATTTAAATTTGTCGAAGTACTAAAAGACTTGGAGAAAGATGAAGGAAAAATTACAATTTTGCAATATGTATATTCAAACTATAAGTCGATGGAATTTACCAGTTTTTAATTTATAAATACTAGAATTTAATATTTTATTATTTTATTAAGTTGATTTTCCTATTTTGTAAGTTCAAGACATAATACATTTTTTGCATTTTGTTTAAAAAAAGGTTATGCATTTTTTTATACCTGAAAATAATTTGGGGATCAATCGGGATGTTTAAAATTTAGCTGTCATTTGAAACGGGGAGGAATCGGGCTCCCAAAAAGGGTAATTTTTACCTGCGGGGAGGAATTGGGCATCCCTCACAGGTTTACCTGTACATGTTTATCTGTCAGGTATTCCTGTACAGGTTTACCTGCCAGGTATACCTGTACAAGTTTACCTGCCAGGCATACCTGTACAAGTTTACCTGCCAGGTATACCTGTACATGTTTACCTGCCAGGTATACCTCAACGTGTATGGCCGGCTTTATAATAAAACCAAGATCAAAGCAGTGTAAGTCGGGTAATGCCAGTGCTGACTTTTACTGGAGTGTCACTAAAGCAGTTTAGAACTTTATCATTGAATAAGATTAAGTATTTCGTAAGAAAACTCTCAGGGAATACTCTGAGGTAACTTAACCTTTTAAAATGGTAATGAAAACAGGCCACGGTTCTTACCTTCAGATATCCCCTGAAGACCTGAAGTAGGTTTTTATATAGAAAAGAAAACCTTAGGTAGCGAAGAATCAAGATTGAATTAAGTAAGGAGTTTTTTCGTCGTGTCGATTTCTCTTTTTTAGGGTGAAGCAAGAGAAGGCTTTTTTAAGAAGAATATATTTTTTGTTGAAGAAAGGAGGATGGAAGAAATAAGATTGGAGATAGAGGTGGTTGAGCTTTAGCCCTGACTTTATACAGGAGGAGAAGAAAGAGAAGGGTGAAGTAGAAGGAAAGAGTTAGAATTAGATGTTGAGGAGGTCGTGCCTTGATAGCACCAAAAAGACAATTTCCTCTCTCCTAGCCTCACCCACAAGAAGAGAATTCCACCTCTCTTCTACCTCCAATAAGAGCCAAATCAAAAGGTCAAAATGTCCAAAAGATGTGATCTTCCACCGGACATGAGATTTCCATCAGGATTCGCTTGTTATTTTCAGGTTATCTCTAAAGAAGAACGTGATGAATCCTTACCGTGTTTTCTTCGTAGTTTCCGTAGCATCCGGCTCTTTCCAAACTACGGTTTCTATTTTTTCTTAGCGTGCAGTGGAAATTACTCAAGAGGTGAATTCTTATCTGGTTGAGCCCTTGTTAACCGCCCTGTCTCTAGACCGTAGTTTTTCATTGCTCAACACTAAATGACCGTAATGATCTTCTAATTCGAGACCCTAGACTAACCCTTCTTATCTCTTGATGATAACAGATACAATCTTGGTACAATTTCCCCCTCACAACAGTCTTACAATATCGCTTTTTCACTCTTACTAGTATGACTCTAAAAAGAACAAATAATAGAGTCGAGTCCGGCACGAACTCATGTCCAACAAATAACCATCGACCTCTAGTTTTTCCACTCCTCGTAACTACCCCTTAGAAAATTCTCTTTTGTTTTCTAATTCTAATTATTTCTTCCTCTCTTTTTCTTCTTTATCATCCCCTTCAAAAACAACACCAATTTCTTTATTTTCTCTCTCTCTCTCTAACTATAATAATTTCTTTAACTGCAGCGGAATTTTGTGAGTTGCATTTGCCTTTGTGTTTCTTTTGTAAAAAAGAAGAGATAGAAATCTTTATACATTTCCTTTTTTTTATCTAAGTTATCAAAGTAAATTTCTCTCCTTCTTCTCATAGTGTCTAAGTTATCGATCTGATCCAATTAGTGGGAAGAAACGAATTCACGTTTCTCTTATCTCCCTTTTGCATTTTTTAATACATTCCTAAAATTATTCTAATCTGATTACACCGCGACTTGAACTCAAAACTTTAACAATATATATCTTTCCCTATAGAGTCTACAAAATTTAAATAATTAATAATATTACTGACTTGTTACTTTGTCAGTTTATAGAATTCCCTGTTACCGAAAAGAGCCTAATAAGATCTATTCTGTGTCTGTCTGTATGTCTCATCCTTCATAACTTCAAAAAACCAAAACGTAAATATGTGTAAAATTTCGTGCTTGTTTATTTTTTATTATGGATGACATTATCCCATAGAGGCTTTTCATATTATAACATGACACGTTATATGTATATCAATTTAAAGGTCTTGAAATTAAGAAAAATAATATGCAACTATTAAAATTTCGCACGTAATATTTTTAAGATGGCGGGCGACTAAAAAAAGTTTTTAGTAACTATGACATGTTATACATCAACTTAAAGGTCTTGAAGTGTAGAAAAAAATATGCAATTATTAAAATTTTCAAGATGGCGGCCAATATGGCGGGTGACTAAGATTGTTTTAGTTTTCCATAACATGTTGTACATCAATTTAAAGGTCTTGAAGAGTAGAAAAAGAATATTACTATTAAAATTAGTGTAATTATATTACACTTAATAATTTTAACTTTAATGTATAGAAACCGGCGATTATCGCCCCCACGTACTTACGTGATGCGCGCCTTACTTGTTTATTTTCTATTATTAACTTTCAACTCGTTCTACCGCAAAATACATGTATTTTTTTCTCCTTGACTAGTTTTAATTTACTTTACTCATTAAATACAGTAGAATTTCGTGAGCTGCATTCAATGTTGTTTCTTTTAAACCTAAGATACCGATCTTTATTTATTCCGTTTTCTTTTTGTTGTTCTTCCTAGTTATCTAAGTTCTTTTATTTTTTTCTCTATGTTATCGATCTATTCCAATTAGAAGTGACCTAACGAATTCACCATTCTCTTATCTATTCTTTTTTTCTTTCAAGGCGTTTATATAAACCTCTTATTTGATGCATTGCTTCTACTCACACCTGAATCCTTAATAATCTATTTCTTTCTTTTGATAAAACAAGAGAAAAAAAAACTAAACTGAGATTTATAATAGCGCTTTATAAAAGAACTGATAACACTGCCGGGCTTGTTCTTACTAATTTTTATGTAAATTTTACTTACCACCCAAACACCTTGGTGAAAGAGAATTACATTATGCTAAAAAAAATCCTTAGATAAAAGCAGGCAGGCTATGTTTTTAGATTGATCATAAATTCGTAATCTAAAAATTAATTTATTCGTATTTCTTTTAAATAAATTGCTTCCACACGAGTCTGCAAGACAGTAAGACATTTTCATATAACGCTTTTTAGTGTCGTTTTTTGGTAACGCTTTTGTAACCCGCTGGGGCTCGTGAGCGACTACTGGAGTGGTAGCGAGAAGCGAAGAGAGTGAGACGTAGTAGGTAACCGATTGGGAGGGCAGGGTGGTTAGGCCCTACTAAGTGCGGTAGTGGGAGACACTAAACCTATCTAGACCGGGCAGACACGATTGAACACCTTCTATATCTTCCTAACTCCCTGTTCTTATATTTTCCCTACTCGTATAACGCTAGTTTTTTGTAACGCTTTTCGAGGTTATGTGCCATAGCCAAGACATGAAAATGTCAAAAAGAATTTATCCTGTAATACAAATTTTATTCATACTTGAAAATAGCAAAGTAACCAGTAGGCATTAAATATGCTTAATTAACCTATGTGAGAGAATACTGTTTACACAATATTGATTCAATTTCACGGTAAGATAGAAGGTATAGAGATTGCTAAATCAGCTGTCCAGGTTAGCTCCACTACACCTTTTGCCCCGGAACCTGTGATTATCTTAACTAGGCATCGCGTGGATCTATCATTGAAGCGAGCATATTGCATTATCATTATGAATTTCATAGTTGAAGATAAGTGGAAGAGGGTAGTGTGGGGTAGAGTGGGGGTACTTGGTAAAAAGCTTAACATCCTAGAAAAACCTACAATCCTTGTATCTCAACCACCCGCAGTAGTTTTTAAACAATTATTATAAATGTATCGCTTCACTTCGCAAAAACTTCTTCTTGTATCAAGTTGAAATTTTACATGTCTGTTTCGAATGTACTTTAGACGATGTATATAAAGTTTTATTAAAATCGTTACGTTAGAACGTAAGGTATCGGTAAAAAGGTTGTTTTCTCTACTTTAAACGTTTAGGCCCACATTAATAGTTTTAGCGATCTTTATTAATTCATAGCGGTGTCGCTGTTGGTTTTACTAAAAAAATGTTATTTGAAAAAAATGTTCATCTCATCGAATAGGTGATGATAGAATCTTTTCCCGTCCTGAAATTCCAATTTTACATTTGAACCTCTCGTTTACGCGAGCGTTGCGTGCGAAATCTTGGACAGATCACTTTTTCCAACAAACTTACCTCGAGCATGTAAGTTGGAACACGTATACCTAATTTCAACAAAGTCGGTTAACTTTTACTCAAGTTATCGTCGGAAACGTAAACGTTACTGACAGACAGAAAGGATGCATAGTTTTTTGAATGTAAGAAGCTCGCTTGCGCTCACTTCAATTATTAAGTATTTAATCGTTGAGAACCAGGAGCATTACTGCCACAATAAATCAGTTCTATTTCCGGACTATTCCTTCATAATACCCTCTTAAATCTAGTCCACACCAGTAGACACGTTGCGCAACATGTTTATAGACTTTCTATAGACATGTTGCGCAACGTATCTACAGACGTCTTCTGTCTAGGTCTAGCGTCCACACTTGTAGACACGTTGCGCAACATGACTACCGTTGCACCGTGTCTACCATTTAGAATGGAAAACCATAGACATGCGATTTTTGATCTAGCAACGAGACCGTAGACGCCGTTTGTCTAGCCGATGTCGATGTCTATAGACAAATCGCTAGACATTGTCTCTGAGACCAAAATCGCGCAACATGTCTACTAGTGTGGACAAGGCTTTAGCATAAGGTACTTATCGAATAAGAGCTGTCAGAGCTGAAATTTATAGCTGCAACTTGGCTGTTTAAAGAGCAGACTAAATCTCCCACATATCGAATGTGCTGTTGCTTAAAATTGGCATCCCGAGATATCAAATATTTAAAACATTTAAATAGTTTCCTTGGGGGAGGATAAGGAATTACCTCAAAACTAATATTATGGTTTATTATACATCTGTCTGCTTTGCGTATAGAATTAATTTAAAAAAGAATCCATCTCTTTAACTAGGGATATTTAGTAGTATTGTGCAGAACATCTATAATATTGCTTCCGAGCTTACTAAAGTTAACAGAAGCTATGTGATCGTTTTGAAGAACGAACATTTTTAATATCTCCAATTTCAAAAATTTCAAGACAGAAATCCGTTTCAGCCATCAGGCAACATTTTTGGTTCTGTGTCTGTCAGTCGGACTGTCGCTCAATTTTTGAGAACCAACATATTAAAAACTAATCGTACGATTTTAATAGAATTTAGATAGTAGGTCATAATTAGCCTATTGTTGGTCCCATATAATATGTTTCAACATACTTAGCTTACGCCATTAGTTTTATCTTCTAAAAGCGCACAAACATAGATTTATTTTAAGTCTTATGTCGATCTCCGACATAAAATAGACTCACCTCTCACTAATATTTTATTATGAAACTTATTTCTTCCTCAATTGGCACTGATGATGGCCTTATGAAGGCTGAAAGCTGTTTTGTAGAATAAACCTGTTTGAATTTACGTGGAGCGACAATTTATGTTATTCCTTTAAAATAACCTCCACAGACGCTCCTATTATCTAACATACATTTATTTATACCGATATCGTCAAAAGTACTCATCTTATTTTTATGAAATTTGAATGGTTTGTCGAATCTAGCCCGCAGATAGCGCTAGATTAATTTCAAATGTCTGCGCTCTTTAAATTTTTCTAAATTGAAAAAGCAAAACAATTTTGATTTGAAAATGGAGAAAAATCGTTATGGTATGCGAGGGAACTATGTGCCACACTAATTAGCAGACAATTTTTATTCCGTGAACATAAATTTACCTTTTTAATAGAAGTTTAAACGGTAAATAAGGTTCGTGATTTAATTTAAGGAAACAAAATCTTTCCTTACATTAAATTTGTTCTCCTAGTTTTAAATTTATTATAATAGGAGCAATATGAAAGTAAGGAAGAGAAGGTAAACGAGGAAGGTTATGTTGTTTCTGCACAGGAGGATAGAATGAAGAGCAGGTTTGCTAAGTGTTCAGCAGGTGAAACAAAGTATAAACAGAGGTGGAAGGGTGGAAGAGAGTCATGCATGAAATTGACTGTCTCAAATCTTCTTGCTGGTAAAGCCCTCAAGTCTAGACTTGAAACCTCTCCGGGAGCTTAACTAACCTGACTGGAATCTAACCTCTATAACCTTAACTTCTTACTTTTCATTTCCATGCTTCATTTTCCCAGAGCAAACTACTCAGCCAAAAAGTAAACAATAAATAAATGCCTTTTTTAAAATGAAGAATATATTCAAGAGGATTTATTTTTTTAAGGATCAAAATAATAATATAAAATTGCTCATTCAATTTCTTTTATTTAAATAAAAGCATTTTTTTTTAACAAAAAAAATCAAATCTTTTCTTGAAAAATGTATGAATATTTTAATATTACATACTAAACAAAGGATTTTTTCTCAATATTTGTTTTAATACATTTTTTTTTTAAACAACTTTGCTTTACAACCATAATATGGAAGTGAATGGCACAGGGTAAATTTTGATTCTTAAAAAGTAAACATTATTATACTATGTAAGTGCGGCCATGAAAAAGAGGGTTGCTTCACTGCAAAGTTCAATCTTTCCAGTATCTTTCAGCTGATAAATAGAAAAATTTTATTAAAATTAAAAAACTTAAAGTGGACTGTATTTGAAGAGAATGGGATTGAAGCCATAAAAAAGAATAAAAGTTTTTTTTATATAGAATCATATAACAATAACAACAAATAATTAAAGTTGGTTCAAAATAATGACAGTAATTTAGTAGGGAGGAGTAAGAAGGAAAGGTGGGAATTTGGTTGAAGTTTGGTGTAAAAATGGTATGTAGCAGTAGAATGTGTTTTGATAGGAATCTCTGCTGAAGTTTTTGGAGGCAGCAAATCAGCAGGATGATCACTTTAACAGCAGCACTTTAGCAGAAGTCTTGATGGGAGTCATGCAGCTGATTGCCCGGTTTGCTGATCAGTGAGGTGGTCAAACCATCACCAAACTTGATGACCAGGTTGACCTATTCAAGAAAAGATTTCAAGTTATTTAAAAACTTACGGTGTTCAGAGTTAAATGAAGACAGACAGCAGAAAGTAAAGGAAGTTGAGGAAAGGGGAGAAATCTAAGGAAGACTGAGGAGTCCAGGTGTTAACATAATTAGGTTACAAATTGTAAAATTAAAGAGATATCTGGGACTCAATGAAGTATAAATTAAATTAAATAAGAAAATTTATCAATTCCAACTTTATAAAATTCTCTGAAAAACAATTAACATTATAATGAATTTAAAATTAATTAAGAATTAGAATTAAAGGTTAAATTTACTAAAATGCCTTACCAGTAAGTTTAGATTAAACAAACCTGAGTCATATTCGAATATAATTATGAATCTCAATTAATGGTAATCGAAACCATATTAATATATTTCATTTCAACCTACCAGCTCTAAAATCGAGAATAAATTACAATATCAAAGTATATTATGGTGACCTAAAAAAAGGATTAAGTAATTGATCGAAAAGTTAATTGCTGAAAAGATAATAGAATATATACTTTGTACAAAAACGAGTAATCCATGTAAATAAATGTATTCTAGCGATTTTATTTAACGCAAGGTTATTAAGTGAATATTGACAGCAATGATAAGGGTGGATGCACATTGAGAAGCAATCGCTGAAATGAAGCACTGCATAGGGCAGTATGTTGGAAGGATAAGTACTGCATAGGACAGTATGTTGGAAGGATAAGTACTGCATAGGGCAGTATGTTGGAAGGATAAGTACTGCATAGGGCAGTATGTTGGAAGGATAAGTACTGCATAGGACAGTATGTTGGAAGGATAAGTACTGCATAGGGCAGTATGTTGGAAGGATAAGTACTGCATAGGGCAGTATTTTGGTAGGATAAGTACTGCATAGGGCAGTATTTTGGAAGGATAAGTACTGCATAGGGCAGTATTTTGGCTGGCCAAGTGTGGCACAGTACAAGTGTACCCTGGTCCTGGTCTGCGTTTCAATTCGTGAGGTCTCGTACATGCGTGAGACAGATTAAGACCGATCAAATTGTGAATTTGTAAAACACAATGTTTTTATTTTTTAAAGTAAATCGATTATAAAAGATTTAAGTTTGATCAAAAAGATTTCATATGCTTAAAGTTTGTTTTAAGGAATTATTATAAGAAGAAAAAATAATATAATAAGTAAATTAATTTGAATACTTCTAATTGGAATAAACGATAACTAAAGAAAACGATAAACTTAGGTGGATAAATACAAAATAAGTAATAATTAGGATAGCTCTATCATAAAATCTTGGTTTACAGTTGATGTTGATTCAAAAGACAGAGTTCACAGTTTACTCAGATTAGAAGAATTTTAACAACACATTAAACAGTGCAAAAGAAAGATAAGAGAAACGTGAATTTGTTACATCCCACTAATTGGATTAGATCAATAACTTAGACAATAAGAAAAAAAGAGAAATTTACTTTGATTACTTAGATGGAAAAGGAAATAAATAAAGATTTCTATCTCCTTTTAACAAAAGAACACAAAGGCAAAAACTCACGAAATTCCGCTGCATTTAAAGAAATTATTATAGAGAAATTAAAGAAATTGGTGTAGTTAGGGGAGAGGATGATAAAGAAGAAAAGGAGAGGAAGAAATAATTAGAATTAGAAAACAAAAGAGAATTTTCTAAGGGGTAGTTACGAGGAGTGGAAAAACTAGAGGTCGATGGTTATTTGTTGGACATGAGTTCGTGCCGGACTCGACTCTATTATTTGTTCTTTTTAGAATGCTACTAGTAAGAGTGAGAAATCGACATTGTAAGACTGTTGTGAGGGGGTAATTGTACCAAGATTGTATCTGTTATCATCAAGAGATAAGAATGGTTAGTCTACGGGCTCAAATTAGAAGATCATTACGGTCATTTAGTGTTGAGAAGTGAAAAACTACGGTCTAGAGACAGGGCGATTGAACCAGATAAGCATTCACCTCCTGAGTAAATCCTCAGCACGACTGAAAAAATGGTTCCGAAAACCACATGTATATAAGGATGTATTTATGTGTGTGTGTTTGTGTGTCTGTTGAAACCACCCTGACATTAAGGCGTAAAACTAGCTATACAAAATCGAATATATATTTTTTTTTAGAATTGTGCGCAAACATGTTATAGGCTTGGTTGCTTTAACAATTTTTTAAAAATAACCATTTTCATAACAAGTTTTGTTAATGTTTATTGATGAAAATGACGTATAACTATTTTAAACTGTTTTTAAGGTAGAGGATTGAAATTTGGTACAAAAATCAGTACTTAATGTAGTTGTGTCGCCTGGAAAAAAAATTGTGATCTTATTAGCCAACTTTGCTAAGTCAGAAGAAATTGAACCTTTTTCCGATAGTGCTGCAATTTGCACCAATTTTACCCCTTAATAACAAAAATGATTTCCGCCTAATTTAGGTTATAGTAGGGAGAAAAGTTATGATTTTGGATTAGTTTAGAGAGACTAAAGTAAGTCTTCTCTTCCCTGAACTCAAAAAGTAGGGAGAAAAAGTAAAACCAGGAAAAAAAAGAAGGATTGTCAACTTAATTATTTTATAAATAGTAGAGAATGAATGGCTAATGTAGTGAAGTTGTTGCAATCATGTTGGCGACACTGCTTTTTCGACATTATTTATAATTTGCTTATCATTGTTGATTTATAACCTGCATATAAATAACCTTCTATTTGAGTTTAATTGCTGTTCTTATTTGTTTTTAATATTGAATCTCTTATATCTGCTATTAAAAGGGCTAACAATTATTGTTATTTATTAAAATAATAAATAAAAACTGTGCAATAGTTGAAGGTGCGTTTTTTTCTTTCTACTGGAGATAAAATATTGTATGTACCTCGGGAGTAAAGTGCTATTCTAAAGTGCTAATTCCCCTCGCGATAATTATCTCCCTCGACTTGGGACCATGGTTCCTTCGGCTTCGCCTCAAGAACCAACTTATTCGCTCACTTCCTAGGTGCATAAATAACTATTTTACATCTGCCGCCATTTTAAAAATATTGATTTTTTAACATTGAAATAATAACTCTAAATCATTTCGGAACTATTTCGCCGATTGAGCTGTAATTCGCGCCAATTATACCTCTCTATAAAATAAATAATTTCGTTATATTTCAAATAAATAGCTGCCATTATAAGAATTTTTTTTAATTGGTTATATATCGTACCTAATAATGAAATTGAGGATTTTTCGCATGTAATAAATAGCTTCTAAACTGTGATTCACTGGGTATTTTATTCTTAATATTGGAATGAATAATGTATAATATTGTCTCATTCTTTTCTATGGAGGCTTTTTTCTCATTAAGGCGTATCATTATACCGCTTGGTCTACATAATTCTAGGAAACCTAGCCACTGATTCCTAGCATGAGGCCCGCGTGGAGAGCGGGGTGAAGGCTATTGTGTTTATAATTTTTTTGTCTTGAATGAAGCTTTACTATTATCATAATCTTCAATGAAGATACTATCTTATAATAGTAACTAAACAATTTGATAGTAAGTAAAAAGTAGTAGTTGATATTCTGTTCTAATACTTTTATAAACTGACGCAAGCACAAATATAATGTTATAAAATATTTTAGGGAATATAAAAGTAAATATAATATGTGCGTGTAAATAATGGAAAATTTCAATTATTGTCATATTACAGTGAAAATTACATTTATCTCTTTCCTTTCTACACCCAAATTCACTACTAATATTCTCTCCGTCATTTTCTCTTTTCCTGCTGATTTTTCTTTTCTTTTTTCGCATTACGTCGTTTCTCTATCAAATTTTGGTTTAATAACATTTGCGTGTAAGTTTGTGATATAATGGGGCCGAGGAAATTTCACTCCCTGTTCTGGATTGACTCGAGTTAATCTATAACATTATACAACTAGATTTATATAAATGGGCTCAGTCGAAAAAAAAATCTAATTCGTCTTAGTCACATTATTTTTTTTAAGAACTTGATTTTGTTTTTTAATGATGATAATTACTTGTTTTAAATCGAGATATTATTTAATCGTTTATTTCGTGGTTATTACGTTATATTTTATTTTTGTTTTACTTCCCAGCTTACCGAAGTAAAAGAAGACATAGTGATTATAATCACAAAAAGATCATTTTTTTAAAAATGTTTTAATTCCCATTGGAATCACCATATTTATTGTGATCATTCATCTAAAATAGGGTGCGAGAAAACTATGTGCTACACTAATTGGCAGACATTTTTCTGTCTTTCTCTCTCAAGTTTTTGATTTAATTAAGCAAATACAAGAAAAAGTCTTTATTTCCTAAAAAGGACAAGTCTTCATATAACATAGCATTAGATCATAATAAGAAAAAATAAATCAGATAATATAGAGACATAAAATCATTAGTGTGTCGCGTGCCGCACCTGTCTAGTACGAACCTGATATATTGGAGTTAGAATATAGTGGTTTCAAACATTTTCGGGCAATTTTTTACTTTAGCACCCCCCCTCCCCTTGGTTCTAAACAATTGTCTGACCTACAAAAGTCTCAAAGGTTTGTGTGTTTGTCTTCCCAAGACATTCCCATTCAATGCGGGTGGATCCACTGTGGATCCATGCCGTGCTAACGTGCCTGGCGGGTGGATCCACAGTGGATCCAAGCCCTCCCTTTCAGCCCTCAGTAGCTCTATTCTCCGTGCCTCGAGTAGAACCATCTTGCAAGGCTCCGTCAGGCCCGCTGACGTTTGTATCCACAGGGGATCCAACAATTTTTTTTTTTTTTTTTTTTTTTTTTTTAATTAACTGTTAAAGTTTCTATTCAGTCACCAAGGTAGGTTCATGAATTAGATTACGCATTCAATGGGTTAAGACCCCTGGGTCAGTTTTATATTTAATATTCCTTTATCTCAATAGTTGACAATTATAGACACAAGTGTGATATTCCTTTGTCCCAAGGTACATTGGTCTAAATATCCCTTCGTTTTAATAGTAATTTGAACTAAGGAAGAATATGCTACTCTGTGTATGTTACTTTGTCTAAATAAATATTAACACAAAGGGATATAGGGGGGTGCTAAAGTAAATAAGTACCAATTTTCGATAAATAATATGATTAAGCGAAAACAAATTTCTACAGGTGTATTACTATATTATCTTAACTTTCTTTTAAGTAGCAGCTACTTTATTATCTGATTTTAAGTCATCTATAATTATGGCTCTTCTTAGAGTAAACAGTCTATAATCTTTCTTCATTGAAGCCGGGTTTACACGATCCAAGTATACTTGGACCAAGTCACTTTGATCAAATCCACTTGGTCCAAGTGTTTGTGGAATTTTGAAGTAATGTTTACACGATCCAAGTATACTTGGTCCAAGTAGTGGAATTTTTATACACTATAAAGTAGACGTTAAGATAGATTGTGTGAAATGTTTTTCCCTGTAGAACTTTCCAGTTAAATTGTACTTATCACGTTTTAAAACAGTGGTGATATATTTATCACCTTCTGGTTAACAAAACCCAGCTCTACCTCACGTTTGTCATATTTTAACAGCACGTTCTTTTATCAAAGTCTACTTAGATGGAACGCATCCAACTTAACTTGGATGTCCAAGTTGACTTTGACACACTATTCACACGATCAAAATAGCGTCAAAGTAGAGTCAAACTTGGATCGAAACCCGGCTTTATTACCAAACAACAACCAGCTTTCCATTACATTATTACATTATAGCATTACATTATTTTTGACACTTCATATGTCAACATATCACAGTGTAAGTTTCCCATTATTTATAGTCATCGGAGTGTAGTTTACATCTAAAAATACAAATATATTACTTTTGCTAATGTGAGTGAATAACATTCCAAATATATAGCGAATGATAGTATTTTTTCAACGTTTTCTTCTTCAACGTTCTAAGGTTTCTTCTAGAAAATGTTCCTTTTGTCGACTTCTTAAAGATTCAAGTCTTGACATCTCTTACGAAATAGGGAGAGGGTAGGTTTCTCTTGGACGGTGCAAATTGAAAAATTCCAGTCGGACGTAGGTAGAGATGAGGAGGGTGGAGGGAGGTTCCTAGGTGAGAGGAACGCGAGGAATTTCAGCTTGGTTCCAGGATTGTGTCATGTCAAGGGCTTCACGTCCCTTTTGACTTACCGACATTTCACCCCTCTCCTATCCGAGGAAAATTTCATCTTGAGGGTGTCTCCCCTTGGTGCCTCGTGCCTATTAATTTCATAAGCCTTCCCTTTCATAGTTGACAGAACATGAATGGATATCAGTGGAATTTCATGTTCCATCTAGGTTTCACCCGTCTTTTCAACCCCATTACTTGGTGCGAATGTCAAGCCGGCATACCTTATTATTTCGGCTCCTCTCCTGTGCACTACGGAATAGTTTAAGTTTTATTAGGTACTTTTGAGACATGCCTTCACTTAGTTTGTTGAAGTACTACTGAGTACTTTTGAGACAAGCACGCTTACTCCTCAACAATGATTGTGTAAGTGTACTTATTATTAATCACAAGAAATAATTGCAATATAAACTAAGTTCTACAATGTAAATTCAATTTTCCGCCTTTACTATCACTGCAACTGTTATTAAAATCATATTTAAGTATGAAAGTTAACGTATTCGGGGTGTTTGCCTTTTATTAATTACACAATACATTCTTAAGGTTATTCAAGAATAAAATTAAGTAGTTATGTTGCGCCCCAGAGCAAGAGTTTCGAAATTGGATTAGTTCAAGTGCGGTATTATACCTTTAGAGAAAGGAGAAATTGCATAAATGTATTCAAAAATACATTAAAAAAAATAAATTCACCTGTATTCTAATTTATCAATCCAAGATTATTCGGTGGAGGAAAAAATAATTATTACACACTTTATAGCACAAAATGAATGATTAAGATATTTTAAATGAGAGATTTATTTTATTTTATTTTATTTTATCTCCAGAAGGGAGAAAATACATACAAGTGCATGTTATATTGATTATAAACAAAGTTAGCATTTTATATAGCAGATATAAAACGTAAATTGAAGGTTATTTAAATTATTTTAATGCAGGTGTAAAGAAATCAATGGTCATATAAATATTTCATTAAAATTAGTGTTGCCAACCTGATTTCAACAACTTCTTTGCATTAGCTATTCTTCTTCTACTGTTTACAAAATAATTAAATTGGCAACTCTTCATTTTCTCCCTATTATACTTGTTCTTCTTAGAATTTATTTGCTTGGGAATTATTTATTTTACTCCCTTTTAATTAAACTAAAAACATAATTCTTTCTCTTTTCTGAAGGTATAGGAGCATTTATAGGTGAAAGCAATTTGTTGTAATTCGAACAAGACTGTATAATGCTGCTTATCTACTTAGAATGTGAGTGCTGTATTAAAAAAAATTAGAAATCATTCAAAATTTCCAATTACAGTAATAAAAACAAAACAATAGAGAAGTCGCAAAAAAAGAAAAAAGTATAACATGTACAAAAGTTTTTATATATATATAGATATATATATATATATATATATATATATATATATATATATATATATATATATATATATATATATATATATATATATATATATAAAGGGTGTCCAATTAGTGAAATTTAGCTTGGGCTACACTTGACCCTGTTCGTTAAAGCAAGAGTTCTAAAAATATTTAGTAACTCACCTTGCTTATTCTGGTAATGTTCTACCTTGGGGCGAAAGCTTCTTCGCGCTTAAATCCTGTTATAGTTTATTGTCAAGTTGATTAACTTGAGATTGTACAACAAATCTCGCACTTCTGTAATCGGCACTCATTATGACCAAAATTTACACCTCTGGAATAACGCTAATTAGCTCCCTAGGCGCAGCCGAGGTAAGTGTGGGGTTATAGTGAAAATCGCAAGGGAATTATAGCACTTTTCTCCTGAGGTGCATACAATATTTTATCTCCAGAAGGGAGAAAATACATACAAGTGCATGTTATATTGATTATAAACAAAGTTAGCATTTTAAATAGCAGATATAAAACGTAAATTGAAGGTTATTTAAATTATTTTAATGCAGGTGTAAAGAAATCAATGGTCATATAAATATTTCATTTAAATTAGTGTTGCCAACCTGATTTCAACAACTTCTTTGCATTAGCTATTCTTCTTCTACTGTTTACAAAATAATTAAATTGGCAACTCTTCATTTTCTCCCTATTATACTTGTTCTTCTTAGAATTTATTTGCTTGGGAATTATTTATTTTACTCCCTTTTAATTAAACTAAAAACATAATTCTTTCTCTTTTCTGAAGGTATAGGAGCATTTATAGGTGAAAGCAATTTGTTGTAATTCGAACAAGACTGTATAATGCTGCTTATCTACTTAGAATGTGAGTGCTGTATTAAAAAAAAATAGAAATCATTCAAAATTTCCAATTACAGTAATAAAAACAAAACAATAGAGAAGTCGCAAAAAAAGAAAAAAGTATAACATGTACAAAAGTTTTTCTGAATTGAAGTGATACGGTAATGTTACTTTATGCCTTGTCCAGATTGCTGAACTGAACAGAAGAAACGTGCAGTGCAGATACGAGAGAGAAGAAACGAGCAGAGCATCGGTCTCTGCGCATGCCCTGTCTAAGATGCGCAGGCGCACTTTAGACGGTATCCGCAGATACTAATGCTTTGCTCGTTTCGGCTTTGCCTCTGTTCGGTTCGGCAGTCTGGAAGAGGCTTAACGCACTACTACGGTGTGTTTGAAGTGTTTTTGACATTTTCATGTCTTGGGGCTGACCAAAAACTATCGTTACACGAGTAAGGAAGATATAGGAACAGGGAGTTAGGAAGATATAGGAAGTGTTCAATCGAGTCTGCCCGTTCTTGGTATAGATAGGGTCTCCCCCTACCGCACTCGGTAGGGCCTACTCACACTCACCCCTTCCTTCCCGATCGGCTACCTGCCCCACGTCTCACTCACTTCGATTCTCGCTACCATTCCAGTAGTCACTCGCTCGTCCCAGCGGCACGACACCAAAAAGCGTTACATGAAAATGTCTCACTGTCTTGCAGACTCGTATGCAAGCATTTTTTATCGACTGTGCACACACATTACTTTGAACATTTTAACATTACCTTCTCTGACATGAAATAAATTAATTTAAAAACAACTAATTAGTGAAATAATGTTTATTTTGCATGGTTACCGAAAAATAACAATGGTAAACATAAGTTCCAAAAACATATCTGATAGAAGAAACAACATATTGGTCAACTGGCAATGTACTTATATATTATTATATAACACAATAATGGTTTTGTGCTGAGTCCAAGCTTGATTCTAGCTTTCAATACCTAAATTATGATAAGGTTTTAACATTATGAAGGCATCACTCTGACCTCCTTCCTACTTTCTAAATCAATTATAAACTTAAAATTAGTTCCCCTCCCCCACAACATTTCTGACTTTCACTGCTGAAACCCATTTCCTCCGCTCTCCCTTATAACCCTAATAATTGGAAATAAACTGTAAAATTCATAATGTTTTAAAGTTGGAAATAATATAACTTCCATTCTAGTGAGTGACCGAAGCGCCTGGAGGCTTAAAATTAAATTAAACCTTTGAAATATAAAAACCTTTCAACAAACTTTCTACTCTTTTATAATATATTTATAATTTAGTACGTCGTATACAATACCTAACTTAAGCATTAGGGCCGTACTATACATTAGTCGCTTAAAAATGAATAGCATATTTTCTACCCACAAATTGTTTTTAATGAAGATATGGACTGTTGTAATTATCTAATGCAAACGTCAAATTAATGCTAATTAAATATTGAAGTATTTTAGCGACTCAAACGAATATATTAAGTATAAAAATGTTAGTTATGTAGCACTACATTGTGACCAGGTTGTCTATTTTATAAAGCCTCGTCCAGACTGCCGAACCGAACAGAGGAAACGAGCAAAGCATTAGCCAGCATTTTGCCCAGTCTAAAGTGCGCCTGCGCATCTCAGACTGGGCATGCGCAGAGACCAATGCTCGGCTTGATTCCTTTGTTTGGTTCGGCAGTCTAGACGAGGCTTAACATTTTTGATTATAACTAAAATTATGCTTTTTTGGTACTTCTTTAGATTGTTACTCCCCTATGTTGTTTTAGAATAAAAATTACTTTGACTAAATAACTATTAAGAAAAAGGATGTTTAATCCAATGTACTTTAGGACAAAGGAATATCCCATTCTGTTTTGATCAGGGGAGTAACAGTCTAAAGAAGAACATTCCGTACACCTTCTTTAGATTGTTACTCCCCTTTTTTTTTATTAGGGGAGTAACAATCTAAAGAAGTGCCGCTTTTTTATTATTAATTATATTATATTAATTAAAATTATAATTAATAAAAGTCGAATTAAATTTTCAATATAACGAGCAAATTTGTTGAATTTTGTTCAATATTGTTAAATAATTTCTTTAATATTCTTACCCAGTGGTTCGTAAATAAAAAAAATATTTGGAACCACTGCTTCTAATGAATTACCATTAGTGTCAGCATTAGTCTATGTTATCAGTATTTGTCTGTGTTTTAATTCATAATTTTAACAGGAAATTTGATACTGGGCACGCTAATGTTGGAAATTAAACACTAGATTGGAAGATAAGTAAAAAAAAAAAACCCATTTAACTAATGTAGATTTTATAATTTGATATATAAGATGGAGAAAGGTTTAAAGTTACGTATGAGTGATGTAATTATGGTCGAGGCAATGGATATTAGTGCGCTGATAAGATTAAACGAGTTTAAGGTTATAAAACCTTTCTTTTGTTTATACCCCTTCATGTTATATATGCTCGTGTAGCAACATAAACAGAAAGAGAAGCATAAAATGTTATGTTCTGTGCAGAAAAAGGGCAATAAATAGCGTACATGGTTTAGAGGTTGTGTCTTTAAGATTAGAAACTCTTCAGCACTAAGATTCACCCGTCTCTAAAACAGACGAAACCCTTGATCTTAATTTAGATAATAATTTTACTACGCCTTTAAGAAAACTTTAGGGGTCAAAGGGACAATAGAAGAAGGATCTTTATAAAAGCCGACGAAGGAGGAGAGGAAAACTTGAAGAAAACTAATCTTCCCTACATAAGTTCTCAAACAAGTCGTCGCAATAAGAAAACGTCTAGGAGCAGGGGGTTTTTCTTTCGGATATTTCCTTTCCCGTAGTTTCTTTCATATTTGCTGCCGGGAGAAATTCTCGGGTTCAAGAGATGAGTAATGGAGGAGACAAAGAGGCCAAAGAAGGGGGGAAAAAGAAAACACTAAGGGGGCAAAAAGGCAAAAGTCCAAAAGAGGAGGAGGGAAACATATTTCATTTTGTTCTAGAACGCCCCTTTTACTCCTACTTGCTTGTCTCCAGCATAGGGGGACTGTCGTAATATATTTCATTCTGTGAAAGTTTCTCAGATTTTCTTATAGAGTCAGATGAAATTGAGCAGATAATCATCTTTTTGCTTCTCACTACTTCTCTATTTTCTTCTCCTCCCTCTCTTTTTCCTAATAGATTTCTCTTAAGTTTCAAATTATCCAAGTTCAATTAGTCAGGTAGTCCAAAAGTAAACAAAGCCAGTATTTATTCTAATGAACCTTCATGAAGTTGATTATACCTCTTAAAACTCTATTCTCTATAATTACGTTTCCGTTTCATTTAACACTTAAATTATGTCACCGCCCTAAATTAAGAATACCTAGATATGTTTTTGGACGTATGGATTGTTTGTTATTAGAAGAATGCCATCATAGAAATGATGATAATCAGCTAAAATGGTCGAACCCAGTCTATAATGAGATTTAGTATACAGGTTTTTGAATTTATCTATTTAGGGTTTGTACAAAAAACTAAACCATTATCCAACCAGTAATCTCATACGGAGCAGAGACATAGACACTGACCAATAGAGACGAGGAATTGTTACGCCACTGGAAAAGAAAAGTGTTGCTGCGTATTTATGAACCAGTGTGTGTGGAGGATCGGTGGAGAAGACGCAACAAAGCTGAAATTTATGCCATGTACTGTACAGAAGACCTGATTTAGTCAGTGAAATCAGTAAAGGGAGGCTAAGATGGATTGACCAAGTAGAGAGAATGCCAGAAGAAAGAGAGGTGAAAAAGGTTTATAAAGGAAATCCTGAGGGGAAACGCTTAAGAGGACGCCCCATGGCTGAGATGGGGAGACCAGGTGGAGAACTAAGAACGGAAATGGATATGGTTGGGACCACCTTAAGGAAACCAGATGGAGCCATTGAAAAAAAGCCTTTTGAGTGGATCCCATAGGGTGCAAGGATGAGGGGCAGGCCGAAAGGGAGATGGCGAAGAACAGTGGAAAAGGAGGCTGGACAATTTGGAAAATCCTGGGGTGAACACAGGAACCTGGCTATGGATCGAGGTGGGTGGTGGATTCTCCAGGATGCCCTATGCTCCTATAGGAGCCATAGGAACTAAGTTAAGTCATACTATATTAAATTCAATTATTAAATAAACATAGTCTACCAATAAGCACGCCAATGTGCTGTATACCAATTGGCACATAGCATCCTTGCGTTCTATAACGTACTTACATGATGTTGTGCTACTACAAACCATTATTGACTAATTTATTTATTAATTATAATTTATGTTTGCGCGCATGTTGAAGAGTACAATTGAGCGCAGTTTGAAACTAATATTGGACTAACAATAGGCTAAGTATGATCTAACATTTAAATTTCATTAAAATGAGACTAGTAGTTTCTAAGATAATATGGTGGTTTGCAAAAAGTGAACGACTGACCGACAGACAGACTGACACGGTAGCAAGAATGATCCCTGATGTCTGAAACAGATTTCTGCCCAGGAATTTTCGAAATCGGAGACATAAAAATAGTCTTTCTTTAGAACGGTCCCATAGCTTACATTACCTTCGGTAAGCTCGAAAGCAAAATTGTTTTGCTTTCATTATTAATTATAAAATTGAAGTATTATTATGGTACAATCCTATTATAAATACTTTGTATATGGGTTTCTGTTTTGACAAAGTTAATTATATTAAGGAAGAGGACTGAGGCTGGACCGAGATATTCACTGTTAACTTAAAAGCCCAACAGGTTTTTAGATGAAACTCTCTGATTTATTGACTTAGAGTAAGGACTGCTTTCGGCTCAGTAAAAAGTCTGAAATAATAAAACCTTTGTTATTATTACAATCTCAACTCTGCATCAGAGTCTACCTACTGTCTAATGGATATATATATATATATATATATATATATATATATATATATATATATATATATATATATATATATATATATATATATGAAGTAATTGGTTAATAATTACATTTCTACGCAGAGTTCTTATAAACATAGATACAACTCAATATATTGATACAACATCCAAACCAAATATAGGTATAAAACAACTCTCAGGGTAAAATGAAGCTTTTAGGGTTACAAACTTGATTCCCATACAATCAACTAAAACCTAAACTTTATATATATATATATATGTGTGTGTTGTATGTGTATGTGTGCGTGTGTGTGTGTGTGTGTGTGTATGTATAAAGTTTTATAGTAGTAAGTTTATAGAAAGGTTTTTAGGGTCCGAAGGTTTAATTTAATTTTAAGCCCTCAGGCGCTCCGGTCACTCACTAGAGTGAAAGTTATATTATTTCAGACTTCAAAACATTATGAAATTTACCGTTTATTTCCAATAATTAGGATTATGAGAGAGGGACGGGGGGGCTGTTTTTTGGCGGTGAAAGTAAAAGTAAAATTTCGAGGGGTTTGAAACTAATTTTAAGTTTATAATTGATTTAGAAATTGAAAGGAGGTTAGAGTGAAGAGTTCAAAATTTTAAAACCTTGTCATAAATCATTCGTTGAAAAGCTTATATAATGACTGAACTTAGCTAAGCTCAATAAATATCTTAACTACAAGGTAGTTATAGTTCGAAAGCTTTTGTGGTTAGATTTAAAATGAAGTTTTAGCTCTTCCGGTAGCGACCGTGTCTCGAAGGGTGTGTGTCCCAACGAACTATAATCATCTTTAAAAGGTCTTCATGGTGTCCGTAGTTTAGAGTTCACCACTGACTAAACGACGGACGCTGTGAACACTCCGAAGATGCTTGCAGCATTAGGAGAGAAACGTCAAGACGTACACCCTTCGAGTCACAGTCATTACGAGCTAGTAATCAACTTAGTCAACTGACGAAGTTAAACCTTTGTTGAGGAATGCAGCGCTTTGCAAGCATGTCTCAAAACACCACCAAATAAAACTTAGACCGTAATGCACAGGGAAGAAGACGAAATGATAAGGTATGCTGGCCTTAAGAGTAATCGAGTTGAACGGATGAGTGAAACCTAGAAGGAACATGAAATTCCACTGAAAACCATTTATAGCTGTTTAATGGCATTTGGAAATAAGGTTGCCACTAAAGATAAAAGTGTGGGGCATTTTCAGTACTTTCTTTTAATTTGTTAATAGCAG
The DNA here is from genome assembly GCA_951217055.1 of Gerris lacustris. Lineage (NCBI taxonomy): Eukaryota > Metazoa > Arthropoda > Insecta > Hemiptera > Gerridae > Gerris > Gerris lacustris. Next base: position 53,854,794 of record OX578283.1, on the reverse strand, counting down.
CCCACACTTTTATCTTTAGAGGCATACGCTTGCGATCGCTAGTACTACTGTTTGTTTATAAAAGCGTGTTATTTATTTCTATTAATATTGTATTATTTTCTGCATTAACATTAATTCTTGTTATCTGTTCTAACCTAATATTGATATCAGTGGTCGTCATTGTTAAATTTCTGAAATAAATTTTCTTTTCGATTTTTACCAAAATAATATCTCCACAAACTAATGACTGATCATTATAATGCCATAAGGATCGTGTCACTCTATCAAATTTCTGCCAAATATAAACAAGTAATAATTGACGCGTCGAAAATAGTTGCGTTGATACCATGATATAATATAATTATTAAAAAAAGTAACTAGAGGAAAATCGGTCTTTAGCAGAACCTAAGAAAGGGCACTAGAAGTCTACCTTACAGCGCAGTCTTTGCCGTATAGGAATTGCGACTAGAAGTAGCCTCAGCTTCAAGGTAACAGGAAAAGGGGCAGAGTTCAAAAATATTTCCCGTTTAAAATGAAATAATTTAAATTGAAATCCTCTGAAATCGTGGAAACTGGTTGTCGTTGTTTACAATTTTGTTTTAATTTTACCGACAAAATTTATGAGAAATCTATTGATTTATCAGCCAATGCGGAAGATCTTGTAAAAGTAACGATAGATAATTGTAATTTCATTGTAAATACATTATCTGTGTTTTAATATGTAAGTTTCAGCTTTCTAGGTTGTTGAAAAAAGGGTGAAATCTAAGATAAATGATTCAACCCGGACAAACAAGTGGAGCTAAATTTAAAGCTTTAACTCATTTAAAATATTTTTATAATTCATATTGTACTTAAAAATGTGTAATTAATTAGTTGTTTTCCTACACCAAATAATCCTGGAATGAAAAATTAGAATACAGTTGATTACAATTATGCAATTTGTCCTTTCTCTAATCTATTATTCCGCACTTGGACAAATACAATTTTGAAACTCTTTGGGCGCAAAATATTATCCTGTAACAATTTAATTATATTCCCGAATAACCTTAAGAATGTATTGTGTAATTAATAAAAGGAAAACACACCGAATACGTCGTTTAATCTTAAATTTTATTTTACAGTTTCAGCGCTAATAAAGGCAGAAAATTGAATTCGAAATCATATTTGTAGAACTTGTTTATATTCGAATTAAATCTTGTTATTATAAATGGAAAGCTTAAATTAGAATTCTTTGTGCACTTACAAAACCTTTGTTCAGGAATGCAGCACTTTGCAAGCATGTCTTAAAAGTACCGAATAAAACTTAGACTATTCTGTAGTACACAGAAGAGAAGCCGAAATGATAAGGTATGCAGGCCTGATATTCGCACCAAGTAATGGGGTTGAACGGACGGGTGAAACCTAGATGGAACATGAAATTCCACTGAGAACCATTCATGTTCTGTCAACTATGAAAGGGAAGGCTTATGAAATTAATAGGCACGAGGCACCAAGGGGAGACACCCTCAAGATGAAATTTTCCTCGGATAGGAGAGGGGTGAAATGTCGGTAAGTCAAAAGGGACGTGAAGCCCTTGACATGACACAATCCTGGAACCAAGCTGAAATTCCTCGCGTTCCTCTCACCTAGGAACCTCCCTCCACCCTCCTCATCTCTACCTACGTCCGACTGGAATTTTTCAATTTGCACCGTCCAAGAGAAACCTACCCTCTCCCTCTTTCGTAAGGGATGTCAAGACTTGAATCTTTAAGAAGTCAACAAAAGAAACATCTTTCAATAGAAGAAACCTTCCAAAACGTCGGAAACATAATATTCTTTATATAATTTAGAATGTCCTCCGATTCACATGAAAAAAAGTTATATAAAAATTCCCTGGATTAGTTAAATGTAAAATTCATACAAATTGAAAATTGTATTTAATGTGACAATTAATATAATTTCTACATTAGGGCAAGATGATAAGTAATAAACCATAAATAAGATGATTATAAAATAGTACATTACGCGTCGAGTGCGGAAAGTAGCATTTTGTATGCGAGTGTGGAGTTTGCACCCGAGCGACAGCGAGGGTAGTAAAACCACACGAGCAATGCAAAATGCCGTTTTCGCTCGAGTTGCGTACCGTACTTTATCTACGATTGTTAGATTTAAATAATAAATATAGAAAAAATAAACTTGCTGTATGTAAGTTCGTATCTCTCTCTTGATAAAGATGGCATTAGTTCTTGAGTTGTATTTTTTGTCGAATAAACTATTTCTGGAGGAGTATTATTCTCCACATTTTCGTCAAAGTTACTTGATTCACTCATTTTTTTTCACTAAAAACTCGATATAAACAGTTACTTAAATAAAAGAACAGCAAATTAGTTTTGTTAAATGTAAACAAACTCGGTAATCGTGCGTAAAGCTGAAGAATTCCTCTTCTTTACCGCACTAGTGTGGTAAAGAAAAGGAATTCTTCAGAACTATGAGACGCGCATGCGCAATGAATACAAGTACGTAAATAATCACTTTCTACGTATCTAATCAGAGATATAATGTTTATATTTCGTATCAATCGTAGATAAAAGTATTTTAAAAAACAAGCTTATATTTGTATTCTTCTTATCAAACCCTTTCATTTGATACCCATATCATGGACGTACTTAAAAAATTACTAGTCAGCCATCTTGAACTGCCCACCATATTGGATTTAGAATGACTTCACTTAGCTAACCATGCATTGTCATCCAAACTAAACGTGTATGCAAAATTTAAATTCAATCGGTTGAGGATAACTGCTTTAAAATTCAGTTGTAAGATTTGACCCGAACATACATACATACAAATATTTCAAGTTAAATAAAAGCTTGTAAAAATGAACCTTAGTTTAAATAATTTAAACATGTATTTTATTTATTTGTTTCTTATTGGTAAAAAATATACGTATTTCTTAAAAACAGATATGTATATTTACAGTGAATTCGTAGAATCAAACAATAACTCTGTCATTCATACTCCTATTCTACAGTCCATATAGGTACTATCATTACAATTCACACTACATGTACTGTCATGTCACAACATGATAGCAATCACACTAAATTCTTATACATAAGCCACAGCATTTTTAGACACTTGCCCCTACATCTCAACTACATCCTCAAAGTTCTCATTCCCCACTTCTTATAAAGATGTCCCAAAACATATAATTATTTATTTTGCTTCCGACGGTAACGGTAACGAAAGCAATATGATCGGTCCGAAGAACAAAATTTTTTCTCCGATTTCAAAAATTCAAAGACGGAAATCCGTTTCAGACAGGAGATCAGGAAACATTTTTGGTTCTTTGTCTGTCTGTCGGTCAGTCGGTAATCGGTCTGTCTGTCGCTCAATTTTTGCGAACCATTAATCTGAAAAAACTATATATCCCATATAAAAACATATCCCATATAAGTTTCAAATTTCTGCTTACATGCGCACGAAAATACATTTATTATTACACCTATATTTTCAAAAGTACTCATTCGATTTTTTTTTTTTTTTTTACGAAATGTGCATGGTTTTGTCGAATGTAGCCCATAGATATCTCAAGATTAATTTAAACTGTTAAATTTTGCTAAATTGATACTTTAATTCATGTATAAAATAAAAACAAAAAATCTAATATATTGTAAAAGCAATCATTAAAGTATACGAAATAGGACGCGAGGAAGTTATGCGCCACACTAAGTAGCAGTCTATTTTTTGATACCGTCAATAGTTGTTATTTATTAATTATATTACAGCTTTGTATAATGCGTACGTTTTCAACAGTATAATCTGGGACACAGACTATTTTATATCACATGAATACCTCACAAATAAACTTTTTACTTATGATATTATTTATACATGATGGTATGAAATGAACGACTTGAGAAACAGAAAGTAAAAGTGCCTGGGTTCTTTTTAAAGCGATAAGTCTTGTAAATATTATATGAGTCTGTCTTTTAAAGCTCAATTTTTAATCCATCCCTTTTTTAATGAATTATTTACAAGATTTGCTCTATATCATGCTCAAGCGTGACTTAAAATAATGTATACATAAAAGTTACAACTTTCGAACACACTTGTATGTAGTATTTAATAAATAAAGCAATTTGAATGTAAATAGTTAATAAGACAGATAAATGACAGAGTCGTTAAAAAAAAAAAAATTCATGTACGAGTAAATATGGCATAGAGTATATTTGACAGTTAAAGTATATTGAATTGTTATTTATTCCTGACAGTTAATAAAGTTGGGAATTGTAACGCCTTACAGCATGTTACCCCTTTTCTTTTACACTTCCTGTCACTTTTTATACGTTTTTTATAAATTTCACTTCGTTGGTTTTAGCCAATAAATTAATTAACTCCTTGATGTACATGGAGACGTTAATTGATGAAATTAGAAAATCATTTAATTTCATAAATTTAACTACGACGATAATTGACAGCTACGTGAGGTTAGAATATATTACAAGATTAAATGTGACGATTACTAAAAATTAGAAAATAATATTAAATTTATATATATGTATATATATATATATATATATATATATATATATATATATATATATATATATATATATATATAATATCGTCCAGACTGCTGAACCAAACTTGTTTGGAAGCATTCCCAGTCTGAGATGCGCAGGCGCACTATAGACTGGGCATGCGTATATTCAAGGTAACGAAATCTACGAGTAAACACTACTTTCTTTTTCATTGTTTGATTAATCTTACTTCTTTATAAAATTTGTATTGTTACAAAGTAGAAAACATTTTTCTTCATTTATAGTAAAACCATATCCAGTTATATTTCACCATCATCATCATTATCATCATACCATTTATTTGTTATTTTGTACATTTTTCATTATTTTATAATCATGATTAATTTGCTTATGCAAATCAGCTCCAGCTTTGGTACCTCGTAGAGGTTTGAGTTCACACTTTTCTTTATTCTCATTTAATATGTAGCATTTACATTTTTAAACAAACATACATACTTATTTATTTAAATGTCTATAAGGTTTGTAACTTTATTCCGGTGGAAGCCATACTTCACAGAAGACTGGGACATCCTTTTCCATTCTGTTTTCTGTCTGGGAACTCTCATCCAAGTCGCTCCTCCACAGATGTTTTTGAAGTCATCCTCCCATTTCACTCCTGGTCTTCCCCTCCCTCTTCTGTACTCTCTAGGGTACCACTCTATAATTTGTCTTGTCCATCTATTTACCCTTGTCCTATGTAGTTTGGACTTTGACATTGCCCATGTTTCGGCACCATATGTCAACAGTGGGAGTACTACACAGTTCCATAATTTACACTTTCCCTCATTTTTTACCTCTGATCTGAATGGTCTTTTATGTATGTTATATGCTATCTCTATGTCATTGTTATAATCTCATTTTTTACCTCTGATCTGAATGGTCTTTTATGTATGTTATATGCTATCTCTATATCATTGTTATCATCTCATTTTTTACCTCTGATCTGAATGGTCTTTTATGTTTGTTATATGCTATCTCTATGTCATTGTTATCATCTCATTTTTTACCTCTGATCTGAATGGTCTTTTATGTTTGTTATATGCTATCTCTATGTCATTGTTATCATCTCATTTTTTACCTCTGATCTGAATGGTCTTTTATGTTTGTTATATGCTATCTCTATGTCATTGTTATCATCTCATTTTTTACCTCTGATCTGAATGGTCTTTTATGTTTGTTATATGCTATCTCTATGTCATTGTTATCATCTCATTTTTTACCTCTGATCTGAATGGTCTTTTATGTATGTTATATGCTATCTCTATATCATTGTTATCATCTCATTTTTTACCTCTGATCTGAATGGTCTTTTATGTTTGTTATATGCTATCTCTATGTCATTGTTATCATCTCATTTTTTACTTCTGATCTGAATGGTCTTTTATGTTTGTTACATGCTATCTCTATGTCATTGTTATCATCTCATTTTTTACTTCTGATCTGAATGGTCTTTTATGTTTGTTACATGCTATCTCTATGTCATTGTTATCATCTCATTTTTTACTTCTGATCTGAATGGTCTTTTATGTTTGTTACATGCTATCTCTATGTCATTGTTATCATCTCATTTTTTACTTCTGATCTGAATGGTCTTTTATGTTTGTTACATGCTATCTCTATGTCATTGTTATCATCTCATTTTTTACTTCTGATCTGAATGGTCTTTTATGTTTGTTACATGCTATCTCTATGTCATTGTTATCATCTCATTTTTTACTTCTGATCTGAATGGTCTTTTATGTTTGTTACATGCTATCTCTATGTCATTGTTATCATCTCATTTTTTACTTCTGATCTGAATGGTCTTTTATGTTTGTTACATGCTATCTCTATGTCATTGTTATCATCTCATTTTTTACTTCTGATCTGAATGGTCTTTTATGTTTGTTACATGCTATCTCTATGTCATTGTTATTATCTCATTTTTTACTTCTGATCTGAATGGTCTTTTACGTTTGTTACATGCTATCTCTATGTCATTGTTATCATCTGTGGTTATAATTCTGCCTAGGTAGGTAAATTTCATATTATTACATTTTAAAGCAACTTTATGAATTCAAAGACTAGTTCAAAGTTAAAATCAGTTTGTAGGAACTAAGTATTTTTTACTGCAATAAAAAATTTGACTTTATTCAGTATTTTTTTTCTTTAAAAATGTATATGAAATCATATTTTTTAATTAATATGTCATTGTAAGAGATTCAGGGAATTTATTTAATTGTATTTTATTTATATATATATATATATATATATATATATATATATATATATATATATATATATATATATATATATATATATATATATATATATATATATATGTATATTTTTTTTTTTTTTTTTTAATTTCAAAACCAAGGAATTATAATTTAAAATATTTTAATTATAACAAAAGTATTGCTTCTGATCTTACCCATGTTAAAGACAACATTGTAATAAATCTGAATATCTATTTTTATTTGTTTGATTTTTTTTTGTCTCCGTTTTCAAAAATTCCTGGAAAGAAATCCGTTTCAGACTAAAGGGAACATTTTGCTTCCGAGTCTACCAAAGGCAGCAGAAGCATTGTGTTCACTCACATTTTACGTTTTAGACCTTCCTAAATAATTTCTGTTTCGTGTCTGTCTGTCTGTTAATCTGTCGGTCTGTGTGTCCTCGAAACCTTGTGCATAACTTCCACAATTTTCACCACGAATATCATCACGTAAAATTCCTTCTAACATCAACATATCACAGTGTAACGAACCGATATTGCTGAAAATGTTGTGGATACTTAGGAATTAACCCCCAGATAATAGCAAGCCAATATACACAATGCAGATTGAATGATTTATACAACCATGTAATGGATATGAGGAAGCTATGTGCCACACTTACTGAGAAACATTTTGAGACATCATTTAAACATGTTTGGTCTCGTATCAGTTTGCAGGTCGTCGATCTGTCCGTCAATAATTTTGGGAACTACTATATTATAAAAACTACAAGTCCGATTTTATTTAAATTTGGATGGGAGATTAAATATAACCCATTTAACCCGTATCTCCTTATTCATGAATAATGTCAATGATCTAACAGGGACCTTCAATTATTTAAATAGTGCCTATATTTATTGATTTATACAAGATGAGTGGAGTTTGATGTTTTTTTTTTTTTGTTTTTTTTTTTCTTCTAAATTAGTTGTTGTTTACTCCTCTACTAGGTCCGAGCGTAGAGGTGGAGTCTGTTTACTATAGTTATCTATGTTTTGTATTGTATGTTAAGTTAAAGAATAATAAATAAGGATTCATTAAGGGTAAGAATTAGAATCAATTTATCAAAGAGTATGTGAAGAAGAGAAAGGATTAAGATGAAAATAGTAGAAGTGTATTTATAATAGTCCTTAGGCAAGTCAAGTACCAAGCTTACTCTGACTTCTTCAAGAAGTCACTGTCTCGTTAGCATTTCCTTTTTCTATTACTGGATGTAAGGGTGAAGTAAGGATAAGGATAAAGGTATCTTAGGATTAACTAGTGCTCCCAACTTAACTTCCTTAGCGAGACTTACAAGAACCCTATCTAAGCATCAAATACTTGGTTTGAATTATTGAAATGTCTCTCTCTCCTACTCAGGAGTTACCTTTTCAACTTGGACAATTTACTCCGTGCAACTAAAGCAGGTAGAAACCATTAAAACTAGCAACCGCTGAAACCACCGAAATCTAAAGGGGGACTTGAGACTTCAAAGCGACGTTGTCCTTCTCCTAACAAGGCAGGAAACACGCTACTGTAAGTACCAAATTGGTTTCGTGAACACACTAGCACGCAGCTTCAATTCACAATCCGACAATACCTCCCAACTTCTCTCATTTGACATTTCATTAAATTAATTTAAACAGTTTACCAGACCTTCTTACTATTTATAAAACCACAGACAAACAAACCGACATTGCCCCTCGATTTGAAAGGAAGATAAATTAAACGGAAAAGCGGACCTTTAGAATCACAGAACAGATTCCTCTCATTCACAGGACTAGTTAAAATTCTTAATTAAAGGCAAAGTAACTAATTAGAAAAGAGTAATTAATTATATATAAACTTCAGGAAATTGTCTCTTTGTACAATCCTCATTAATATCATTACTCATTAAGTTCACAGGAAGTTTTGCTATCATCAAATGTAAAATGAATGTATTTATACGTCCAATTGATTTTTAAATGGTGTAGTAATCATTTGTCTTTAATTTTTTTGTAAATCATCTAAAATATTCTGTATGATAGTAATGAAAAATATAATTGATTGTTCAACTCTGTCAATCATTTATTACTTTAATAAATTTGGATAAGCTTACCAAAAAATAAAATGGCAATGGTGAAATCTGCGCCACGGTGGGGTTGAAGACGTTTCGCTTCCACCAACAGAAGCATCTTCAGGGGTGCAGTGCATAGTGATATTAAACGGAAGCAACAAGAAGTAACTTGAAGCAACAGCGTATATGGAACGTAGATTGTACCTGGATTTCCCGGGGGTTCCTTGAGTCAGGTTAATCCTTTATCAGGATGATGCAATCGGGCAGGTGCTGCCTTCGTCGGTGTTCCTTCGTCGAGCAGGTGCTTAAGGTTTCCAGGTCCGGGAAAGAGTGAATCCATCCTCGCTGTTGATGTTCTTTGGTTGTTTCTCGATCTCAATAGCCTCCCTTTGCTGTGACATTGCTGACGATGATCGCTAAGGCACACGTCAACAGATGCGAGTTCTCGAATTTCCTCAGTCTTGATGAGATGACCGGTTTCTCTAGAATGCTGAGCTATAGCTTATCTGTGATCGTTGGGTTGAGAGATCAGTCTTCCGGTTTGTCTGATGCAGTTTTAACCGCAACAAGGGATTGTAGATACCAATTCACTGGAAAAACCAAGCTATTTATTATGAATCAAGACGTGGAAGCCGCACCAAATTAATTGAATATTGTTAAAAAAATTTATAGCGTGAACATTTAATTATAATCAGAAATAGGCTTTCAACTGAGGACAACTTTGTTATGTTCAGCTGTAACTGACCTTAATTTAGGAATAAAGATAGATGTTTCTCTGCTAGAAGTATTTAAATTGTACAAAGCTGGCTTTCAACCACTAGTGGTCTGACTGAAGATTAACACGACCACTAATAGTCGATAGTCGGCATCGTACAATGAAGTCACTTTGAGTAGCAACTTTTCTCTTAATTTGTCATCATAATCAGTAACTCTACTGCTCATCTAGAAAAATTAGATCCTTAAAATGCTTTTGTAGGTTTAACCTCGGAAGCTACATTTTCTCATAGAAAGGTACTTTGTAGTAACTGTACTTTGAAATTAACTTACGCCACATCTTGCGCTCAGCAGTACTGGGAGAGAAGAATTAATTGACATTGATCCGGGTCAGTAATACAAAATAGAAGTGATAAGATCGACGATGGTTATAGAAGAAGCATATTTCGCTAAGCGCTGGACCGATTCCCATAGGAGGTGAGCACTCCAGATGTTGTTCAGTGTAGTTATTTTGTAGGATTAACTTCAGAAACTACATTTTCCCTAAGAAAGCTATTGAGGGGACTCACACAAACGTTTTGTGGCTATTAGCTTGAAATTTTACTTGAGAATTCAACCTTCAATATTTTTTTTTTTAAATTTTTATTATTAACCTAGAAGTGAATTTTTTATTATTAACCTAAAAGTGTTCTTTGTCTAAGATATTTTAAATTCAACATTAAACAACAAAGAAAAAATATTCAGAATATAATTGGACTCGAATATTAACTAAAGCACTGAAACAATAAAAATTTCAAAGAAAAATAATTGTAACTTTAAAATTGCAATGCTACAGTAAATCAAAGTGAAGACTTAGACTCTAAAATTAAAATCTCAAAGGGAATAGAGAACGCTTTTTAAAAACAACTCATTGGTCATGAGAAACAAAAATGTTTTGCAAAAAATTTTAGACATCAAATAAACATTAAGTTTAATAAATTCATTGACCTTTCCTATTTTATTCAAAGTATTTTCTTTTGTCAGACAAATTACAATTTTAAATATTAACTTAAACATACATTTCTTTTATTTATAAAAAATCTGTTTTCTTTAGTTGCAATTTTAAGAAAAGAGAAACTGGGTTTTCCTCTTGTTTAAGATAAAAGAATATTTATATTTATTACGTTTTTAACAGTTGAAAATATAAATTTCAATTCAGTGATATTTGCCATGATACAGTAAAACGGTATTTATATTTTTTATATTACATTTAATAAGTCAATAAGTCTGGTAGTATATATTTTTTATGTGTTGTAGGTACACTAATGAAAAGCTTGACCCTTAGAGACACGGGCTGGCGCATCAGTGCGCCACGAGTAAAAGGTTTCTGTAAATCACAGAATCACGATACGAGAATAATAACCCCTCACTCTACCCTACCACTAAAAGGGACGAAACAGTGTGCTTTGATTATTGCTTCGTTCTGCATTGTTTTGCCGTGTTTATTTGTCTTGGTGCACTGTTTACGCCGCCGCCCGTGCCACCATGTCCGGTAGAGAAATAATGCCTTCCGATCAATATTTTTCGGTTTTGCATGAGTTGCCAGATTAGGATGTAGTTTTTTTTTTTTTTTTTTTTTTTTTAATTTTTTATTGAATAACACAACTACACATAATTTCATTGTAACAAGTGATAATGATGTTATTGTTTAACATGGCGGGAGCAACATGAAGAAGATGTAGTCCAGTGACTACACTTCCTGGCGATTTATACGGTAAAATAATTATATTAAAAAATATTTAAGTAATGATAAAGTAAATTTATAAAGTATATATAAAGTATAAGAAATAGATAATAATAATGGATTGCAATAATAATAATATTCTATGAGAGTAGATCCATAGGCCACTGCCTCTTCAGACGTCTTGGAGGGTTACCTGGAATATGTTGACAGGACATGAGTTGTACAAGAGGATTAGGATGATGAGATAAGGATTCGTGGAACTTTCGATATCGGGATTCGGATAGATTTCGGACAAAAGGAACGTTCAGGTCTTCATGGAGAGTAAGGTTGGAAACATAGTAAGGAGCATCGGTAATTTTTCGAAGAATTTTTGACTGAAGGATTTGGAGACGACGGGAATTTGAAGGCTTGGTGCTGCCCCACACTTCTAGACCGTAGGTCCAAGCTGGCTTTAAGAATACATTGTAGATACGAAGTTTGTTATTCAGAGAAATCTTCGACCTGCGATCCAGAAGGCCGAGCAGTAGCTTGAATCTTCGTGTGATGTCAGTACGTTTGGTCTTAGTCTGTAGTTGCCATGTTAATCGACGGTCAAGGGTAAGGCCAAGGTATCGGACGGAGTTGGACTGTATAGGTTGTGAGGATTTATCTTAAGACTTTGACATCTAATAATAATTAATTAAGATTTAAAGCCCGATACTAAGTCAGAACGCTGAAGGAGTAATAACTGATTTTTTATTGAAATTTTTATTTTTATAATTTAAGATATCATTGAGAAATAAATATATAATACATTAATTGACTTTTTAGCTCAACATATCCAAAACGTAATTTAGATAATCTGGATTTGACCTATCTATGGTTTGAAAAATGAATTGGCACATAAAGTACATCGCCCCTGCCTCATTGTTTGTCCATTATAGCCGTGCCACTAAGGGTTAAACTTTCGACCTCAAAGGAGCACCGCTGATACCAAATAAAGTAAAAGTAGATTTACCGAAGTAATAAAAGTTTAGAATTTTTTCAGTTTTAGCCATTTTTCACCATAAATATGTGGTTTAGATGAAGCAATTATTCTATAGTTTTATAAATAAAAGAAAACAATAATCTTTCTAGCGCTAATATGTCCCTAGTTACAGTTCTTCAAAAAACAAATAAATTTTTAAAATTTTTCAAAAGTTCACTCGCGAACAGTTTGAAGTGTCAATTGTAAATCACTATATATAGTATATTCATATTTTACGATTTTGGTAGTATTCATACTACGGAAAGATTAAATTTTAATTTAAATCAAGTTATAATTATTATTAACTACGGGAAACAGACAGAGAAAAATACACTCCAGCGCTAGGATTTGAACCACAGGCCTCTATATTTCCAGTATAGCGCTCGTCCAACTAAGCTACGCAGGAGAATGATTTCTCTGACGTTAATGATACCTTGTCCCGAATTTAAGCTTTCAATTTTCCACAAATCTGAGAAGTCAACATTAATGACATAGAACTAGACCGAGAAATAACGCTTATAATTATAAAGTACCCAATTAGTACCTGTACCTAGTACAATCTATTAGAAATTCATATTTTACACTTTTGGTAGTATTCATACTACGGTAAGATTCAATTTTTATTTAAATCAAATCATAATTATTATTAACTACGGGAAACAGACAGAGAAAAATACACTCCAGCGCTGGGAAATGAACCACAGGCCTCTATATTTCCAGTATAGCACTCTACCAAGGTATCATTAACGTCAGAGAAAATCATTCTGCTGCGTAGCTTAGTTGGTAGAGCGCCATACTGGAAATATAGAGGCCTGTGGTTCAAATCCCAGCGCTGGAGTGTATTTTTCTCTGTCTGTTTTCTGTAGTTAATAATAATTATAATTTGATTGATATATAGTATATTATATATATTATATATATATATATTATATATATATATATATATATATATATATATATATATATATATATATATATATATATATATATATATATATATATATATCTTTAAATTTCGTATTTTATTTCTAATAAAGATCTTTATTTTTTTAAATAAACCTTGACTTTTCCTTCTTTTATTATTTTTATATCCACAATCTACATCGAAGAACAACAAGTAAAATAATTTTTTTAAAAAAATATAGTAATAAATAAAAGTGAAAGAAAAAAAAACAACAGAATAATAAAATATGGTTTAATACAAAACAGACAAGATAGAAGGGAAGAAATTGTTAAATTATAAAATAGAATTATTTGTTAACATTTTTTTTTTTTAAAGTTTGAAAATAAAAAGAGAAAAGAAGATGTTACAAATGCAGTCCAATTTTGTTTCAACTTGTCTACGACAATTCATCTTAAAGAAGAAATAACAAAAAACGCTTTATTTTACTTCTCATGTTTAAATTTGCCTTTTGAAAACTCTATGATTAACTTAAGAATTTCTCGTTCCACTGTAACGTCATTCGGTCGACATCTAAATAATTGTATAGAACCCTAAAAAAATACTTAATTGGAGGAATAAAATAAGAGCTAAAAAAGTACAATGCTTATAAATTACTTAAACCATCTTTATTAATAGATGTACAAAGGTTTAAAATGTATCAAAAAATATAAAATCAGTTAGATAAAGGTGTGTTTTCCCACAACGCGTCAGACGCGTACGTCTGACGCGAATGGGTTATTTTCCTAAAACGCGGCTGGCGTAATCTCTTCAGTCTGATTCTATCATTCGTCACGGCTACTTCGTTGACCTACTAAATAAATAAAAAATAATAACCAGTGTAACATTTAAAGTACTTGCTAAACACGTAAATAACTCTTTAAAAATGTATCTAAATTACAATTGATTAAAATAAAAATTGTAACAAATAATCTAGTTTAGAGAAAAAAAAAAAGTAATTAATAAAATAAGTAAAAAATAATAAATTAATAATTATGAGCATACATTAATATGTCATTTGCAATTCACTCTCATCTGTTCTAAATGAATATGAATACGTTGCATACGATTCTTTACCCCAGCCAGAGTCTGATACGTCTAGATGTTTCGGAGGAATTCGTATCAGAGATTTTGTGAACCCCAACATTTCAAAATCATTAAAGGGATCATTCCTCAAGATATTTGCTCATAATAAGAGTCATTCGCAACTGAACAAAGACTGAAATAAGTCATATGAGTGCAATGCACTTAAGAACAATAATCCCTGTAATTGGTTTGAAACGTTAGAATTCACAAAATCTCTGACGGGGATTTAAGATTATTCTTGTAAGTTGTATACAATGTACATTTTTATTTCATTCAATAATTTTGGTGTAATTTAGGATTTAAAAACAAATAACTTCATAAATCAAAACATTCAATGAAACTAAAAGTGTAACTCTAGAACCCCCTCAAAAAAAAAAACACTAGCGTAAAAAAATAAGCCAAGTCTCGTTGGGAGATTTCAGGTTTAGCCAAGTCTCCTAATGTCCGAGTAAGTTCTACTAGGTCTAATTTATCCAGTGCAAGGACGATGTTTGTCTGTCCCTCTCTTTATTCTCTTTCCCAAATCACTCAACACGTTTAAATTTAATAACATTTTCTGACTTGGCCAATGCGCACCACAAATTTAAATCAAATATTTTTTTTTTCATTTGAGCGCCACAGCACAAGAGTACAAATTTGTAAACGACACTGCATTTAATTTTAGTGTATTTTCCAAGTCAGAAAGTGTTATTAAGTTTAAACGTGTAGAGTGATTTAGGAAAAAGAATAGAGAGAGGGACAGACAATCATCATGTACTTGCACTGGATAAATTAAACCTAGTAGAACTTACTCGGACATTGGGAGACTTGGCTAAACCTATGATCTCCCAACTTTTTATGCGAGACTTGGCTTATTTTTTAAACTAGTGTTTTTGTTGGGATTTAACTTCTTTTTGTAAGTAATTTTTCATTGCGTCAAACAAATTTTCGTTTTTCCTCCTTTGTTCTTGGGTCTTTTTTCTTTTTTTGTTCTTATTAATCTTTCGTGTAACTTCTTCGTCGGTGGGTGTTCAAATTGAACTAAATAAAATTATCTGGAGTAAATATGTTTGCACTTTAATATAACTGTCAATCAATACTGTAAAATCAACCTCAACGAATGTTGTCAACATCACTTTTTAGTTTTAACGTTCTCAACTATGTAGCTCTAATGGCAATATTTACAATTTTTTTAAATTTTTTACAATATTTTTTATAGAGGGTTTTTCTATTAGCCTTAAAAGAGACAAAGAACCAGATTTTTTTAGGATTTTTTAATTTTTCCTTTATTCGTATTTCTTTATATCTAAAGCAGAAAAATATTCAGTTATAATCGGAAATCTATATCATTTCCTTTTTAATTTATGCCGATTTACTTAACTACTCAGCTCTTCGATAAAGCTAAAAAGAGCTTTAAATATATATTATGAGATCCCAAAAATAAATTATACTTTTGGTAGAGAAATAAATCAGGAAATATATATTTTTTTATTATTCAATTTTCTGATTTTCAATAGGGGGAAATATGAAAATTGGATTTGATATGATAAAAAAAAAAAGATTATATATATATATATATATATATATATATATATATATATATATATATATATATATATATATATACCTTATCTTATCTTTCGTCCTCTAGCCATCATTCCTTTTTTTAATTTTTGGTTTTAAAAAATAAAAGTAACCAGACAGCAAACAGATGTTTATCGTCGTAGAATTTTTATAAATCTATCATTTTATTTTTCTCTAATACAAGGTTTCTAGTTCTTTATTGAAATATTTATACTCTTTTCGTTAAATGTAGCTCTAGTCCATGGTTATTCGGCTCGAAAAGGACCTTTCCTTAATTTATGGCCGAAGAAAATTAAGAGCTTTTGGAGGAGAAATGCCCCCCCCCCCTCCACTTTTCCTTTGGTTTTTCAAAGAAGGAGGAAAGAGACGCCCATTTACTTCTCCATGTCTCCATTTTCATGCTTTACAATCCTATCTCTTTAATTCCTTTTTCCTCCCATTTTCTCTTTTTTTTCTAAAGATTGAAGGAGAGGGGGGGGGGGGGGGGGGGGTGATCTAGAAGAGGGAGAAGAAGAATAAGAAGAAAGAGGCAAACAATCGGGCTTATAAAGCTCTTTCCCTTATCCCGTGGACTTTAGGAGTCTTCAACCCCACAACCCCTACCTCCCCCCAAAAAGATTTAGATTTATGGTTTCCTGGTACTGATAAAAATTTTAAAGAAGGAAGTCTTTAAGTAAAACGAGCTCAACCCCTAGAAAACTTCTCAAGGGATTCCTTCAGTTTATTAAATAACTAGGTTGAAGGAGAAACAATTTTTATAATTTATTCTTGGGTTTGAAGTAGGGAGTGGGAGGTGTGTAGTATAACATTTCTTATTTTGTACATGTAGGCATGAAAGCATAAACTATAAATCTTTTTGAGGCGTTGACTTGGAAACGGTGAGCTCAGGCAGAATAAGGTGTTATTCTTGTAATTTATACTTCAACATTAAGTATAGTGTTAATATTTTACTACGTTATTATTAGCTTGCTTTCTTGTTTGTTTGTTTGTCCAGTACAAATCTTGCAAATCGATTTTTAACTAACTTCTCGAGTAGCTAGACATTTGAAACTTTTAGAATAGCTCAGAGCCCGATGACAATGCATTATTTTAATACTTCCAGCCATCTTTCTGCAGAATTTAATTCGTTTTCAGCAAATTTTGCTGTATGGAAAGTTAGTTCGGAAAAAATACGCGTTATTTTATTTGTTTTGACATATCCCATATTTAATATCTTTATTTTGACGGGTTTCAAACTTATACTTTTTTATTTAGTCAACAACATTATTTATAGTTATATAAGCCCTTTGACATACCCAAGCCCATTACGGGCTGTTGTGACCAATATATTTTTTTTTTTCAATAGGATGAATAACAAATAAACTTGTTTTGCTGTTTCTTTTTCATCGTGATAAACCCGACATAAGATTAATACAGGAGAGATGATCGACCACTTTACTTATCTACGTGATGCATTATATGATTTACGATTAGGGAAGTCTTATGTATAGTATTGATAAAAGGTAATCTTGTTTCGTGGTTGTCGAGAGAGGTATACCCTGAAGTAATTCTTAATACAAGAAAGTGGATCCTTTAAGGGTAAGAGAAGGAAGAAGAAATACTACCTCATTTTACTGTGGCAACGTTTCGGCTTTCCCAGTCATTTTCAAGCTTCTAAAACATCTAAATAGCCATCAAGCTTAAGCGTTAAAACGAGTTTGTTTTCTTTAAAACATATTGTCTGGGAACTAGTTTTTTACCACGTCAGAATCCATAAAAACGGAGTGATCAATGCCACTCAAAAGCAAATAAACGGAAGCCACACAAAAGTCTTGATAACGGACTCTCAGAGTCCGTTATCAATTGTACCAGACAATGAGATAATTATTATTGTTTTTAGTCTTACTTCTGTGATATAGGATATAGTTACTCTGTGAATTGTTTTTAGTGTTGATGGTTATTTTAGTGTTAGTCACTGTGATATTGTTATACGTTAATTTGATTTTGAGTGGCATTGATCACTCCGTTTTTATGGCTTCTGACGTGGTGAACAACTAGTTCCCAGACAATATGTTTTAAAGAACAAAAACTAGTTTTAACGCTTTAGCTTGAGGGCTATTTAGATGTTTTAGAGGCTTGAAAATGGCTGGGAAAGCCGAAACATTGCCACAGTAAATTGAAGTAGTATTTCTTCTTCCTTCTCTTACCCTTAAAGGATCCACTTTCTTGCATTAATCTTTTTTCAATATTAGTGAGGCAAATGAATAATATAAACTGTCTCTCTACGTAAATTCAAACTTTTTATAAGTCAAAGCAGCTTTCAGCCTTCATAAGCCATCATCAGTGTCAGAACAAACAATAGGTCATATACCAAATAAAAAGAGCGAAAACCTAAACATAAACATCGATTCAATCATTATTTTGTTTGTTAGTTATTAATTTGTTTAGGTTTTTGTTGCCTATTTGACATCGTTGGTTATTCTAATATGACCTTGTATGTTATTTTAATATATAATAACAATTTCAAATTACTACAATTATAAAAGTAAAAAATATCCGTCAAGAGTAACATTATATACTTTTTTTAGCCAACTTCTCTACCTTGACAATACCTCTAGCAAACAAGGAGGGGGGAGGGGGGGGGGGGGGGTATAAAAGCTCTACTTATCTTTAATAAGAATTTACTCTCGACAGGTAGAGCAAAAAAGAACAAAAACGGGACACTAATAAATATTCTGTCACGGGCAGGGAAAAAGGTAAACAAAGTTTTAAATTAAAGACGAAGAAGGTAGCTGACGGCTCGAGGTATAAAGCAATAAAAGAGTATAACACTCCTCAGCATAGTCGTCGGCACTCATGTAAAGAGGTTTCACCGCTTTTTTCAATAGAAATTAAAAATACTTTTTCCAAACATTCTAAAAAAAACAACAATGTAGCGAAACTTTATGAATGCAGGTTTAGGTAAAACAATAGAGGCTGTTGGGATTTTTTCTTCAATTTATTCTTGCCATTACTTTTTCCTCCTCCTTCTTTTTTAATTATTAATTTTAATTTAAAAAAAAATTAATAAACAGAAAAAAATTAAATTGATATTTTGATATTTCTCGTTTTTTTTTTTTTTTTGTTTTTTTTAGACAATATCGATATAGATATATATTATGTGCACACAATATATGACTATTCAATGTTAAACGTTTATAGAAACCTTTTTAAAAATTTTTACTGAGCTAAATAATATTACTCTTGAAGTATAAAATATTGATTATACTTTTACTTTTAGTTAAACTACTTCTTTTTTAACAAGTAATCAGTTTTAATGAAATGTCATAAAATAAAGTGAGTTTCGATTGAAAGTGTATTTATTATTTGAATATAATACATATATTTAGAATTGTAAAAATAAAACAAATCAATCCATTACATCGAACAAAAATTTGTCACGTAGAGACTGTTAATACTTACATTTAAATCTCATAATAACTCATTTAATTTATTTATATTTAAAAAATATTTAACAGGAAATTGTTTACTTTTTGTTTTTGTTTTTCAACAATATCTCAAAAAAAAAAATTTCCGAAAACTACTTATTTGGATAGATTTGTATTTAAATGAACTACATACTCACATAAAATTTTCAATTACCTCTTAGAATTTTTTAATCAAAATCTTTGGAACCTTTTCGATTTTTTTCCGTTTCAGAGTTTTTAAAGTTTTCAGAGTTTTATGGGACAGCGCCTCCAAATGTCGAGTTAAATTTTATTTCTTGAATACACCTTGGAGTATAATTTTTATGAGCCTGTGCAGTAGTTTAGGCTCAACATGACTGCACAGACTTCAGACTATAGACAGTTTAAAAAAAAAATAATAACAATAATTTAGACTCAAAACGTGTAAATTAATTAAAATCTCTAAATCGTATTTTCCCGTAATCAAAAAACTTTTATTTCTTTATATACCACGTGTATAATAAAGTAAAAATCACGTGTATAAAAATATAGAGCCACGTTTTTTCAAACGTTTTCTTAGTTCTTACTTAACTTTCTTTTCAGGAAGACATTATTTTATTATTTAATGATATTTGGAAATCCACCATAGGTAGATGCCAAATCCCTAATATTTCGGCAGGAAACCTTAGGAACCAAATCATCTATTTAATTTTTTTTTTTTTCAACTTTTCTTCACTCTCTACTTCTTACACAATTATTTTAATTTATACTTAATTATGGCCATATTTTAATTTATTAATTCAATATCTGTTACATTTCATCTAATTATATTTATTTCATACGTGATGTGACGGAATATTTACATACTATATATCTTAAAACACCACCTATATACGCTCTCTAGTCTATTTAATTTACTTTCCAGTCGTGGCCTGGTCCTCGCTGGCTCCTACAATCATATTAAAAATTAGAAACTAGAAGGAAGCAATTAATAATTTATATTATGTGTAATATCCCAATCAGGAAAATTTTATGAAAGCCCCAAAAAATCATCCCTCAAGAAGTAGGGGTTGATGTTTGGGGCTGAATTTTTGTTGAACAGAAATGCATCATAAGGTGTTAAATGATACAGGCGTTTTTATGACGTAATTATAATAAATGGTTTAAAATTTATACCTGAAAAAAACTTTTAAATGGCTACCATCTTAATACGGCTTGGCCGATTATGCTGGTTAACGAATTCGTCCTATTCGTTAAATTTTCTACAGACCCTTTTGTGTGGGCTGAAAGAACATACTTGGCCAATTATTATTATCATTTTGTTTTTATCCTTTGGATTGAAATTTGTGTTTTATAATTAATAACTTTAATTAAAAATGTTAATTATAAAATATTTGACATTAGATATAATTTAATCATCCCTTATTTTAAAATTTAATTTTGAGATGGTTTAATGTTTAATTTAGTAACCTTCACATTTCCCTTTTTTTGGATTTTGTTAAGTAGTTAAGCATTAACTATATTAGAGGAAGGGTTTAGAGGAATGAAGACGTGAAGAAGAAGGCGAAGCAAAGGGTTAGAGGAGGTTGAGGTAGAAGGTCGATTGCCTTTGCTTAAGGCGATGAAACGTGTTAAAAGTTAGCGTTAAAAAAAGGTAAAAGGTTTAACTTAAGTAAGAAACAAGATGTCTGAGGAATAGAGAATAAGGTTTTTGAGTGTAAGGAATAAGGTTGGCCTTGTGTTGCCGTTGTTCCAAGGGCAATCCCTTTTGCCTCCCGTGTAGGGATGGAAGGAAATCCCTTACCGAAACCCCTTATAGTGAGGCAACACTAGACCTCCTAACCCTTGTGCACCGGAAAACCTTAATGCTTCAAACATTCCCAAGACCTTTTATTGTTTTGAGGTTTCATTTCCTTTTTTTTCCCCCTTTTCTATTTATTTTTATCATGTTTCTTTTTATTAAAAGGTAAAGACAGTGGTGTGTTCTTGCTTTTTAAAATGGAGGATTTCTACATTTTTAGCATCAAAAAAGAGTACTATTAAACCTATCCCAACATCAACTTTGGTTATCGCTAGACATCTACCTAGTGTCTATGAAGACAAGTAATGCATTTAGCTTTTAAAGACATTTAGTACCTACAACGCGATGTTTTCCGTTTAACGATTCCTGGAGCTTTGAAGTCTATCTTACATATACGTCTCATGATAGCTAAAACAGCAAGTAATCTTTATTTTTTTATGCGATACTGATGATGCTATTATTAAAATCTCGTGAAGGCAAAAATTTTTAATATTAAATTTTATTATAAGACCCCTGTAGAGAATCAACCTTGAACAAAACATATATAATCAATTTAAGTTGAACTCAATTCTAGTCTGCTAAAACAGCTATTTACTTTTTCAGAATTTTTATGTTCCTTATTATAATGTCTACTGTCTTATATTTACTTATGTATAAACCAAATGAGTCTACTAGAACTGAATATCATATCATATCATATCAACCCTTTAATTTACTTTTCATACAATTACATTTTTCATTAGACAAGCTGGTGGTTTTGAAAACTTTTTTTCATTTCACCCATCATGTTAAATAAAGCTTTTAAGAAAACAGATATATTTTCTCAAGTACATTTTTATTATTACAGTGGGTCATATATTGTTGAATAATTAAAACTACAAAACCTACAACATACAATATCTTCAACCTACAAATTCTTAAATAAATTACCTGCTCCTTTATCAGTCTGGACTTGAATACAATGTAAATAGATTATATTTTTTACTTTCTAATTTAAAACGAAAGTATTGTGATGGCGCAAAAAATCGATTTTGATGGATTGACACATTTTGAGGTCCCCTGAGTCCAAAAAAGTGGTTTTTAAAAAATGTATGTCAGTCGTCTGTCTGTGCAAACACCTGGAGCCTAAACTACTGGACCAATTTTAAAGAAATTTGGCATCCATGTTTAAATGAATCATAACCTGAGGCGAAATGAATTTTAGCACCAAATTTAGGGGAGGTACCTCCCAAAAACTTGGAAAAAAAAATTATTTCTCGAAAACGATTCTAACGTATTTGTTAAAAAGAAATTCTAAAACGAAGTCAATTAAAACCTTATGATCCTAACAAAATAAGCCATTTTCCCAGGAAAAATCTAGTCCCCTTAGAAAATAGCTTTAAACGTGGACGAAGAGAGGCCGGGTTCGATACCTCACCGAGGAGAAGTTATTTTTATGATAATTATTGATGAAATTATCAATAATAATTAAATGTACCTACGAAAACACAAAAACTAATAAACGGAAAACACTAGGCCAAGTAATTATGAACTCTTATATGAGACAGTTTGTCTGAGTTGTGTCGGACCGATTTTTATTTTTTTACTTTATAGGGGATTTTTTTAACCTGTATGGTTATTTTATAAACAAACTTAATGACAAAATAATACAGATTAAAAGTAATTAAAAAGTACTAAAATAATAACTAGTTATATTTACAAGGAAAGAAAAGAACAATATGCAACAGAATAAAACTAGAAATAAAAAAAAATAATTAAAAATCTTTTTATTTCCCTTGTCAATAATTTTTATTTTTTTATTTTATCATTTCATTTATAAATTGAAAGAAAGGGTCTAATTTTTCGACTAACAAATTTTGTTTTTTAAAATTACATGGTTGAATACCCATATAGTTGCTATAAAACGAGGGTAAAAAAACTAAAATACTAAAAGAATTATTAGATTAGATTTAAAATAAGATAAAAAATAATAAAGGGGCAAATAAATGAATAAAATAAAATTATTATTAATAAAAAAGAATAATAGTTAAAAGAAAGTCTGAAAGGATTTTCCATTATAATAGGGATGATAAAATAATCAAATAGAAGAACAAACGAAGGAAGCTTCTAAAATTATGAATTGTAATCGGATTTAAAACAAATTACCGATATGAGTTGAGTACATAGATCGATTCCGGTCTGTATAATCAAGTTGCCGCAAGCTAAGGGAAACAAGTAAATAACACTGATTAATTCCATTTGTATAATTGGTTAATTTATTATCTCCCCAATTAGACGATCAAAGCCCCCCCCCCCCCCCCCCCACGTTATCATTATCCTTATAAATTTTCATCTACCTAAAAAACTTTTATCTGATTATGTCATTAAATCATCATAACTTAAAGTAATTTTTTTTTTAATTAAAATTTTATCAGATTAAAGTGTAATTTATTATATTTTTATATTTGTTTTGTCTCTCTACGGCTTAGGCTGATTTCTCAGCAGGTAAATTAATGAAATGTATTTATAATTTGGTAATTAATGAATCTATATTATCAAAATTGTTTTTTTAACTTTTCCTGTTACAGAATAAAATAATACATTTAGAATTAGTTTTGCAACTAGTACTAGTTTAGTTAATTAACATATTTTGGTTAATAAAACCTTAAAACTGAATATAACATGAATGTAACCACAGTGGTACCTGTTTATGATGATTTACAGATTAGGAAATTATTAATATAAATTAGTTTTTAGAAAATGCTATTGTAGACCTAGTATGGGCTGTAAAGAGCAAGGAGTTATTCTTATTCTTTAAGATTACGCAGAAAATAACGAATAATGTAGATAAGATAACAGTGATCTTGAGGATAGCTGTCAAAAGAATATATTTTAGCATTTTAAGGACCCAAATATTAAGAGGTTAAAAAAAATCAAAGCCGAAACTCTTAAGAGTCAGGACCTGGTAGATAAGTGCTGTGAAAGGGTAATCTTACATTTCATATCATAACAATTCACTTTAAACATTATAGGTTAGTTCCAGCCTAGCAGTGTAACGTCTGCGAGATCGTCACGGGCATGCGCAATGGATAAAAGATGTTTAAACCTGACTTGTGACAATGTTTTGTACCGTCGTCTAATCTGTTCCAACCAATGCAGGGATCGTTTGCGAACCGTTTATTGTGCGGTACAAACGATCTTCTCTTTGATAATACCAAGTACTGGTTTGTATGACATGCGCAGTTATGTTAATCATCACTAATGTCAACAGGAAGGCTTCCTATCTGTTAGGTTTCCTTTAATGTTTTTAATAAGATTCAATTAAGATCAAAAACCCGTTCCAACCTGACATGCATTTACCATGGTACAATGTTAGCGCATGCGCATTAAACAACCTGTCCTAATCCGACTCCCAAACAATCTATAGAACGATGCAAAGGATGGTACAAATAGGGAGGTTAGAACGAATCTTATGTTTACATTTGTATTGCTTATCAATTGTAATAATGTAGTGTTATTGGTACTTCTTTAAATTGTTACTCCCTATGTTTGTTTTTGAATATAAATTACTTTGACTAAATAACTATTAAGACAAAGGGATGTTTAGTCCAATGTACATTGGGTCAAAGGAAAATCACACTTCTGTTTTTATAAGGGGAGTAACAATCTAAAGAAGAATATACCGTTCACCTTCTTTAGATTGTTTCTCCCCTTAGTTTCTTTATAAAGGTAGTAACAATCTAAAGAAGTACCATAATGGTCTAATAAATTAAAAAAAAATTGTCTGCCAATTGGTGTGGGACGTAGCTTCCTCTTGATTTATCACGTACTTAAATGACGTTATGCTATTAAAACCCATTATTGTATTCAATAACAAGTATCAATTCAGCAAAATCCGGAAGTAAGATAGTGAAAGATGTAGGGTGTGTGTGTCTAAAATGACAACGACACATTCCGATGTGTTATTGCTAGTTATGTGGTTTTTAGCTATTAATGCTAGAATGGACTGACAAAGACTCAGAAGAACCTGGTTTGTGTATAAACAAGAATGGTCTAATAATTTTTATACATAGGAAGAAGAAAAAGAAACCCTCTACCTTTTTTAAGGGATCATATTTTACAATGGCCCATTCTTTTTATACCTTGAAGAACGAAATAAATTGCTCCAAATCTTTGTGAATACAAATTTTGAATGCTTACCGAAGGTAACGGAAGTTGTGTGATCGTTCTGAAGAACAAAAATATTTAACGTCTCCGATTTCAAAAAATTCCAAGGCAGAAATCTGTTTCAGACGTCAGGGAACATTTTGGGTTCCATGTCTGTCTGTCGGTCTGGTGAAAGCGTGGCTTGTAAAAACATAATATCAATAAAGTACGTGATAGGATGCGAGGTAGCTTTGTGCCACACCAATTGGCAGTCCATTTTGACTGATCGTCGCTTTCCTTCATGTTTATTTAATTCATATAGTATGCAATATTTTACTACGTTTTTATTAGCTTGCATTCTTGTTTGTTTGTTTGTTAGTTTGTTTGTTTGTTTGTCCGGTACAAATCTGGCAATCGATTTCTAACTAACTTCCCGAATAGCTAGACATTTGAAACTTTTAGCATAGCTCAGAACACGATGACAATGCATTATTTTAATACTTTTAGCCATCTTTCAGCAGAATTTAATTAGTTTTCAGCAAATTTTGCTGTGCGGAAAGTTAGTTCGGGAAAAATCCGCAAGTTATTTTATTTGTTTTGCCATATCCAATATTTACGCAATCTTCATTTTGACGGGTCTCAAATTTGTGATTGATAAACATTGAATGACAGCAAAACAGGAAATATCGATTATATTATTTATATTATTTCAAATATATCGATGGCATGCTTTAGATTTGTTGTTGGGGAGATCCGTTGTACAAAGATTTATCCTTTTCTAGGTTTAAGATCAGCTTCCTGGATGGTTGTCATTTATGTGAAGTAAATAAATTCGGAACTATTTTTTTTTTTCACTAACATTATATATTATATAACAATAAAATTATATTATAAACATTACATACGATTCAACGGAAAATTTAAAAACGTAGTATATAAAAAGTTATTTTTATCTTGAAATTATTACAAATCATTTTGTTCTACAAGATCCAATTATCAAAATCTACTACGTCAATCAATATTTATTACATTATATATTAATAATAATATAAATATATAAGAAAAGAGATTTTTTATTAAGAAGAGAGGGGGAGGGAGGAGAAAAAATCGATATTAAACAGGAAGGTTATTGGATTGAATCTCAGAGAAGGGGTTTAACAAAGCAAGACAATCCGGCGCACGGACTTTAGCCTCCGTCTTTCTATTTCATAGGGTCGTGGAGCGGCATTGTAACGTTGAGAAATGGGGAATTTATTGCCCTGGAGGGCGGTGGACCCTAAAAAGATCTTAACGTCTACTTCCACAAACCAATAAGAACCGCCCCAGGGGCGGCTCCGTGGTGGAACAAAACAGTCATGTATTTCTATGGGTAGGGAGGCAATAATACAGCTGGGTTTGTAGCCTCCAAGATTTTAGCAAAAAGCAAGCAGGGATTTTAACCCCCCCTAAACTTAGTAGGAAGAAAAGAACCCCCCCCCCCTCTTTCTTTTACTTTTTTCCCTTATTTTCTAAATCCTTCTAAAAAAGTAAGATATTATAGTGTTGAATTTCCTTTTCTTCTTCTTGCCCTTATTTTCAAAAAAAGAAGAGAGAAAGGTTTACATCTTTCAATGTAAAAATTAGGGGCACCAATCTCAAACAGCTCCCTATTTATTCTTTCTCCCTTAGGCCCTCTTTGCCCTTTTCAAATTGACTTTCAAAAAATATTACGTTTAAGAAAAGAAAAACTTTGGAAAAAATAAAATTATTAAATAAAATATAAAAAACAGGCAGGTAACTAAGTTAAATTTAACTTAAGGAACCATAAAACGTATAAATAAAATGTAAGTAGTGGAGCCACAAAGTTATGAACTACAAATATCTCTTATTTAACCAATACCACATTTAAACAACTGAGAGAAGCATAGATTTTGTTGCAAAATTTAGACATTGTGAAATCACCTATTACATCATATTCAATTGAAGAATATTCAAAGAGATGGTACTTAGCTTTGCTTTATAAATTTCTATCTTCTTTATAATGTATTTGAGTTTCAGTACAGTAGATTCAATACAATTTCAGTACAATTCCCAAAGAAACAATAAATAAATTATGATTATGTAAAACGAAACTCATTATACCATTTTCATATATAAATAATAAATAATCAGTGGCGAAAAGCCTATGAGAATGGTAGTGCCAGCCATTCAGCTCATTACTGAGTTTGTTCTGATAATTGATAAGCCTATTATCTATTAAGCCGAGAACCATGCTATATTGTGATTAATTTATAATTTAATAGTTATATATAATTGATTATTTATGTATTTTACAATTATATTTATAATAGTTGTCTTCAATACGTGTATGATTATGCAATATAATACGGATTAAGTAGAGCGATTCAGGGTGTCATTTTCTACCTTTGGAATCTGCCTCACTCTTGGTTAGGTTTATAATAGGTAGGATTTGGAACGGAGATTTCAGTGCATTCTCGTGGCAGACCCACGAACTAGAGAGGAACCATCTGATAATGAGCAACGCACTAAGACCGAAACTACATTAGATGAATCTTTCCTTTCTCAAATACGTATAGTGGAGAGAAAGTATTGTGATGGAGTAAAACCCCAATTTTTGTGATTTTAATCAATTTACACGTTTTAGGGCTTCTGAATAAAAAAAGGGGTATTTAAAAAATGTCTGTCTGTAGTCTGTCCAGACACGTGGAGTCTAAATTACTGGGCCGGTTTCGATGAAATTTGGCATGCATGTTCAGAAACATCATACCACGAGGGAAAGTCTACTTATGAATTAAGCTATTAATTTGGGGGTGCAACCCCCCTCCCAAAAAAAATCTTGAAAAAATGTTGTTCGAGTTTACCATACTAATTTTTTGTACAAAGTTCCTTAGGGCACGTTAAAGTGTCTGAAGCCCCGGGAGTGAATCCGATAAGTCGTAACGAAATCGACTGTCACAAAATCGACCGATGACGATAACTTGAGTAAAAGTTGAACGATTTAGTTGAACTTTGGTACACATGTTCATTTTACCAATGCTCAAGACGAGTTTGTAGGACAAATGTTATCCGCCCAAGCGTTCGCACGAAACGCTCACGTAAACGTAACTTAAAATGTAAAATTGGAATTTTAGCACGGAAAACATTTAACTTCTTCTATTAAATGAGAGAAACAACTTTTTTAACTTTATATTTTTTAGTAAAACCAACTCCGACACCTCTATGAAGTGCAACAGATCGGTAAAACGTTTAAAATAGAGATAATCTATCTCACGTTCTAATATCTTACGTTCTAACGTAAGGATTTTAATAAAACTTCATACACATCGTCCAAAGTACAGTTGAAACAGGCAGGTAAAAGTTTTTGTGTAGTGAAGTGATATACGAGTATTTTATAATATTTTAAATGGAGTAGACCATGTCGTGAGGGTTAGGGAATAGTCCTGTTCCCTCACTACTCTAATCTACTAAAATCATCTACTAAATTAACTTTTATCTCATTAATGATGCTCAATTCAATGAAAAAAAAAGGCTTTTTTTGGTAGTGGTATTACGTGGAATCGGTGCAGTCGAGTGGTTGGAGCACTTACTATCTCTTGCATGAAATCAAGATCATTATCGATGTATGCCTGGCGACGTGTCGGTTCGAATACTAGGGAAGTAAGATGTGTTTTACACTAGTGGTAATTTCCCTAGTGTCTTCATTTATGTCTTAGGGTGTAGAAGCTCAATTCGGAATAAATCCCACTCACAGCGGGACAAATAATATTAAATAATTGGACCGAGATAACTCAGACTAACTTTCTCATAATATAATCTCGGCCCCACAAAACATTAATATATTGTTGCGTATATAGACGGATACGCGTGTCGATTGCCGATCCACAAAATGTAAACCCATATTTAGGAACCCTCCTATAGAACCTTCCAAGAGATGTGGGAGTCCCACAAGGCGCTACTATCTTCTCTAATCATTCTTTTAAACAATTACCTCATCATGATTTACGCTATTAATTTGCTGTATATTAAATATTTATTGCATTAGGCTCGCTTTAATGATAGAGCCACGCGGTGCCTAGTTAAAATATTATTTAAAATATGTTCTACTGGTGGTTGTGTACTTTTAGTTTTCAATTTTTAACAAAGTCAGATTTATTTATTAACATTAATATCTCGAAAACTAGATTTTTCCCGGAAAACTGTTTACATCGTTAGATACGTATTTAAACGAACTAATAACAATTTTAGACTACTACTACTTAATTTTTTTTTAATCAAAATTGTCCCAACCGTTTCAAAAAAAAAAAAAAATCACGTTTTTTCGTAGTGTTGAG
Source organism: Gerris lacustris (assembly GCA_951217055.1). Classification (NCBI taxonomy): domain Eukaryota; kingdom Metazoa; phylum Arthropoda; class Insecta; order Hemiptera; family Gerridae; genus Gerris; species Gerris lacustris. The sequence continues at coordinate 53,825,252 of OX578283.1, read as the reverse complement.
GGGTAGCGCCCCCAAATTTGGAGATCAAATTCATATCACGATTGCGTCTCGAGGTATAATTTTTCTGAACATGTATGCCAAATTTCTCTCGTCTGCCCAGACGACAGACATTTTTTAAAATCCAATTTTTTGGACTCACGTCGAATTTTTGTGCCATAATACTACTTTCTGTTTCTATGAGAAATTAAAAACAGTAACAATTGTACAATAAATTATTATTCCACAAATCTTTATTAATAAAAATGTTTTTTTCCACTAATGAAATATTTATACTAATTAGTTAATTATCGTACCAAAATATCATAAATAATTTTTAATATTAATACATAAATATCATGTAATATATACGTTTTTGAAAAAACATGCTACCTGTGTTAAAGTGTATAAGAACAATTACATTATTTTTTACGATTATAACTTGATATTATAAATAAGAATCTACACAGGAAAAATACAGAATAATATCATACACATATATGTATATGTGTTTTTTGTTTCAAATAAATATAATATTTCAAAAAAGAAAAAAATACGAACAATTTTTTTTAAATATTGAAGAGATGTTAAAAGAGATATTTGAACTGAGAGATATATTATATGTATGAAATATACGTCTGTTGGATACGTATCCAATATAGGATATTGGTCTCTAATCAACTAACCAAACCCAAACACTAACTCTTCCTACCGGGAAAAACTTCAATTAAAAACACATTTTTTTACACAACAACAAATAATCAACAACAGATACCGTTGTGTAGCAGAGAACACGTTATTTGTCTTCTTTTTTTTACTTATTTATTTAGCGAAGCAATCAATTTGCTACATTCCATGAAATACACCACTTCTATTTTTTTGTAATTTCTTTCCTCTCTGTTCACTTTTATCATTCATATTGAAGTTTTTTTTTGTTGTTCTTTTACCCCCATCTTCTAATTGTTTCAACATAGACGTATACATTTTTTTTTTTTACATTAGAAAACAAAGTTAAAAGGCATCTTTGTAACCTACTTCGTTTTTTCCAGTGTTTGATATTAAATACTCCTTTTATTTATTTTTTTTTACTTTTAACACGTCCACACAGATATATAATACATATATTCATATATATATATATATATATATATATATATATATATATATATATATATATATATATATATATATATATATATATATATATACGTATAACTTTTGATTAAATTGATTGGTAAGTGTTCGTGAAATGAATATCGAAGGAAATTAAACTAAAAAATTTGAAAATAAAAAAGTCATTTCATATATCTATTATACAAAAATAATAAATGTATTAATTCAATTATTTAAGAAAGTTTAAATTTAAATTAATGGATAGGCATACTTAATTATTGAAACTATTATAATTATTATTAACAAAGAAAGCGAGAAAGATGGATGAAATGCATCCTCCAACAGTTTAATTGAACGCCGGTTCCATGCGTTTATGTTGAATCCATTAACTGAGTTAAAACGAAGGAATGATTTTCGGAAACATATTATAGGGGTTTTAATTATAGGCTCCGATAGGTAAGAGTGTAATCTATTACAGATAATTTTTTAACATATTTCAATTCTTATTTGTTCTGATGATTGCTCATCAGCAAATACAAATTCTATTTAAGTGAAGCACAAACAAAAATAATTAATAAGAAGATGTAAACTAAGAAATAAAATACTTGCTGTTTAAGGAAAAACGCAAACAAAAAGTATTCTGAGTGAAAAATGACTTTTTTCCAAGTGGCGATCGTTCTTATCCAGATATTGTTTCAGGTGACTAGAAAAATTATTAGGACGAAGTTTCTTATGGCACATTACAGCGTCTGCAGCCCGGAAGTGAATCCGAAAAAAACAATGGTCACGAAACCGACGCGACGGCACGAAACCTACCGATGACGATAACTTGAGTAAAAGTTGATCGATTTAGTTGAAATTTGATATACATGTTCATTTTACCAATGCCCAGCACGAGTTCGTTGGACAACGTTATCCGCCTTAGCAATCGCGCGCAACGCTCGCGTAAACGTAAGCTTCAAATGTAAAATTGGAATTTTAGGACGGGAAAAAGGTCTAACTTCATACTTCATCCATTCAATGAGACAAACAACTTTTATAAATCATTTTTTTTAGTAAAACCAACACCGCTAAGTGTTAAAGGTCGCTAAAACTATTAAAGCGGAACTTAACGATTAAAATTGAGAAATCAACGTTTTTACCGATATCTTACGTTCTAACGTAACGATTTTAATTAAACTTCATACACATCGTCTAAGTCTAAAGTAAAATTTTTAAATAAAATTAAACAGGCATGTAAAATTTCAACCTGATACAAGCCGGGCAGCATTTTGAAGGAATAAATTGTGTTGCGCCGGCACTGAGTGGCCACCGAAAAAGCGTTCCGTAGCATCGGCTTCAGGCTGATTCATTTCTTTGTTTCTAAAGTGGAATCGGACATGCTCGGACTCACTTGGACACTTAAATATTGTTACGCCGGCACTGAGTTGCCCGCGAAAATGCGTTCCGCAGCATCGGCTTCATGCCCGGATGCTTCTTTGACATGCTCGGACCCACTTGGATACTTAAATTATCACCACTTGGGCTCGTGAGAAGTGTGAAAACCACCTAATACTTTCTTTTTGATAGAAAAGATATAAAAAGAGTGAGATGGAATAACATCTGTACTTATGAAATAAAATACGTACTGTTTTTGTTTTGTTATTATTCAGTTTCTCTTTTTCAATTCGTGTAAAATATTATCTAAGCGAACGACATTTTTACCATTCGAAAGTTGTTAATAATAAAAAAATTGGATATAAAGTATTTACGACATTGTTTGTGTGTTGTTGCTTTAGTAAAACTTGTACCTCTTTGAAATACATTTTATATGATACCTATAAATTTCCAAATATTTATTGTCGAACAATAAATAAGATACTAGTGAAGGAGCTAAGACACTTCGCCACAAGTTGGATAAAATATACATCTCCAAATAGATCTGACAACAAATATTATTCATAAAACTCAGAGAAGAGCTTTTAAGAAAATTGGGAGAGAAAAAGTAAAATTTTCGACTAGTCTTGCATCTAAAAGTTTTATTGGTAATTTATTTATTTACAGCTCATAAATAATATTTATTTATTTATTATGACAGCAAGAATCGTTGAATGATGGAGGGATGAAAAAAATAAATAAATAACAGATAATTATAATTAGCTGAACTCAAAATGAGTTAAAACATCAGAGTTTGTACTAGCCTCGATGGCACATACCACATACCTGTCAAATCTGTATTACTAAATCGTATTTATGATTAAAATTTTGTTAGTTCTAGTTCTAGCATTATAACGGGAAGGACAAACCACTTGTTTTAACCTAGCAATCAGGCCACTTATTTGGTCTCTGATCACTAACACCTAGAACATATGGAGTTCAGACACTTGACACCCTAATGTACCGCAGAATAAAGTACGGTGTGATCAATAGAGAGCCATGTAAATAAAAGTGCTTTAGCGTGGGATCGAACCTATAACCTCAACCTTGATTTCTAAAGCCTTTAGGACTTTAGGACCACACCTACTCTAAAACTCTTCAAATGAAAGTGTTACTAGATGTTAAAAGTTTGATATAACATTTATTCGATTTTCTTTAAAACTATCCTGTATTAGTCCAGGAGATAGCGTGCAAAAAAGTGTCTGACAACTATCAAGCTAGAATTGTGTATTTAAGTTTATCTTTTGGTGCCTTTTATGAATATGTGGACGGCTAAGTTCATCTGCAGGACATAGCTTGGCAATAGGCATTTGAAAAAAAATAAACTGATGGAAAGCAGTCATGTCCCAGGCATTTTGGTGGAAAATGTGATTTTCATGATCCCGAGTACAGAATTAGTCAATAGTTGGTATACCAAGAATCAAGTTTATGTTACTTTGTCACGTGATAGCTGACCACTTTGATTTGAAGTAATATTTGAATAACTAACCTATGAAGTGACAAACTAACACCAACTCGATTTTTGGTCTACTAACTAATTTTGTACTCAGGAATATGAAAATCATATTGTCCACCAAAATGGGTGGCACATGGCCGCTCTTCAACAGTCCGTTTTTTTAAAAAATGTTTATTGCCAAACTATGTCCCGCTGACGAACTTAGCCAACCAAATATTCTTAAAATCCAAACAAACGAAAATTATATCACAAAATTCTAGCTTGATGTTAGTCAGACACTTTTTTGCACGCTATCTCCTGGTCTATGTGGAGTTGCTCAAGTGACTAAGGTAAACTCACCAAAATTGCTTTAAGGTTAAATCTATTTAAATACATCCAACAAACCAATCTACTAATATCTATTTAATATATCCATATTAGTTGTTTTCCCAGGAAAAAGAAATTCGAGATATTGGTTAAATAAAACCTGCTTTAGCTGAAAATAAAAAAATCAAATGCAAACAATCACCTTTGGATTTCGTTAGAATTCGAACCCTCCCCTCTAGGGACTCTAGGGACTTCAGCTAGTTCCTTATTGTTACTATTCTACCTAATGGCATGATTATAACACCTATTGAGTGCATAAGAAGAAAATAGAAAGGTGCAGTTCTCAAGTGAGGCAAATATTAGACTTACATGAAATTAAATCCTAACAAGTTTGTGTTAAGACTTTGTAAGACATGCTTAAACCTTTCATCCACAATAATTTAACTTTAGCTTATTAGTTTTCCTCAATTCTAATTAATATCAACCCCTTTAATGTTTATTAATTCCTAAAAAGACAATTACTTGTTAATTCATAAATTCAGTTTATTATGTTAATGAAATATTTGAGACGTTGGAAATAATTAGACAAAATTTATATTATGTTTTAAATTATTTTTACTGTTATCTACCGACAAATAAATGTCAGTCTAATGAACAGACTGATCTTAAGTTAACAAATTTTGTCAGTTACACTTTTATTATGAACCATATTATCACCCTCATACATTTATTTTGTTTCCTTTAATCCCCGTACATATAAAATTGTTTGTCTTCTAATCCCGCTCACTTTAATTTATTTCTCTTTAATCCCCTTACACTTCAGTTTTTTCTCCATTTTACTTTAATTTTTTTCTCTTTATTTTTTTCAGTTCAATCCCCGTATATTTTATTTAGATTTCTTGAATTACGTACAGTTTAATTTTTGTTTTTCTTTAATCTCCACAGAGTGCTTGGAGATTAAAGAGATAAGGTGAGATATCACCTGAAATCCTTCCTAGTAATATCATTGATGACAACAAAATATTATTTAACATGATTTTTTTGAACAAGAACTTCATCAGAGAACCTTGATTTTTATTCATAAGGAACATAAAGAGTTAGGCAATATAGAAGCGGAAGTTATTCGTAGGAAACATAAAGAGTTAGTCAATATAGAAGCGGAAGTTATTTATATAGAACATACAAAGTTAGTGAATATAGAAGCGAAAGTTATTCATGTAGAACATAAAGAGTTAGTCAATATAGAAGCGGAAGTGTGAACTCTAAGTAGAAGAATTCTGTTTCTAACGAATGTGTATAAGATATTACATTTTAAAGGGTATTTAAATTATAAGAAAAAAGCAGAATTTTTTATGCTAATGTTGAGGGTTCAATACCAGTCAGTATGAGTTTTTTTTTATCAAATGTACAAACGATTTGTTTAGTACGGAATGTTAGAATGGGTTTATTGCCAGAAGTGATGTAGGGGGCTGTTTTATTACATTGGTTTAATTTTGTTTGAAGAACTGTTATGACATTTTGTTTCGAATGACAAGAGTCGTTCTATGATAAATATTCATATTTCTGTTACATCACTCGAATGAAAAAATCCTAAATAGCAGTCGTATAAATAATGAAACGTTGAAGCCTTGGTTTGTCGGCGTTGATAAAGCCGTTACGTCGATGTTATTCCTGAGTATTTCCAAGGACCAGCTATGTTTTATGGTTTGTAATGTCTGGCCCTGGTTGATTTGTCGCCGACAGAGACGAGCCGGTTGAACAGGGGCAAGAGACTCCGTCGCGCGCGAGGTGATAAAAAGGCTTATCGGCAACCGCCCAGTGAATTAACCCTGGGAGTCAATAGCAGGCCCGCCAGTTCGAAATGATATCTGACGAGAAGCCCTCCCACCACCGGTTATATGGTTCGCTGGGGCGCGATCAAATTTCCCCACCGCAGTTTAGGAGAGGAAAGATTTGACGGGAGAAAGGACGCGTTCGGCCGTCAAGTCGAACTGAGGGGAGGCCGTTATCTGTCGGCCCCCACAGACTTTACCCACCGCGCCTCGCAGCTATCTCCGGCCGCACGGTCTACGCTTATTGCCCGCTACTTCGCAGCTGACGGCGTCAATGAGCCGCTTTATTTCCTTCACGAACCACTGACATTTTACAATTAGCTTCTCTCTTCATGTTCAAAAGTCGGAAGAGCCTTTTAGTGCTGCTTATTCTTTATTTTAATTCCATTATGATCGGTTCAAAGGATTGCCTCTAACAATAATGAAATCCATCGAGCTGTAGAAGCTTTAGATAACGTTCAATTAGAAATAAGATTAGTTAATAATAATAACAAGTAATATAAAAAATAATAATAGTTATTTGATCTTTATTATTGCTTTGGTAATTCTGTGATCTAACCATTTAAAATAATAAGTTTAGCAGCTGAAATTTGATAAGAAAAAAATTATATTAAGACTATCGGAGCTATGTTTAAAGTTTTCCAAGCTACACGCAGAGCAATCGAGACAGTACCTCTTAAATAAAATAGTCCTATAATTGGTTGGACAAGTAAAGCACAGCTGTAATACGCAGCCCATCTTCTTCTAGTATTTGCATTAATAATAAATATCCAAGGAAATTTATAAATTCTTGTAGACGGTTTTTGGTGGCTGCAAAATGTTTAATTTTTAAAGAATCGATCGAGGGATTCTTTATCAATTATTGGCACTCTTAAATCAAGTAAAATTGTAGTGAGGCGTGAATTTAACTATTTGACACAAAAGTTGGATTAAAATTTCACTATTTTTTGCCAAGAAAATAGTTATAAACTTTGGAATATGCATATTTTAAGTAGAAGTTTAGAAATTTCATCATCTGAAGTTTGGATCCTTGAAGGGTAAGAAGAAGAAAAAGACTAGTACTCTTTCATGCTAGGTGGCAACGTTTCGGCTAACACAAGCCATTTTCGAGCCTAAAAATAATATTTATTTATTGTAACATGACATACATATGAATAATCATGATAGATACCATATTGGAAATAATCTAGTAATTACCTCTATCCTAAAACGTTAAAAATCTATTCTCAAGCAGAAAAAATGGTGATAATTTGAGTAGTGTTAAGTCTCATAGGGGAACTTATCGTTCACCACGTCAATTTCCTATAATCAATAATACACAGTACTAGTAATGTGGTAGTCAGTTATGAGAAATAGACATGAAAGGTATTAAACATAAGAGATTAATCTAAGAACAGTTTAAAACAGTAAATACATAGGTAGATTTACCATGAATGAAAACTGGTGACTAGGGTGGAATTAAAACTTAAATAACAAAATAACAGATATAACAGCAATCCACTAACAATCTAAAACTAAAACTAAAAAATGAATCACAGTAGGTACTATTTCTCTGGTAACAATTTGGTGTAAGGTGTCATATATATAAAACTAATTAAATTGAATCCATCCTGTTATCACTGGTAATGATAAGGACTAGACTACACGTATTCTGATATCTAAATTGTCAACAATGATTAAAAATTAAAAAAGGAAGGTAACTTTGCTTAACACAATAAAATGACTAATTTAATTAAGTTATACAATTTCAATTAAATTTGTTAATGGTAAAATGTAATGTAGATAATGTATTCTAACGTGTAATGCCTGGCGGGAGTTTCGAATTCAAATGGTAGACTCCACTGTAGAATTTATTTAAGGATCTAGAATCCGTTTTGAGATTTACTGTACACAGCTGTAATACGCAGCCCATCTTCTTCTAGTATTTGCATTAATAATAAATATCCAAGGAAATTTATAAATTCTTGTAGACGGTTTTTGGTGGCTGCAAAATGTTTAATTTTTAAAGAATCGATCGAGGGATTCTTTATCAATTATTGGCACTCTTAAATCAAGTAAAATTGTAGTGAGGCGTGAATTTAACTATTTGACACAAAAGTTGGATTAAAATTTCACTATTTTTTGCCAAGAAAATAGTTATAAACTTTGGAATATGCATATTTTAAGTAGAAGTTTAGAAATTTCATTTAATATGCCATACATTAAATAATAATTCATTTTCAAATGTATAACTTTATATGTGTCTAGGGAAAAAAGAAATGTCGGGGGACCTCCCCGTGAAGTTTTTAAACAATTATAAGGTTCAACTCAATCTACACGACATCTCTCTTTCAAACTTCATACATCGTGCAAAAGAGGGCGCAAAAACTTATCATGCCTTCAGACCCATCAAGTTCCAAACTGAAGAAAAACCATTATAGAGGAGCCCCCGGGGTCGGGGGGGGGGGGGGGAGCCTTGAATACAAAAATACGCCCGAGTTGCCAAACTCCAGAAAACCTTCCCCACCTCGTAAAAGTTGGGAAATTCCAGACGAAATAGAAGGGGAAAAACAGAAGGCAAAAGTGGAAACTAAATCGATAAGTAACTGTGAAGACTAGAGTCGTCAGCCAACAATAGAATATTGTATTCTTTTTTTACTATATTATTTACTTTCTTGACATTCTTTTTTTGCTTTTTCAAAAAAGCTATCAGTAGTCCTGAACAAAACTTGATTAAGTCAGTTTGTGACTAAATGTTCGATCACCACTTATTTTGGTCAAAGACAGTTTATAATAACTCTTATAGTAGTGAGGCGCAGTTTAAAGTGATCAAACATAAACATAGATATTGATATCTGCGGAGGAAGACATCATAATAGTCAAGTCAGAACATTTAGCTTCTATGTCTGGAGTCATCTTAAATGGGTTGTTCAGCATTGGCATGTTGACTTGAAACAACAAGTTGAAAGAATTAGAAACAGCTGATTGTAATTTACAGTAACAATCACTTCAGTTTGAATCAATGATGTGTGCAAATGTCTGTCATCACGAACAACTCCCAGAATGATTTCTGTAATGGGTTCGACGTCATAATATTTATTTATGTAAAATATCAACCACCTTAATTATTTAATAAAATTAGATTATAAGAACCTTACATGAATCAATAAACTAATACCTGGAGTAGTTAAGGTCGAATATATGGAAGTTTTAAGTTGAAGTAGTAGTAGAAAAAAGTGTTGTTGGATGTCTAAACATGTATTTCGATGTCTGAGATATTGTTAAATAATAGTGTAATTTACAGTACCTGTGAATTGACGAACATCTGTAAGATTCAAGTAAGTACTTTCAAGAATTTTTATATAAAAAGAATACTATGACAATGTAATCAGCTTGGGAGTCCAATATATGATCCAAGGAGAGATCGAAATATAGTAAATGTGAGGCGTTTTTTTTAAACGACGAAATATATATTATAAGTCCTCCATAAACCGCCGAGCAGCCGCACGATTGGGTGCTCAGGTGGCATATTATTTGCCAAAATCCCACCAGTTTTAAGAACTAGTATGAGTTTTTGTTAAGAGTGACTTTAGTTGGTTGTTTTGACTGAAATTTTGTGGTACCACTTCATATGAAACACAACAATATTGTCACCACAATTTTTTTATAATTAAATAGACGCGTTTCGACTTACAATGTCATATTCAGTATGCGTGTTAACTTAGTAAGAGTGAATACTGTACTAAGCTAACTATTTTACAAATTTTTTTTTATGGTAAACTAACAGTACAAGGTGGGGTTAGACTAGGGTTGTGTAGGTATAAGGATTACGGAAGGAAAAAGGTAAATGGTATGGAGTTGAGATCCAAGTCGGAACCCAATAAAGGTATTATTCAGGTAAACATTTTGTTTTTCAACTTCTTAAAATTAAACAATAAATCCTTATATTCTTGAATTTTAGTTATAGTTAAAAAAAAAATGTAAAATAGTTAGCTTAGTGTAGCATTCACTCTTACTAAGTTAACACTTAACACGCATACTGAAGATGACATTGTAAGTCGAAAAGAGACTTTTTAATTATAAAGAAATTGTGGTGACAATATTGTTGTGTTACTTTTTTTAACCTCTCTAGTCATAATTAAGAGTGACTTTTTCTGGAAATTCCACAAATAATAGTTATTTTCCTGCACTTCTTTAGATTGTTACTCCCCTTATAAAAAAACAAAGGGGAGTAACAATGTACACAAAAGGTGTGCGGAATGTTCTTCTTTAGACTGTTACTAAAAACAGAAGGGTCATATTCCTTTCTCCCAAAGTAAATTTGACTAAACATTCCTCTATCTTAATAGTTATTTAGTCAGTCATTTATATTCTGAAACAATATATGGGAGTAACAATCTAAAGAAGTACCTTTTTTCCTACAGTTACTCGACAAAGTGGTTGTTCTTGCACTCAAAATAGTACGCAAAACAGATTTCTGCATTTATTTTCCCGCGCACTGATTTTACTTTCCCGCACTCCAGCATTTCAACTTACGAACATAATTTATATAGCTCTACTACTACCCAGGTAGCATCCTATAAGCTTGAAAAAAAAGTTGGCAACACTGACTATAAACCAAACAGCTGGTGTAGCTGTCATTTTTTATTATACTTTTATATTTCATTTACGGATTAAAAACTAACTGTAGATAATATTTAATGTGTTACTCGAGCTTAAAGTGTCTTTGCCGCACTCAATAAATTCCACCCTCGTTTGTGGCTGGTGAGTAAACATTTAACTTGAGTCAGCAAAGTGACTCTTTGCACCCTAGTTGCACAAATTACTAATTCCTCTTCAATTTTTACTCAATCACACTGCATATAAAATGTTTAATAGTAATTACCATAATTAGGATGCTGTATAACTTTGTTTGACCAAACTATTGGTTTTATACTTGTAGCTGATTGATTTGTTATTTGTACTTTGTCTCACCCGACCATTAAATCTACTTTTTAATTACTTCTCAATCAATTTATCTGTACTAGAACAAGCGTATTTATTTACTGTTCTATAAAGTTCTAGTTTCTAGTACAAAGTACTATAAAGTTCTAGTACTGTACTATAAAGTTCTAGAACTTTAAAGCTGTTGCTCTGATTAAATTAGAAATTCTTATTATGCTTTCTGCCGACCATGATGTTTAAACTAAGCTCTAATCATTGTTTCATTGGAACATTTTCACTAGTTTTGATTAAATATTGACGTATTTATTTATATTTAATGCTACATAATGTATGTGTACATTGTATATTATAATACTAGATTATATTAATTAAATGAAATAGACAGTGGTTTGTAATCAATCGTATCCCTTTAAAAAATGAATTTTATAGAAACTATGTAACGTAATAAACCAATGCGATGAAAGCCAACTAATAATTTGTGTGAATTAATTGGTTAGTAGTATTTTTTAGGACATAAATATTACAGTTTTATAAACTTAGGCATAATTTTAGTTACATTAAAAGTATAGTTGAAAAATTTATTGGATACCTATTATAACAGATATACAATGACATACATAAATAATTATTTTTACATTCTAATAAGATAGTGGTAGGTGAGCATAATCATTACCATTATTAAACAAATCCATTAAAACAGCCACAAGAAATTTAGGCCGACCAAACCCTGACTTATGTAGCGCTGGGATCCTATAGCGCATATTCTACATAATATTTATGTTCAATATTTGAAGAATCCGTTTAAACAAAAACAATGAACAAGGAAGTTAATTAAATGAAATAGTCTGCCAATTAGTGTGGCACATAGCTTCCTCGCATCTTATTTCGTATACTTTGATGATTTTATGCTTTTATTGTCAATTTTTAGCGAATTTTCAAAGAAAATTACGCTATTGCAATGGCTTCAAAATTTTTGTAATGCGAATTTTTGAAAAATTTTTCCATGGAAATCCGTTTTAGACCATTCTGAATCGATTCCTAAAATTTAACACTTTTTTTTATGTATGTATGTATATATGTATATATGTGTCACTCCAGACGATATCTCCCCTTAGGATGCACTTAAAAATTTCAAACAAATTTTAAAATGTCAATAATATCAAAAGAAAGGATGAGTTCGTTGGCCAGAATTTTTGGAGTACATTTAGGGGTCAAATTTTGACCATATAGGGTCAAAAAACGTTTTTTTTCCATTTTACCCCCCTTTTATGTGAAAATATGATAAAAGTGTAAATAACAACAATTACTGTACTCTTAAAGAGCTTTCCAACGACATGCATCTTGAAGGGTAAATACTATTTTGACTTTTGTACCCCGTACCCCTGTGTACCAATTTTTTTTTTCACCCGAGCAAATTCTAAACCAAAATTTTCCTATATTATCATAAGCCAATAAAACGCAGATTTCTTTGAAAATTCGCTCATTAAGTCATGGTGCATGACTGGACTTTTTTTTAAATTATACCCTCGTTTTTTAAATCTGTCAAAATTATATTGATTATTTACATGAAATAAAGTATTAATTTTGCAAACTTTAAAGAGCTCAGACGGCTGAAATTAATCTGGGGCTATCTTCTAGCCATTTTCGACAAATCATCCAAATTTCATAAAAATCAGATGAGTAAAGTATAAATAAATGTAAGTTTGTGCGAATATGAAAGAGAAATAAAGCACAGAAAGTTGAAACTTATATATTTGACCGATTATGACTTATCATCTAAGTTTCATTAAAATCGGACGAGTAGATTTTAAGATATGTTGATTCGAAAAAATTGAGCGTCAGACCGACAGAGGGACACAGAACCAATAATGTTCCTTCATGCCTGAAACGGATTTCTGTCTTGGAAGTTTATGGTCTTCAGAACGACCACATAGCTTCCGAGATTACCAAAGGTAACGGATAGGTAACATAGCATCCATTACCTTCGGTAATCTCGGAAGCAAAATCAAAAAATCAAGTAAAGAGATTAAAATAAAACCAGAAATCACAAATTACTAATCGAATAATAACTAAATTAGCCGTAAAATATAGAAGCAATAACAAAGACTAATCGTACGGTCACTTGATAATATAGAAAGATAACAATGAAATTATTACGGTTTGTTTTCCAATAGGTGTGACTAACTGCTTTATAATACATTTAGATGTTTTACAGCGTTAGTGCGGTTTAATTACCCATGTAAATTTAGTGCCGATAATTTGTCATCCTTTAAAACAAGAAATAATGTACCGCACTAAATTCTTAATTTTATTTTAAACAGAAATTTTATGAGAGACTTGTACATATTATAACACAATTGCCTTTTATCGTATTAATAGCGGCTCTTACAGGGTATTGAAAACTCAAGCAATGATCCACATTGTGTCATGAGTTCAGAAGCGTTTCATTGGTGAAAATATTTCATCCCAAAAAAAACTTTTTTGCCCTTAAACACAGAGAACATTTTTGGTCCCATGTCTGTCTGTCGCTCAACTCATAATTTGCGCAACAACATATCAGATATACTATTAAAAAAACAGGATAGGGGGGGGGGGGGGGGGGGGGGAATAAATAAATTTGACAATAATAGGTTGTAAAAGCATAAATTAATTTAAGTATAAGAAATATAACGCGAGGAATCTATGTGCACACAGATAGCAGCAGTTTGTTAAATATGTCAAAATTGTTTTGACTTTTCACACGAATAGAAGTATCGTGTGAAACGGGGAAAACAAAAAAAAAGGGGGGGGGGAAACACTTAAACAAATTACACAATAATGGCTTGTAAAAGCATAATAGTTATTTGTGCAACCAGTGAGTGTTCATCAACATGTAAAAGGTTTTACAATATCAACTAACCAGCTGTTCTGTTTATAGCCTGTGTTGATTTTTTTTTGCCTGATTCAGCAAACTTGACCAAGCGCTGTTATTATTTTTCATCATAACAATTATTCATCACATTTGATTCTTTTTTTCAGATTGTCTATCTTTACTTTTTTATATTTTAACATATTTATATTTGATATATAGTGTTGAAATCATGTAGTTGGTTAAAAAATAATAATCATTAGTTGTCACTGTTATTATTAAAGTTCTTGATGTTAGTAAGTTGGAACACTGGACTGCGGTGAAGTAAAATGAGTGCGGCAAAGTAGTAGCAGGAATCTGCTGTTTTGCGTACTATTTTGAGTGCGATAACAACCACTTTATTGGTCAACTGTTGGAAAAATCAATAATGTGTGTGATAGGATGCGAGAAATCTATGTGCCACACTAATTGACAGTGTATTATTTTGTATACTTTGAACAGTATGTTAAATATTTCTAGGTCTTCCGGTTGTTCAAAGTAAATTATTTAAAGTAAGAATTAATTATTCAGGAGAGGAAATATTATAAATAACAATTTTTTACTTGTTTTACAGTTTTTCTTTTGTAACGGCAAATGTTTTAAAATGGTTAGCCACACTTTATAAAAGGAAACACGAAGAGAAGGGGGTGATCGGAAGAGTGTGGTGTTGGTTAAAAAAGGGTTTCTAGAAGAGGGGGGACGTGCAAGGACGAGAGGGTGAACTCTCCTGGCGTATAATTAATCCAATTAGCCATGCAGATCATGCCTTGTTTATATATTCCAGTCAGTGAGTCGAGGGGTTGGCTCTTGGTGAGGCTTTGGGTGAATGATGGAACCAAGGGACTTCTACCGAGGCCTAAAGGTGAAAACAGACGTGATAAGGATGGTGAACAGGTGAGAACTAACTCAGGACCACATGATAACGATACTCTTACCGCCGAGATAAACACGTCCAATATTTTGTGTATTATCTCCTCTTTCATAAAATATGATTTATTTTAATTAACCTCAAGTTTTAATTGTTGTTAAACAGGTGTAAAGTGTTCCTCATTGTTGCAAAGCAATTATTAATCATCCAATATCAAAATTGATGATGCGGTTTACGATTTTACTACTATGAAATACCTAAAATTATCAATGTTAAGAAAATTACAAATTTAGTGATAGTCAAAATTATATTTTTAGGTAAAAACAATTAAAATCAGTTCCACATTCTCGAACAAAACTTTCTCTTATTCACATTAATACAAATTTTAAATCCATTAATGTCTAGTTTAATTAAATTATTATTAAAATATTTAATAAGTTTTCAACAGATTATTGATTAAATTTCATGTTCTTTTTTCAGCAAAATAAATTGTATATTTATTAATATCGCAGATACTAGATTTTTCACAGGTAATTCGACTCATATGATTAAAATTGTATTTTATCTCCAGTAGGGAGAAATAGTTATGATTTTGGATTATTTTACAGGGAATAAAGTAAGTTTCTTCTTCCCTGAACTCAAAAAGTAGAAGTAAGAAAAAGAAGAAGGGAGGAAAAGTAACACCAGGGAGAAAAATAAGGATTGCCAACTTAATTATTTTACAAATAGTAGAGAATGAATGGCTAATATAGTTAAGTTGTTGAAATCAGGTTGGCGACAATGCTTTTTCGACCTTTTAATTTTAATTTGCGCTTATCATTGTTTAAACCTGCATCTAAATAACCTTCTATTTAAATTTAATTGCAATACTGATTTGTTTTTAATATTGAATCTCTTAAGGCTGCGTATACCCTAAAGCTTGTTGCATACTTTTGCCGCTAGATGTCTCTGACAATCACATTTCACGAAAGGTTAGATTACCATGTAGGTCTGAGTATTTTTTAAAAATTTATTTTTGTTTTCTAAAACGTCACAATATTTACATTTTTAACTGACATAATTATATGGATTTTATTTGCGTTATTAATGTCGTACTTTTATTTGTTTTTTGTAAGAAAAATAATATTGAGTTTATTATTTTTAGAAAATTATAATTTTACTATGATTATTTGAACTTTTGAAGATTGAAAATGTTAGAAATAATTTAATTTGTCCCGTCTGGAATATTATAATATCATGTCTATGTTGTTGCAAAATCATGGTCGATACTAAAATCTTTATAATAATCTTCAAATATTATGGTTCTTAGCTAGTTCTTAGTTATTTAGTTAGCCATCAAATATGAAAAATTGGTCCGACACAACTCTGACAAACTTTCTCATATACGATCCATTTATTAGTTTTCATAGCTACATTTAATTATTATTGAATATTTCATCAAAATGTATCATAAAAATAACTTCTCCTCGGCGGGGAATAGTACCCGGGCTCTCTCCGTCCGCGTTTTAAGCTATTTTCTCAGAAACTAGATTTTTCCCAGAAAAACGGCTTATATCGTTAGATTCGTATTTAAATGGACTACATTTTATTTTTTTTTGCCCCCAAATTTGAAGCTTAAATTAATTTTTCAATTTTGCCTCGGGGTATGATTTTTCTGAACATGTATGCCAAATTTCGTCAAAATCGGTGCACTAGTTTAGGCTCCAGGCGTCTGCACAGACAGACGGACATTTTTTAAAAACCACTTTTTTGGACACAGGGGACCTCAAAACGTGTAAATCCGTTTAAATCTCAAAATCGAATTTTCGCACCATTACAATACTTTCTCTTTATATGAGAAAGTAAAAATGGTTAAATTTGCCTCAAACGCAAACGCCACGAAATTATGCTTTACTGTGCTGTACCAATCTTTGTATAAACAGCTTACTCATTTTAGACCATTCTCGGTACTAGCGGTCATCACACCACAACTCCTTCAAAATAAATATATATAATTTCACTAATATATATATATATATATAAAATCATATATGTACTACTATGTAATGCTACAATAGTATCATATCCAGAGAAATATGTAATGAGTCTGAGCATGATATACAAGGATTCGCACTTTTCTCGAGAACGGATGGAGATAAAAAGACGGGCGTAAACGGTTGGCTGAGGATTTTTAAATTCTTTAAAAAAATGTTGATGAGCACTTCTAACATTTTAGTGAAAAGAAACTAAATATAAAACAAATTGAAAGCCATATTTTTAAGAGTGGATTTAGATTCTATGGCTTGAAATATGATTTTTTAGGTTTTTGTACGAAGTACTATAATAAGAAACCTTATATAACAGCTCTGTCTGTCCGTTGCTAGTTTCAATTCATAAACTACTATAGCTAGAAACATGAAATTCAGCACACAGGTGTATCTCGGCATTTATGACAACTGGACACTTTTTTGATTTTTCAGACTTACTATTTTCAAGATGGCGGCAAATATGGTGGATGATTAAAAAATTATTTTTTTTGTCATTATGACATGTTATACATCAAATTAAAGGTCTTGAAATATAGGAAAAGAATATGCAACTATTAAAATTTCACACATAATATTTTCAAGATGGCGGCAAATATGGCTGGCTACTAAACAAAAGTATTTTTTATTTTTTTTTTAAGTTAATAATTTTAACTTAATCGTTCAGAAACCTGCGATTATTGTCTCACGTACTTATACGTGAAGCGCGCCTTATTTGTTTATTCTTATAACTTTTTATTCTAAGCATTATTTGTAAGCATGCTTTTGCCTCTGCCGAATAAAATGCCTAGAGAAAAAAATAATTCTTATTTTTAGCCATAGGCAGAAGTCCAACTGACACGCCATTATAGCTTCTATAACTCCACATAATAAACATTGGTAATAACAATAATGTCCGCAAATAACAACGCTGTATTGCAAATATAACAGGTATTACGACTCTAGCGTGTATACCTACTTATATTTTGACATCTTTATGTATATATATATATATATATATATATATATATATATATATATATATATATATATATATATATATATATATACTAGATGGTCACCCGTGCTTCGCTACTGAGTATTATTTTAATTTGACAAATTTATAAACTATCATCAAGAAACATTTAAATTATTCTACTATGTCAGAATATCTAGATTCTATCCCTCCCACTTATACCCCCTCCTCTTAGATAAGATATTTTGCGAATATCCAAAATTATATCTTATAATACCCCCCTTTCCCCCCTCCTAAATTTAAATATGAATAAACTGTACATAACAATAATTACTGTGCTCTTAGAGCTTTTCAACGATATGCATCATGAAGGATATTCATTACTTTGACCCCGTATTCATTACTTGAACCCCGACCCCTTTGTACCAAAATTTAAATTCCTAAAATTCATGTAGACAGTGACTTCCCCCTTGCTTTTAAGGAAAAGCGAGTAAATATTCATCAAATTAGGATAAAACTGTAGATTTTTATAAAAGACATACCCACAGACACTCTTCTTTTAATATAAGATATAGCTATATTTTTCCATTTAACCCCCTCCTAAATGAAAATGAGGCAAAACTGTACATAACAATAATTAATGTACACTTAAGAGCTTTTCACCGATATGCATCATCAAGGGTATTTATTCCTTTGATCCGGTATTCATTACTTGGACCCTGTACTCCTGTGTACCACAATTTAAAGTTCGAAAATTATTGTAAATAGTGATTTTCCCACTGCTTTGAAGGTCAAGTGTGCAGATTTTCATCAAGATCGGAATACAACTGTAGATTTGTATAAAGGACATACCCACATAGATACATTCCCACCCACAGACTTTCTTTTTTATTTATATAGATAGATTTCTTTGTCCGTGTATATGTCTCTGAACTCCTCTTATAAGGCTAGACTGATTTTTTTGAAATTTTGTGTGTGCGAAGTTTATTCACAGGGGGGGGGGGGGGGGGGGATGCATATCAAGATTTGGTGGTAGGCATTTTTTATTTTTTATTTACATGCCAGGGTTTTACCTTACTCTACTTTTCCTACCCTCAAAAAACAAAAAACCTTTCATTCAATTTTTTTCTGACTCAAAAACTCAATTTAGTCCTGTTTCACACGAGGCAGCTTAGTTGATTCAACTTTTCTTCCCAACAGGAGGTCAGTACGATGTTAGAACCCGAGGAAGCAGGAGTAATTCTTGTGCCTGCTCTTCTGAAAAGCAATAAAGTAGGAAATTTATCTAGTCGAAGATTGTGTGTTCCTCCCTTGTTAGAGAATAGGGGAAATAGGCGCTTTCTTACAATTATAGTAGAAACGTCTAAGCCACGAGGATAAACTCTTCAATTATTTCCGCATGTAAAGATCATTCTTCGAAGAGACTCACGCCCTGATCCAGCACAGGATTTACTGTATTCACTGCACCTTATGTCCCATATCATGGGACGAATACGAACACTATTCAATCAATAAGTCTACATTGGAATTAGAAGAGAAAATAAAATAACTTTGCCATTGCATAGTGAAAAAATGTCCCAGCCGACTCAATTAAGTTGACTGGTGTGAAGGGCCTAATGCCTTGTAGTCTTTTTAATTGAATCAACTAGTGGGGATATGAACGCGATTGGCACATGTGTCTGGCCTCCTAGTTGCTTGGGCGGACGAGTTGCCTTGTGTGAAAAAGGCCTAAAAGACTGATTTTTCTCTCAAGTTTTGACGCTCTAGCTTAAAAGTAAGCTTTAATTTTTGAGTCAGCAAAAAATGTATCAAGTGTTTTGCTTTTTTAGGTAGGAAAAGTAAAGTAGAGTAAAGAAAACTCTGGCATGTAAATATGAAAAAAAATCCCTACCACCAAATCTTTATATTCATCCCCTCTCTTTACAAATTAAATTTTAAATATCGGGTGAGTTCCTAAATTACAAACCTTTCAACCGAAATTACCATTTTGAAAGTATTTATAAACCAAATTTGTCAATGTGGGTAATACAATGATCGAACCTCATGGTAAAAACCTCTCAGTAAGTTTTACTAAAACGGACAGTTCAGTTGAAATCTCAAAAAACATCATTTTAAAATAGTAAAAAAAATATTTTTAAAATGTAAAAAAAATCAATGTTTTTTTTATATTTCTTTTTTTTAATTACGAATTTCAAATTATATAAAGCCAAAATACAGTTGTAAACAAACAAAAATTATCAGAAAAAAAAATAGAATGAAACATTGGAATAACAAATATTTATAATTTGGCCGAATCTTAGTGTGTGTAAATATAGCGTGTTTTTGCTTGAATGTTTCCCTTAGAGACTGACCATCTCTAACCATCTCTTAGTTACCTCCGATAGGAAGGTAATGAGGGGGTTAGTAAAGCCTAGTTCACTAGAAATCCGACAGACTACACTACCTCTCAATCCACTTTTCCCCGTTTACCAAATTACTCCTCCTGGCTCTAAAAATTAATATTTTTGCACGAAATTTGGGATTTAGAGTATTTAGATAATTGCCTTTTGCAGCCGCGAGCTACATTTTTTAAAAAATAAATAGAATCGGATTTAAGAATCACTTAAGTGGGAAAAAAGGGGAAAATCAAAAATCGGGCTCGCGGCTGCATTGAAGAATATATTGAAGAACCCAGATACGAAATATTATATTTTTATCTCTAATATTACGGACAAAAACAGAAATTTTGTAAAATCAAATACGTCCGCGCACCCTTAAATCTGCTATTAAAAGTGCTAACAATTATTGTTATTTATTAAAATAATAAATAAAATCTATGCAATGGATGAAGATGCATTTATTATTCCCTACTGGAGATAAAATATTGTATGTACCTCAAGAGTAAAGTGCTATAATGCCCCTCGCGATAATTATATCCCTCGGCTGCGCCTTGGGAGCAAATTAGCGTTATTTTCTCGGCTACGCCTCGGGAATTAAAAAGTCCAATTCCCTCGACTTTGCCTGGGGATTTAGTGACCATGGTTCCTTTGGCTTCGTCTCAAGAACCAACTTATTCGATCAGGGAAAAATGGCTTACTTTACTCCCTATAGGTGCATAAACCAGATATAATTAATTTCATATCGGGAGGGTATTAGTACCGCCAAATTTAGAGCTAAACCTCATTTCTCGATTACACCTCAGAGTATGGTTTTTCTGACCATTAATGAGGTTTAAGGTAGCTCACCCAATTTCTCTCAGAAGCATAGTATTTCGGAGGAAGAATAATTAGTCCTTGTTTCTCAAAACAGCACAAATTCTCTCAGAGACATAGTGAGTCTGAGAAAGCAAGATAAATCCTTCTCTCTCATTACCAGCAGCGCAATATTTCTAAGAAAGATTAGTAATTTTTCTGAAAACTAGCAGCGCAATATTTTTAAGAAAGATTAGTAATTCTTTCTGAAAACCAGCAGCGCAATATTTCTAAGAAAGATTTGTCATTCTTTCTGAAAACCAACAGCGCAATATTTCTAAGAACAATTAGTAATTCTTTCTCAAAACTATCTGCACAATTTCTCTCTGAAAGATAGTGTGTCGGCATCTATTTAAATTAAAATTATAAACATGATTATTGATTACTTAAATATATCTTATAATAAATGTTTAAAATAAAGAGTCATTAGGAAATTACCATATTATATATAGGTAGTTTAAAGTGTGAAATAAAAAAATCAGTGTATGTATAACTTAATTTTAAATGACAGACCATTATATTTAATTTCATATGTATTAATTATGTAATTAATTATGTAGTTAATTCAACCAAATTATAAAATTTAAATTATTATTAAAGAATGAGCTACATGAGAATTTGAATGCTTTAAAAATGATCGATTTTTTTTCCTGGCATAATAAATAACTGACATTTCATACCTTTTTCATTGACCCCTTTTTTATACATTTTATTAAATATTTTATACACTTTGTCGTCTTTTTAAAAACTTAAAAAATAAAAAAAGGACCTTAATTAGATTTGATCCCAGTGAGAAATATAACTCACTTTCATGTACTCAGAAGGGATCTAACTAAAAACAAAGCGAATGCATTAAAAAATACTCAAGATACAGACAAAAGGCAATAAGAGAAAACCCTTTTCAAATGTATAAATTAAAGTTTTTCATTTCAGCTAAAATAAGGTAATAAAGAGATACCTGTGTAAAATATTAATATTTTAATATTCTCTATTTCTGTTTTTTTTAAAAAATCATATTTTATGTTATCTCTATGTATCTTTTCATTTTCACTTCTGTGTTATCTAAAAATAACTCTGTTTCTCTACTATTGTGATTTGGATTAAAAATTAATGCAACTTTTTTGTTGTTCCCATTCTCTCTTTTTAATTATTTTATATTCTTATCTCTGTTGTAACGGTTTGATATATATATATATATATATATATATATATATATATATATATATATATAATTTTAATATTTTATTAAAATTCTTTATGGGTTACATAATTAAGTTGTATTTATTTTTTTATTTTTGTTGAATTCATAAATAACTAAATCTAGTTATTAAACCCAATCTAATTATTGGTTTTAATATAAGTAATTTGTCATTTTAAAAATTGCCAATATTTTGCTCATTAAACAACTTTCTTTTCTTTAAGATCTTTTAAAAATATCGACCGGCAAAGATTTTATTTTTGGACTTGCGGATAAAGTGTCAAATAAAAAAAATCTATATATCTTTCATATAATTTTAAATGGTGGAACATGATATTTAATTTCAAATTTGTTGTTTTAAACAAATTATAAAATTAAAATTATTATTAAAAATGTATTAAATTATTAATTAAAAAAAACTCCAGCCTAATATTCTCAATATTACACTCGTTATTATTATTTAAATGTGAAACAATTAAACATAATTATTGTTGTTAGTATCGTTACAAAAATATCCATGATATACGTGTGAAGTAATAAGTAGTCAAATTATCCAAACTTGGCTATATTAAAATAACTTATAACTGAATGACATGTTATGTAGTTAACAAATGTAGTCGAAAATTACAAGCTGAGGTTTGATCGCCGTTTTAAAGTCCATTTATTGGGAGCAGCAGCTACTGGAATTATCGAGTCAAGTATTGTGAAAGATAATCGAATGAATTCATGAGAATTGCGGTCCGGAAGTCCGAGGAGGAAAGGTCTGAGTTCGATTCCCAACGCTGGGTGTTCTGTTCACTTAGCATCGCCATATACATGGGTGCTGCAGCTGCTTAAGAAAGATGGCGATTATTCGATTACGAATGTCAATTTAGAGCGCCACGCTAACCCCGTGTAATCCATTACGAATATAGTTCATATATAGTTGTATATATAGGAGCTTATTTCCTCTAAATGCATTCCTAGGTGAATTCCTCTAAATAAATGAGAAAAGCTGAGTTGAATTTCCGCAAGGACTCTTACCGTGTCCTACTCTACTTCTTATGTGCATTAGAATGTTTTGTTTCTTTCATTTAATGTGTGTTATAGAGATTTCTTGAGTTTAAGTAATATAAACACGAGAATAAGAGTTTTTTTTCTTGGAAATATTATTTAAATGTATTTTCATAAGTGTTCTTTACGCAAACAAAAATAAAAAATAAGGAGAAAAGTAAAATAAATTCATTGGATTGCCTCGTTGTCAAAGTTAAGCCTAGCTTGAGTTAAGTTTTTACGAAATGCTTAAGGCATGTTTGGCAAAGCGTCGTGGTCTTACATTTTTCTTCTTTTAACCTTTCTCTCGCTCTCGTTTTCCCCCCTTTCTACCTTATTAAATATTGTACGTTAGGAAAGAGGATTGGCTGTTTTTATGTCGAAGAGGATGTCGGGAGCTTTACTCTGGTAGAAAAGCAAGAACTCGGAGTTATATTTCATGGTATTTATTATTTAAAACCTCGACATGAATTGAACAAGGGTGGTTTTTTTTTGGAACTAGATGTGTGTTGTGAATTTTTTTTTTATTCTATTCAAGCTCCGTTCTGCCTAAAATGAACTGAAAGAAGTAAAACCCGCAGGGAATAATTCAAGGGCTCACACCAAGTCCGACACTATTTCTTATATATATTTTTTTCTTTTTTTTGTACTACAACCATATCAGCAACAAGAGACAATGGGCTTACAAATATATTTCCTTTCTTTTATTTATTTTACAAAGCAAACCACAAGTTTTAATTTTTATGAAAGTCAAATAAAGAGCATATAGGACAGAAGTAAAAAACTAGTTATAGTTTATGGAAAAATTAATTTTAAAAGTTCTATATCATCACGGACAGATAAAACATCATGCCTTTGTTAAACCTCAATTGGAAACGTGTGCTAACCTGGAACATCAGCGCTCTTTCCAGACTTAGGAAAAAAGTTTTACTTCCTGCCAGCGTGGTAAAATATTATGTACCACATTTGAATTAGAAATTACCAACGAAACAAATCCCACAAAAATGATGTGCACTTTTTCATGGAGCACACCGGATAATCTGACTCAGGGTCCAAATAAGCTTTTTTTAAATCTCGAGATTTGCTTTTTATTCCATGGATTTTGCAAAGCCAAAGTTAAGGGATAAATTAAGAACAATACCGGATGTTAGCAGGGAAACTCATATGCTTGCCATTGCTTTTTCCAAGTAACCCTATTGCTCCCTTGCAAGTAATATCCTTCCTTGTTCCCAGTCCCATAAGCATATTTCCATGCTGTCATTGCTTTTTCTAAGTAACCCCTTACTCCCTTGCAAGTAACACCCTTCCTTGTTCCCAGTCCCATAAGCATATATTCCCATGCTGTCATTGCTTTTTCTTAGTAACCCCTTGCTCCCTTGCAAGTAACACCCTTCCTTGTTCCCAGTCCCATAAGCATATATTCCCATACTGTCATTGCTTTAACTCCCTGCTCCCTTGCTAGTAATATCCTTCCTTATTCCCATTCCCATAAGCAAATATCATGCTGTCATTGCTTTTACAAGTAAACCCTTGCACTCTTGCAAGTAACATCCTTCCTTGTTCCCAGTCCCATAAGCATACGTCATTGCTTTAACCCCCTGCTCTCTTGAAGTAAGTAATATCACAAGTATAAGAAATACGTTTCTGGCTTGTACTTTCAGAAGGTTCTTTCCGTACATTATTTTTGCAAGTGCATATATTTCCATGATATGATTATTAACCTGTCTTATAGCCCAGTTGATAAAGGTTTTTACCTGCAACTAATTAGGGGAAATCTGGATTTTTTCCTGATGATAGACCATAATAAGAGGTACATTCTCTCAAAAGTCCCCACTTCTCCCCCTTGTGCCCCCCCCCCCCCTACCCTATCTTAAAGTACAAAATATACTTATTTTTCACTTTTTACGCAAAACTGTTTACTTTTTGAAGAGAAGTATTATTAAAAAAAATATTTCTCACATAATTCTGCACAAAAAAGGTCCTATGCATGTTTGAAGTGAGACATACCGTTTTCGAGATATTATTGATTAAAAATCCAATTT